>BLSH010538040.1:540728-558985 GCA_018402905.1 Glandirana rugosa
CCTCTACTCTCTCGACTGTGAGAGCTACTGGGACGTCACAAATGTAACACTAGTGCGGCAGTAACCCGCCGCACTAGTGCACCATTTCCCGGTGACGGTTACCGTAAAATGGAGCTAGCCATTTGACGGCCCAGGTCCCTTGGGCCGCTCGTGTCTCTGAGGGCACATGCGCGGGGTCGCTAAGACCCTCCCGCAATATATTGCAGGAGGGTCTTGTTACCCACGGTGAACGCCGACACATCGATGCAATGTGCCAGCCGTTCATCTGTCCCATAGCCAATCAGGAAGTGAAAAGGAAATCCCTGCTAATAAAGGGAATTCCTTGGGGACCCCAGATCACCAGAACTAGTGTCCCCATTGGAAGATTTTGCTTTTCTAATCCATCTACATGCTATCCAAAACTTAAAAAAAAAAAAAAAAAAGTTTTCCCTTTAGTTATACTTTAACCACTTGCCGACCGTGTAACGTAGCTACACAGCCGCAAGTGGCACCCATTGTTCTGGGAGGACGTTATATAACGCCCTCCCAGAATCGCTGGGGCGCGTACACGGGAGTCTCTGTGCTCGCCGGGTTCCCTGGACCCGGCAGTTTACCGATCGAGGTAAAATGCCATTGGCAGTGGCCCTTTACCACGTGATCACGCCGCCCAATGACGGCGTGATCACAATGTAAACACTGCAGGGTCATCGAGAGTGTCAGCTCTCTCATCTCCTCACAGCGATCCAGTTTGTGAGGAGGAGAGAGAGATCGATGCCCTGCAGTGACAGCCTGTGAGTTTTTTCACATTTCTATAGTGCCCAGCAGTGCCCACCAGTGACCAGCAGAATAAAAGTTCTGCTGATAGTGCCACATCTGTGCCACCAGTGTCACTACAGAGCCCATCTGTGCCACCAGAGTGCCCACCTGTGCCACCATCAGTGCCACTACAGTGCCACCTGTGCCCACCAGGGCCACCTGTGTCCATCAGTGCCACTACAGTGCTTAGCTGTGCCATCAGTGCTACCTGTGCTAATCAGTGCCACTACAGTGCTTATCTGTGCCTTCAGTGTCACCGCAGTGCCCCACGTGCCCATCATTGCCACACCAGTGCCGCATCAGTGCCACACCAGTGATCATCTGTGCCACCTGTGCCACTACAGTGCTCAGCCAAACTACAGTACTCATCTATGCCATCAGAGTGCCCATCAGCGCCACTACAGTGCCACCTGTGCCCATCAGTGCTACCTGTGCTAATCAGTGCCACTACAGTGCTTAGCTGTGCCATCAGTGCTACCTGTGCTAATCTGTGCCTTCAGTGTCACCGCAGTGCCCCACGTGCCCATCAGTGCCACCTGTGCCTTTATTGCCACTAACGTGCTCATCAGTGCTACTACAGTACTCATCAGTGCTACATTTGTGCATCTACAGTAATCCATCTTTGCCATCAGTATCAAATCAGCTCAACCAGCATGTCCTTCAGTGCTACCTGTGCCCACCAGTGCCACCTGTGCTCATCAGTGCCCATCAGTGCCACCTGTGCCCATCAGTGCCACCTGTGCCCATCAGTGCCATTACAGTGCTTCTGTTTTATCAGTGTAACTACAGTGCTACACCAGTGCCACACCAGTACCACCTGTGCCTTCATTGCCATCAGTGCCAATACAGTGCTCATCTGTGCCTTCATTGCCACTAAAGTGCCCATCAGCGCCACTACAGTGCCCAATAGTGCACATCAGTGCCCAGAAGTGAGCGCTCATCAGTGCCTGTCAGTGCCAGCTAATCCGTGCAGCCGCAGTGCATTAGTGCACATCAGTGCAACCTAATCAGCGCCCATCAGTGTATCCACATCGCACCAGTATGGCAAAAAAATATTCTGCTGAGGAGGCATACCAGATTCTGAGCCTGAGCGAAGAGAGCAGCGGGGAGCTCTCCGAGTCTGCGTCCAATTCTGATTCGGATTATGAGCCCATTATAAGCAGTGGGTCTGATTCAGAAACGGAGGAAGAAGAACTGGTGCCCAGGAAACGAAGGCGTTCTGGTGAGGAGGAGCAGGCTACTACAAGTAGTGCAGTGCCATCCACCTCTGACGCAGTGCCATCTACATCTACCGCAATGCCATCCACCTCTAGTGCAGTGCCACTGCAACAAAGGACCCATGCCAGCCTTCCCTATGCCCTACAGAACCCCCTGTGGCTTCCATCTAGTTCCGGAGCAGCAAACCTCCCTCATTTTACCGCCCAGCCAGGTGTCCAGGTAAACACAGAAGGTTTTGCACTAATTGATTTTTTTAATTTAATTTTTACTGAGGACTTTCTGTCATCCATCGTGGCCCAGTGCAACCTTTATGCCAAGCAGTACATCGCAGACAACCCCCGTTCTAGTTATGCCCGACCTTTTGAATGGCAGGAACTTACTGTGGCCGAATTTAGACTTTTTTTTAGGCCTAACATTTAATATGGGAATCACAAAAAAAAACGAACTGTACTCCTATTGGTCTACTAAGCCCATTCACCACATGCCAATTTATTCGTCCCTCATGCCCAGGTCAAGATACCTTAGAATTATGCGCTTCCTCCACTATAATGATAACGCGCAGTGCCCTCCCCGCAATGACCCAGCTTTCGATAAATTATTTAAAATTCGCCCTCTTCTAAATTTTTTTTCTGAAAAATTTCCCCAATTATATACCCCCAACCAAAACATCTCTATTGATGAGTCCCTTGTCAAATTCACAGGCAGACTGGCCATAAAACAGTTTATCCCCAGCAAAAGGGCCCGATATGGGGTAAAGGTATATAAACTTTGCGACAGAGCCACCGGATACATCTATTCCTTCTTGGTCTATGAAGGAAAGGACACCCAACTGCATCCCCGTGAATGCCCTGAATATATTGGAGCCAGTGGAAAGGTTGTTTGGGAGCTAATCTATCCACTACTTGGAAAAGGATACCACCTTTATGTGGATAATTTTTATTCAAGTTTGCCCCTCTTCCGCAACCTTTTCCTGAGGCAGACTCCAGCATGCGGTACAGACCCAGCCAACAGAAAAGGCTTCCCGCAAAGGCTCGTTAACGAAAGGCTACAAAGAGGGGAGACGGCGTCTTTGCGGAACCAGGAGCTATTGGCTGTCAAGTGGAGGGACAGACGGAACGTCCACATGCTGACTTCAGTACACAATGACACCTATGTGGAAATCCCCAGGAGGAGAGAAGGCACAATCCGGAAGTCATCTTGTGCCCATGATTATAATTTGTTCATGGGGGGTGTCGACTTCAATGACCAGATGATCGAACCCTACCTTCCCACAAGAAAATCCGGCCACTGGTACAAAAAAGTTTCCATATACCTTTTCAGTTTGGCCATGTATAATAGTTATATTAATTTACCAAAAATCAACCCAGAACCCCATATCCTTTCTAGAATACCATGAAGAAATCATCACCACCCTAGTGTACCCTGAAGGGCCACCAGAAAACATTCGCTCCGATGCAGTGAGCAGACTACAAGAACGGCACTTTCCTGAAAAACTCCCCTTCCGTGAAACAGGCCAAAGACGCCAGAAAAAATGCCGGGTGTGCTGCAAAAGAGATGGTAGAAGAGACACCATATTTTTTTGTCCCCAATGCCCTTCTCAACCAGGCCTCTGTATAGGTTACTGTTTCTGCCGTTACCATACTTCACTACATTATTAGTGAAGTATGGTAAACGTAATTATCATTTACAGCCACACCACTTATGCCACTGCACTGCACATACCGCTGCCTTCTTCGGAACTGACCCTGGCCTGCTATACGACCACGCTTCTGCCTCACGCTAAAAATACATCTGCCTGCTTCGGAACTGACCCTGGCCTGCTATACGACCACTCTTCTGCCTAATGTTAACATACCTCTGTCTGCTCTGGAACTGACCCTGGACTGGTTGACCACGTTTTTTTGCCTACCTCCTGGACTGATCTTTTAGTTTGCTGCTGGAGTGATGGGATTCACACACAGGGGTCTCACATATGTGAGGGGCTCCAGAATTTGTTTTTCTGGATGAAAAAACTACATTTTTAGTCTTCTCATTTCCGGATTAGGGTCTGGAAACTCGGAGGCTTCAAAGCGATTTGGGTGGGAGAAGCCTCTACCCCTGTCCCCATTCCTTCCTGGCCTGCTACCCGTACTATGGATCCTGTTCCTGCCTACTACCAGGATCAATATTTTGGCACTGCCGGAAATATCTCCAACTGCACTGACCCTAGACTGTATATGGACAGTACCCCTGCCTGCATGGACTATGGACAATATTCCTGCCTGCTGCCTGGAGAATTCTGTTCGCTGTCGCTGACCACGTCTCTGCCTGCTGCCTCGATCAGGGCTGTCCTCCTGTGGACCATGGCACTACTAAACCCACAGGTAATCTTTTGTATGCCCTTTGCTCAGCAGAATGTTTTTTGGGGTGTAATTCTTGGTATGTATATGCTATATCTTAGAAATATAAAGAGCTTTCAAAAATGTGATAGGTTGTCAGGAAATTAGATGCATAATGTATGTCCCTAGAACACCTGATGGTGCTCCTTGGATGTTGGGCCTCTGTATGTGGCCAGGCTGTGTAAAAGTCTCACACATGTGGTATCACCATACTCAGGAGGAGTAGCAGAATGTATTTTGGGTTTTCATTTTTGTACATGCTATGTGTTGGAAATATCTTATAAATGAACAACTTTGTGTAAAAAAAAAAAATGTGTTTTCCATTTTTTTCCAAAAACTTCTGGAAAAAAATGAACCATTAAAAAGACTCATTATGCCTCAGATTATACGTTGGGGGTGTTAGCTTTCCAAAATGGAGTCATTTTGTGGGCGTTACCATTGTTCTGCTGCTCCAGGGCCTCCAAATGTAATAGGTGGTTGAGTAATGAGATTTGTAATTTATGCTTCTACAATGCCTGAAGGTGCTACTTCAATGTTGGGCCAGACTATGTGGCCAGGCTGTGTAAAAGCCTCACACATTTGGTATCGCCATACTCAGAAGGAGTAGCAGAATGTATTTTGGGGTGTCATTTTTGATATGTACATGCTATGTGTTGGAAATCTCTTATAAATGGACAACTTTGTGTAAAAAAAATGCGTTTTCATTTTTTTTGCACATTTTCCAAAAACTTCTGGAAAAAAAATGAACCATTCAAAATACTCACTATGCCTAATAGATTATACGTTGGGGTGTTAGCTTTGCAAAATGGTGTCATTTTGTGGGCGTTTCCATTGTTCTGGTGCTCCAGGGCCTTCAACAGTGTAATAGGTGGTTGAGTAATGAGATTTGTAATTTATGCCCCAAAAACGCCTTAAGGTGCTACTTCAATGTTAGGCCAGGCTATGTGGCCAGGCTGTGTAAAAGTCTCACATATTTGGTATCGCCATACTCAGAAGGAGTAGCAGAATGTATTTTGGGGTGTCATTTGTGGTATGCACATGCCATGTGAGAGAAATAACCTGTTAACATGACCATTTTGTGGAAAAAAAAAAAATCTTAATTTTGCAAAGAATTGTGGGAAAAAAATGACTACTTCAAAAAACTAAACTATGCCTCTTAATAAATACCTTGGAATGTCTACTTTCCAAAAAGGGGTAATTTAGGGGGTATTTGTACTTTCCTGGCTTGTTAGGGTCCCAAGATATGAGATAAGCCATCAGTATATCAGGTGCGATCAGGTGTGATCAATTTTCAATGATTGCCACCATAGCTTATAGACTCTATTACTTTCCCAAATACCAAATAATATACAGTTATTTGGGTTATTTTTACCAAAAATATGTAGCAGTATAAATTTTAGCAAAAATGTATGAAGAAAAATTATTAATTAGCAAAACTTTATAACAGAAATTAAGAAAAATGCAATTTTTTACAAAATTTGTGGTCTTTTTTCATTTGTAGCGCAAAAAATAAAAACCCAACACTGATTAAATACCACTAAAAGAAAGCTCTATTTGTGTGAAGAAAAGGACAAAAAAATCATATGGGTAGAATGTTGCATGACTGAGTAATTATCATTCAAAATGTGAGAGTGCTGAAAGCTGAAAATTGGTCTGGTTAGGAAGGGGGTTTAAGTGCCCAGTTGTCAAGTGGATAACCACTTTCGGACCACCTGCCGTCATTATATGGCGGTACTTTGCCGTTGAATACCGCTGTTATGGTAGCAGATAGCTGCCATTACCACGATACTTTTTTAAACAGCGGGCGGCCCGCTTTCAGATAAGAGCCTCTGCGGCGGATTCGCTGCGAGATCACTTTTAATTGGTGGCAGATCTGCCCCCCTGCCACTTTTCCATCGTCTCCACCACTTACCGGACCACCCGGTAGCAGCGGAGACTATCGCATCCCCTCGTCACAATGCCTGGATGCCGAGTGAGTGGAAGATGGCGCCTACTTGGCTCCATAGCATTGAAACGCGGAAGCGACGTCAAACGTCACTTCCGCCCATAGATCTTACAGGAGAATTTTTTTTTTTCAAAGGACATTTAATTTTTTTTTTTATTGCATTTAAGTGTAAATATGAGATCTGAGGTCTTTTTGACCCCAGATATCATATTTAAGAGGTCCTGGCATGCTTTTTTTCTATTACAAGGAATGTTTACATTCCTTGTAATAGGAATAAAAGTGATCACATTTTTATTTTAAGGACAGTGTGAAAAAAATAATATTTTTTTTTTTTTTTTTTTACGTGCCCCATCCCGCCGACCTCGTGTAACATGTGTATTGCAATCAACGTTTTCATGCATAGGCACCCCGATGCGTGTTTATGTTTGTACATGAGTATATGTGGTGGGTGGGAGGCATCAAAAAAAATTTTGGGGGGATTTTCTGTGTTTTTTCCAATAACAATTTTTTTTTCTACTTAACTTTTTATTTCATCACATAGGGGACAGGTTCTCTTTAACCACTTCAATGCTGGCCACTTTTACCCCCTTCCTGCCCAGGTAAATTTTCAGCGCTGTCACACTTTCAGTGACATTTGCATGGTCATGCAATGTTGTAGACAGATAGAGCTTTCTATTGATGATACTCAATCGCCACTCGGTTTATTTTTTTTGCTTAAAAAAAAAAAAAACAAACGAAAAAAGTTTTTCTTCGTTTCTGGTAGAAAATTTTGTAAATAAGTAATTTTTCTCCTTCACTGATGTGCGCTGATGAGGTTGCATTGATGGGCACTGGTGAGAGGGCAATGAGGAGGAGGCACTAACGTGCAGCACTGATAGGTGGCCGTGAAAGGCAGCACTCATTGGCATCACTGATGGGCACTGTTGGGGCTGCATTTGCTGTCAGTGTGAGAGGAAAGCAAATAACCAGCATTTCCTTGTTTACATGTAATCAGCTATGATTGGACTTAGTTGATCACATGGGTAAAGAGCTGCGGCATCGGCTCTTTACCGAGATCGGGAGATGCGCCATGCCCCGGAGACACAGCACACAGCGAGAGTGGGGCAATGTCATATGACGCACTCTCGCCGCACACTGTTATATGACATTGTCCCAGGACAATAGAACCACCCCACAGCCATCATTTCCCTAAACGGCAGGCAGGTGGTGGTTAATGAGCCATCCAGGATCTTTAAGACCCTGGATGTCTCCCGAGTTCCACTGAATGTAATGCAGTGCAGATCGCACATTTCATTCTTTCCCAGCCTCGATGGCCGGGGACATGGACAACGAGGACTCGGAAGTGACATCATACACGGCATTTCTGGGTCAGAGGCAAGATGGGAAGGAGAGCAGACATGTATCCGCTCTCCTCACACCCCCCTGCGGTCCCACAGATGGGCAAGCGGAGCCCTGAATACATAACGGGGGGGGGGGGTTGACTTTACTGGGATGTGTGGAAGCAATTGGGCAGCAGCGGAGCCCCCAATTGTTTCTACCTGACAAGTAAGCCCTGCAAAAAAAAAAAAAAAAAAAGACTTGCCCTGCACCCAGAACTGCATGTTCCGAGGGTCGGGCAATCCCAATTGCACAACCCTGCGCATGTTGCCAACAGTGAATGGGCTGACAAAAGATCAGGCGCCAGGACGCAATTTCTACTCGACATGGCGACCAGGCACCTGGGATTTGTCAAGTCCTGGCCTCAAGTACTCACAAACCCAGCCTGCTGATGCTGATCTGTGGCTTAAGCGGTTAGAGGTGCAGGCAGGTGGTGGAAATAAACCAGAGACCAACATAGTGCTTCAGGAGCAGCAGCAGGATAGTGCTCCCTCAGGCTGAAGAGTGGAGAATGCATTGCTCCACCAAGCACATGTAATTAGTGCTTAATTTCTCAGCCTATTTGAAAAGACACCCAAAGGGGATATTTTACCAGGCAGAAAATCTGGGAGGGAAGGGAAAATCTGCAATAGAGAACAGACAATTAAAAGCTGGCAAGGGTTCTAGTATTCCCCTACTTAAGTTGGAATAAATAATACTTCTATTGGTGTCGCTTATTGGAGAGTGTCTGTCACTTCCTGTCTGCTGAGAAGGTTCTCCCCAAAACAGGAGGAAACTAACAAATAGAGCCCTGGATGGCAGTAAAACCTGACAGGAGCTCTCAACCCTCCGCACTCTATCTAAAACAAAAATAAGCTCTGGCTACAGAAACTTTAAATAAGCTACCAAGATTATTTTCTTGAGAAGTATAAAGGTAGAATTCATTACTATTTTTCCACCCATGGAACAGGTTTAGGTTTCTTCCCATCGCTGCTATTTCCAGAACTGGTTGCAGAAGTTTTCTCTTTGAGGGGCTTGGTGCTTATAGATGTACCTCCTTTTAGAAACGCCTGCATGTTTTTTTCAGCTGAAAAATACATAAAGATAGATAATTACTAATCAATAGTAACAAAATATTCAACAACATTAGACAGCGAACACCTTGGATGTTGGGCCCCTCTATGCATCTAGGATGATTGTAAGCTCTAACGAGCAGGGCCCTCTGATTCCTCTTGTACCAAATTGTGTTGTAACTGTACTGTCTGCCTTAATTTTGTAAAGCTCTGTGCAAACTGTTGGCGCTATATAAATCCTGTATAATAATAATAATGTGAAAAAGTCTCACACATGTGGTATTCTTATACTCGGGAGGCATAGCAAAATGTGTTTTGCTGTTTGCCAATGCCATGTGTGAGAAATAACCTGTTAATATTATTTAAATTCTTCATTTTGCAAAAAATTACAACTTCAAAAAAGTCACCATGCCTCTGACTAAATACATTGGACTGTTTACTTTCCAAAAATGGATCATTTGGGAGGTATGTGTACGGTCTTGCCATTTTCGGGCCTCAAGAAATGAGATAGGCTGTCAGTGCATCAGGATTGATCAATTTTCATATAAATTAGGGATGCACCGATATATCGGTTGAAAATAGGGTTATTGACAATTTGCCAATAGAAAAAAGGTGCAGATAATGGCCACCGAAAAATGCGTGAGATTTTCATAGGTCATGTGACTCAAAACCTGCATGAAAAAGTCAACACGGGTGCGTTTTTGCCACGGTTTCAATGCATTTCAATGGGGAGTTGTGTTACACTGCAATGGTAGTGCAATAGACCAGTGTGACAGCAGGGTGGCTAAAAATCAATGATTAAAAAAAAAAAAACAGATTTTTTTTTTTTAAATTTAAATTGGATTTTTTTTATTTATTTTAATAAAAATGCTTTTGGAGTAAAAATCGAAAGATAATTTTCTAATTAGGATACACAATTTAGTTTATTCGGCATGAAATGGAGCTTAGTTATGTAGCATAACCACTTGCCGACGGCTGATCGGCAATTGACGGCGACAATGTGGCTCTGTAACGCGAATCGCCGTCATATGACGGCGGCCGCGATATAGAGCCACTGTGAGCGCGCGCGCGCGCGCGCTCACTGTGTCCGGGGGGGTCCAGGGAGCGGGTCCGGCGGCTTCGATTGCCGCCGGCCACCCGCGATGCCCCCCCGGAGCGAATGAGCGGAGGTCCGTGTATGTAAACACGGACCTCCGCTCTGTGTGAGGGGGAAGGGAAGTGGATCACAGCCTTCCTGTAAGTGAAGGCTGTGACCACTTCCTTTCCCCAGCTAGGCAAGTCCCCCTACAGTAAGAACACGCCCAGGGAACATACTTAACCCTTAGAGCGCCCCCTGCAGGTTAACCCCTTCACTGCCAATGGCATTTACACAGTAATCAGTGCATTTTTATAGCACTGATCGCTGTATAAATGCCAATGGTCCCAAAAAAGTGTCAAAACATTCCGACATGTCCGCCAAAATATCGCAGTACCGCAAAAAATCGCAGATCGCCGCCATTTTTAGTAAAAAATAAAAAAAAAATAAAAACCCCAAAAATGAATTCTCATCATCCGTAAATGCGACCACTTTTGCGCAAACCAATCAATAAACGCCGATTGCGATTTTTTTTATCGCAAATATGAGGAAGAATATAAATCGGCCAAAAACGGTGAAAAAAAATGTTTTTTTATATTTTTTTTTTGGATTTGTATTTTAGCAAAAAGTAAGAAATTTGGTTTTTTTTGCAAAATTGTCGCTCTTCTTTTGTTTATAGCGGCGATCAGAAATGACGCAGAGGTGATCAAATACCACCAAAAGAAAGCTCTGTTTGTGGGAAAAAAAGGACGCAAATTTCGTTTGGGTAAAACGTTGCACGACCGCGCAATTGTCAGTTAAAGCGACGCAGCGCCGAATCGCAAAAAGTGCTCCGGTCCTAAAGCTGGAAATCCTTCCGGGGCTGAAGTGGATAAGGCTTTATATTTACATTTTTGTAAACTCATTCAATGAATCTAAGCTCTGCAAGCTGAGACAACATGCACTGCATTGATGCATTCACACAATTTCACAGTAACCATGAGATAAAACAAAGTTCAGGAATATTCCTTCATCTCATTGTTTTCCAAATCTATGTACAGGTGGTCCCCTAGTTACAAACGCCCAACTTACAAACGGAGGGAAACAACAGGAAGTAAGAGGAAATCTCCCCCTAGGATGGGAAATTCACTCCTGTAAGAGTTATGATGGGAAAAGGTGTCTCCACTGAAGCTTTATCACCAATCCTTGTTTCTACAACTCCTCAAAATTTTTAAAATCCAATTGTCATAGGGGCGGGAAGTGAGGTGAAATCTTCTGAACATTAACCACTTCAGCCCCGGAAGGATTTCCCCCTTTAGGACCAGAGCACTTTTTGCAATTCGCCACTGCGTCGCTTTAGCTGACAATTGTGTGGTCGTGCGACGTTGTACCCAAACGAAATTTGCGTCCTTTTTTCCCCACAAATAGAGCTTTCTTTTGGTGGTATTTGATTACCTCTGCATCATTTCTGATCGCCGCTATAAACAAAAAATAGCGACAATTTTGCGCAAAAAAAAAAAAGTTTTCCTTACTTTTTGCTAAAATACAAATTCAAAAAAAAAAAAAAAAAACTTTTTTCATCGGTTTTGGCCGATTTATATTCTTCCTCATATTTTTGGTTAAAAAATTTCCAATTAGCGTTTATTGATTGGTTTGCACAAAAGTTGCCGCGTTTACGGATGATGGGAATTCATTTCTGGGGTTTTTATTTTTTACTAGTAATGGCGGCGATCTGCGATTTTTAGCGGTACTGCGATATTGCAGCAGACATGTTGGACCATTTTGACACATTTTTGGAACCATTGGCATTTATACAGCGATCAGTGCTATAAAAATGCACTGATTACTGTGTAAATGTCATTGGCAGTGAAAGGGTTAACCTGCAGGGGGAGATCTAGGGGTTAAATGTGTTCCCTAGGCGTGTTCTAACTGGGGGGGGGGGGCTGGGCTGCCTTGGGCATAAGAGATCTAACTGATCCCAGTGACAGGGATCAGTAGATCTCCTATGCCCGCACTGACAGAACGGGGAACCGCCATGTTTACATGGGTGGTTCACCGCTCTTTGGCTCTGGCAGCTCATCGCGGCTCGCCGGCGGACATCGGGTCCGCCCGAGCCGCGTGCACACTCCTGCGGAGTACTTTGGGCACGAGCGCTGTGCACGCGCCCCCTAGCTGCCACTCCGCAAATTTTCGTTTATTTATGGCGATTCGCGGGACACATCCACACTGCCCCGTAAATATACGGTAGGCAGTGTGGAAGTGGTTAACAGACAGCAAAACCAACATTACAGGTATGTTAACCCTTCCCTATGCTATTCAAAAAACGTAAAAATAGTTGTCTTGGCTGAAGGTACACTTAGAAAATGTACCTGTTCCGACTTACAAACAAATTCAACAGAACAAACCTACAGACCCCATCTTGTTTGTAACCTCGGGACCGCCTGTACGCTACAAACTGTATGATGAATTGGTTCTGATATCGCTGTTTTACTAACTTGACAGCTGCTTATTCTAAATAGGAAACCTTCATTTTGTTTGAAAATGTTAAAGATTCTAACTACCAGCAAGAATAAGTCATAACATTTAAAGAGCACGCTTCCGCCACGTCCCTCACCTTGTATCACTGCCGCATCACCAGCTGTCCCATTAAAGTGAATGGGACTGTCAGTGAGTCAACAGTGGATCAGAGGAGCCACTGCGGGACAGAGATGACAGTTGCTCTTTAAAAATTATGATTTAAATTGAGTTGATTTAAATCAAGCCTTTTTACTAGTGATTTAAATCAAATCCACCCTGGTGTGAAGACATACACAGAATTTAAAGGGATGCATTTTTCTTGTGCTTTTTTTCTTAATGCAAAAGTGCTTCAAAAACTATTAAGTATTCAAATATAATACATTTCTATATAATATATATAGATATTTAAAAAACGGTCTACTTTGGTCCTGAATTTTCATTTCGGTGCACCACTAATATACACACACACATATATATATATATATATATACACACACACACACACACACACACACACACAATTTTCTGTATTTTTTTAACAAAAAAAAAAAAACACAGGCGTGATTAAATACCACCAAAAGAAAGCTTTGTCTCAAAAAAATTATAAAAAATTTGGGTATAGTACTGCATTAATTGTCAAAGTGTGATAGTGCTGAGAAATACGCTGTACTGGTGGAAGGGGGTGTCTAGATGAAGTGGTTAAAGCTCATCTCCTGGGAAAGGAAAAAAAAGCTCCCTAATGCTCATTTAGGTCTACGGAGCCGCAATAAACACCTTTACATACCCAATCTTCCACTCCCCAGGCAGCTCACTCTGACAGGGGGCTGTTCCTTTGTGTCCTCACTTCCAGTGCAGGGTCATGGGCTCTGCCTTGGTTTTGATGACATCAGGGGACCTGTGACCGCCATAGCATAGAGCAGAAGAGGCTATGGTGACCAGTCTAGCACCACAATGTGAGCCTGTGTAAGTGGATGCTTTTTTTTTTTTTGCAGTTCCCTAGACAAAAATGAGCATTTAACCCCTGCAGTGCCAAAGCAGCCAGCAATATTTCAGTGTTTGATGATTACACCAAATTATGCAGGAAAATAACTTTGGCACACATGTGGCATCATTACAGGAAAACCTTGACAAAATAGGGGGTTGGGCAGCTACATAGCATATGAGGTTCAATATTGGGAAATTCAAAGTTATGGTTACCAAAAATACATAGTTAGTCAGGTTGAAAAAAGACATCCAGTTCAACCAAAAAAAAAAAAAAACAAAAAACACTTATATATACACACACATATATATATATATATATATATATACACACATATATAATACACATTAGGACAGGCTGCCCTGGGAAAATCTGTGTTTGGAAAGGATCTTGGGGTGCTTCTAGATCACAGACTTAGCAACAGCATCCAATGCCAAACCACATTTAACAAAGCTAGCAAAATATTGTAATTAATTAAAAAGGGTATACATCCCAGGGATAAATCAATAATTCTACCCCTTTACAAATCACTGGTTCAGCCTCATCTTGACTATGCAGTTCAGTTTTGGTCAATCGCCTGCTTTGCAGAGACAGAAAATCCATCACATCCCTGCTGACAGAACAGTGCACTGTTAACCACTTTAATCACTTCAATACCGGGCACTTTTACCCCCTTTCTACCCAGGACAATTTTCAGCGCTGTCGCACTTTCAATGACAATTGCGTGGTCATGCAAAACTGTACATATATGAATTTTTTTTGTAGACAGATACAGCTTTCTTTTAGTGGTATTTAATCAATATTGGTTTTTGTTTCTTAGTTTTGGTTATAAAATTTTGCAAACAATTAATTTTTTTTTCTTCACTGATGTGCACTGATGAGACTGCACTGATAATCAGTGGCTGGACTTTCCTCACACAGTGACAGCATGTGAGGAAAGGAATGATGATAACTGGTATATTTGTTTACATGTGATCAGCTGTGACTGGACACAGCTAGTCAAATGGTAAAGGGCCGCTGTGATTGGTCTTTTACTTTGATCTGTGATCAGCTGTGGTCACAGAGCATGCCCAATGCACACTCCAGTGGGCACACGGGATGCGTGTTCTGGGAGGATGTCCATGGATGCCCTCCCAGAACAAGAGAGCCGCGCTGTAGCCATCTTTTGGCTATGGCATGGTATTGAGGTGGATAAGTAGAACTAAATTATCCAATAACAAAACTGCAATCAGGCAGGTTGTTTATTGCAGAGCAATCATGCAATGTCTCTTCTGCAATAAAATAAACCTACCTGGCCTGGCTGCTGGCAGTCTTCTTTAGAATGTACGGAGGGCACAGCACAGAAGCAATGTCATCTCACACCGGCCAATGACAGCTGCAGACCAGCACCTGCAAGAGAAGGTGTTAGATGATGAGAGCAGACTGCTGAGGGAGAGAAGCGTATTGCAGACTTTAGTTCCAATTTAACCTGCTTGGAGACCGGCCTACGTAGACATACTGCGAGGCGGCGGCTCCTATGCACAAAGTTCACGTACAGGTATGTGATTCTGCACTTCCAGGTCTGTGGCGCACACCATTGGTGACCCCCCTCCTGCTGTGAATGGACACAGCAGCAATCAGTGGGACCCACTGATCGTTTGATGCACAGGCAGAATGGCAATCTGACTATGTAGACAAGGAAGACCACCTTTCTATGACAAAGGAAGGCAGTGATCTTGTGTTTCTACCAAGCAGAAACACGGATCTCTGTCTTCCCACGGCACAAGCACCCCCTCACACAGTAACCAAGCAATCCCTAGGAACACATTTAACCCTTTGATTGCCCCTGATGTTAACCCCTTCCCTGCCAGTGTAATTAGTACAGTGACAGTGCATAATTTTAGCACTGATTACTGTGTTAGTGTCACTGGTCCCCAAATGTGTCGGTGTCCAATCCGTCTGCTGCAATATCACAGTTCTGCTATAAGTCGCCGATCACCGCCATTACTAGTAAATAAATATTCCATAAATATATTCCATAGTTTGTAGACACGATAACTTTTGTGCTAACTAATCACTTATTTGGTTTTTGTTTACCAAAAACCTGTAGCTGAATACATATTGTCATAAACTGATAAAGAAATTCGATTTTTTTAACCACTTCACCCCCGGAAGGATTTCCCACTTTAGGACCTGAGCACTTTTTGAGATTCGGCACTGTGTCACTTTAACTGATAATTGCGCGGGCATGCGCCGTTGTACCCAAACAAACTTAACATCCTTTTTTCCCCACAAATAGAGCTTTCTTTTGGTGGTATTTGATCACCTCTGCGTCACTTCTGGTCACCACTATAAACAAAAAAAGAGTGACAATTTTGGAAAAAACAACATTTTTACTTTTTGCTAAAATAGATATCCAAAAAAAAAAACACTTATTCATCAGTTTTGGTTGATATATATTCTTCCTCATATTTGTGGTAAAAAAAAAAAAGCAAGCGGCGTATATTGATTGGTTTGCGCAAATGTTTCTGCATTTACAAACCATGAGAATTCATTTATGGTGTTTTTACTGGTAATGCTGGAGATCTTTTTATCGGGAATGCGTTATTGCGGCGGCATTTTTTACACTTTTTTGGGATCAATGCCATTTATACAGTGATCAGAGCTTAAAAAATAAAAACACTGATTACTGTATAAATGTCATTGGCAGTGAATGGGTTAACCTGTAGGGGGGGGGCAATAAAGGGGTAAACTGTGTTCCCTAAGCGTGTTCTGTGTGTTGGCTGGGCTGCCAGGGCCATGACAGATCTAACTGATCCCCATGACAGGGACCAGTAGATCACGGTCATGCCGCCTGTTCTTCCTCTGTAGTAGGCGATCGCGAGTCACCGGCGGACCGAGTCTGCCCGACCCGCAGCCACACTGAGGGAGCGCACGGCAGGCACGAGAGCACACCACCGGCGGCGCGCGCTCGCCCCCTAGCCGTACTGAATTTATAAACGGTGATTCGCATTACGCTGACACTCTTCAGCAGTAAATGTACACGAGCCGGTCTTTAACCGGTTAAAATATTTTTTATTGGATATGTTTTATAGCAGAAATTAAAAAATGTTTGTTTTTTTATCAGAATTGTCTGTTTTATTTTGTTTATAGCACAATAAATCCGCAGAGGTGATCAAATACCACCAAAAGAAGGTCTATTTGTGAGGGGGAAAAAAGGACACCAATTTTATTTGGGTAGTGTCGTACGACCGCGCAATTGTCAGAGTAACGCAGTGCCGTATCGCAAATAATGGCCTTGTTGAGGGGGGAGTAAAACCTTCCAGAGCTGAAGCGGTTAACCTAGAAAAATGAACGACAGAAGCTGATTGCTTGCCATATACAGTGAATGATAACCTACTCAGGACAGGACAATGACAGCTACACCTCAATGGCGAGTATGAGAAGAAAAGCCAGCCAGTCGATTCTCCTTACTGTTGTATATAGCGGCCCTTGTATAGCGGTAGGATAATCAGAGCTCACTGATAAGATCCAGGGCATGCAGAACACTCACTTGCTCCTCCGCTTCTCTGTCAGACTTCCGCGCCTACAATCAGCGCGCCAAAACCTCCGCACGAAGCGCTTCCGGGTCACCAGACTCCACCCACACAACACTGACTGCACGTGACCGGAGCTAGGACAGGCACTACACCATGTGACCGCAGTGTACAAAAGAGGGAGACAGAGGAGGGAGGAGATCTAGCCTTGTGAGCTGTATAGAGGGGAATGGCGGCGAATTGCTTGATAGAGTTGCTTCTATACATTAATCACGGTCACTAAATAATAAACGAGGAGGACAGAAGTCCCCCATAGGAGTGCAGGTTTAGCCTGCTAGTGACCATTGCTCACAAGTCTATCTGCTTTATTACCAGCTGAGCCCTGTGACTGCTGTATACGATCATCTCCTATACAAAAAGGAATGACAGAATGGAATGCCCATAAACTTTAACAGAGATGGAATGCCCATAGAGAATAAAGTCTATGGGCATTCCATTCTGTCATTCCTGTCCTGTATGTCCCACATAAAGTGCTTACTGGAATTTGGCCGTAAGCTTTGTACAATGAACATAAGAAGCTGCAGCCTGCCTGGAGGACTTCTAACATCACTTAGCTCTTTCCTTCCCAGCCTTACTGCCCCTGGGAGCCCCTTACCTTCATTGGACTTCAGCCCCGGAAGGATTTCACACTTTAGGACCAGAGCACTTTTTGCGATTCGGCACTGCGTCGCTTTAACTGACAATTGCGCGGCGTTGTACCCAAACGAAATTTGCGTCCTTTTTTCCCCACAAATAGAGCTTTCTTTTGGTGGTATTTGATCACCTCTGCGTCATTTCTGATCTCCGCTATAAACAAAAGAAGAGCGACAATTTTGCAAAAAATCCCAAATTTCTTACTTTTTGCTAAAATACAAATCCAAAAAAAAATATAAAAAAAAACATTTTTTTAACGGTTTTATATTCTTCCTCATATTTGTGATAAAAAAAAATAGCAATCTGCGTTTATTGATTGGTTTGCGCAATAGTTGCCGCGTTTACGAATGATGAGAATTAATTTCTGGGGTTTTTATTTTTTTACTAGTAATGGCGGCGATCTGCGATTTTTAGCGGTACTGCGATATTGCGGCGGACATGTCGCACCATTTTGACACTTTTTTGGAACTATTGGCATTTATACAGCGATCAGTGCTATAAAAATGCATTGATTACTGTGTAAATGCAGTGACGGTTACCGTAAATGTGTCATTAGTTACGTAAAAATATCGTGACTAGCGACATATTTACGGTTATCAAGGTTTTTTCACAGTTTTACCACGCTGTACAGGCGGCGTTATAGCGTCATGGCGATTTTTAGCGTCTAGCGGCGGTAATGATCATTTTTTTATTTTTGGGGTCTTTAATTAAGAGTAGTAAGCATTTGCGCC
>BLSH010538040.1:578125-599191 GCA_018402905.1 Glandirana rugosa
TGACATGGGGGCGACCCTCGGTGTACACCGTTATCACACTTGGGTCAGAATTTCTAAATAATTACTTATCGACGTAAGTAAACACATAAAAATAGACGGATCTAAATTCGAAGTTTACGTATAGTGAAAGGAAGGATACCTTGACCATTGTCATTAGTTAAAATTTTATTTTATACGTTATTAATCCATATTTCTATACTCCATAAGTTTTGACGACAGAACGTAAAAAAAAGAGTTTAGTTGGTCGCACGGTAATTCATCTGTCCAACCCATGGATACTGGAATGATTTTCATGTGTGGTCCCGTAACATAAAGTGATGCCGCTGTTTTTCTCAGCTCACCCCTTATGTACTCCTCAGTCACTGTGGGGCTTCTTTGTTTTTTTGACACAGAATGCCCCTGTGAATACTGCACTAGTATACTACTTGTAGTGCCCTTTTATTCCACCAAAAAAAGAAATATGCCAACCTGTCTACTTAATGGCACGCTGGTTGATTTGAGAAAAAAAATGCAAGACAGCAGTTTTGAATACCTCATATCTTTATACCTAATTATTGCATATTTTATTTTAAAATTGATTACTGTTACCAGTTCCATAGGAAGGAAAGTGATATGCATTTGAAGCTTAAATCTAGGCAGATAAAAATACACAAATGAATGCAGCTATTCATTAATAAATCATTAAGACTGGGTTCACACTATTGCCACATGTGGCTCCCAGCGGGGGTCCAGTGCTTCCCCGTTCACCGTTTCAGGTCCAATTTCAGCCCAAATTTTTGGCTGAATTCGGACCTGAAATTGACCAAAAGACGCACAGTACTCCTGTGCAAATTCGCACTGGAGCTGCTCCGGAGATGTGTGAATCGCTCTATATAGAACCAGTCACAATCTCCTTACATGCGTATTGGATGCGGAGAGCCCGCCTTCCAATTTGCATAGGTGTGAACCCAGAGTAAGTGCATTTTCATTGCAGCTAATTTAAGTATCAATCAGGCAAACTCCCCGCAGACATGGAACAACCTGATGAGAGTGCAGAGTGTCTCTTGCTGCTCCTTTGCTGTCCAATCAGCAGGCTCCGGGAAGGTAGATAACACCACTGTATTCCTGAATTGTAATGGAGAATGGGGTGTCACCCTCTGGCTGTACTTTGTTGATTGCAAGACTGAATGGACAGAAATGCAACTCCACTGGCAGGTAAAACAGCTCTCTATGTCTTTGCCTGGAGTTCTGGTTTAATGGTTGAGCTGCTTGTTATATGTATTAATTTCAAGTATACCTATAGCCAAAATGTTTTGCATAGTGTAGGGAAGGAAAAAGCCCTCTGTCAGGTTTTTAACGTTGCCTTTGAGGTTTGCCCTCTCTATTTGCCCAAGTGACCATTGTGACCAAGAAAGAAGTGATGAAAAAAAAAAATACAATTGTCACAGGAACAAGGATAGAGTGGAAATCGTCCAATGGGGACACCTGTTCCAGTAACAGCTGTCTGAGGTCTCTTGCACACGGGCACCTGAGACTGCACAGTGAAAATTCTGGTGTTTTCCCCCATTTCAGAAGCCTGGATGCTGCATACTGCCTACCATGGACGTGAATGGCTGTGCACGACTGTACTCAGGGTTTATGGCGGCCCTATTGTAAACACAAGTATAGCCTATGGGCATATGCAGAAAATAGAAAACTTGTTTTTGATAACACTGCCATATACACAGAGTATGGCCACTTATAGCCATTAATAGAAGGCTGTATGTAGCACCTCGGTGGTGGGAAAAATGACACAATTGTTGTTGAATGGGCTCTGACACCTGTTCACAAAAGCCCAGAGGTGGCCATACACACACTACAATCTGATTGTACAATCCCAGTACAATGTCTTTTGCCAAAACTATGTTATATGAAAACAAACCTTTACAATCCAATCAATTTAAATCCAATTGCACAGGCCTTTAACCACTTCCTTACTGTGCACTTAAATCCCCCTCCTGCCCGGACAAATTTTCAGTTTTCAGCGCTGTCACTCTTTGAATGACAATTGCGCGGTCGTGCGACATTGTACCCAAACAAAATTGGCATCCTTTTTTCCCCACAAATAGAGCTTTTTTTTTGGTGGTATTTGATCCCTTCTGCAGTTTTTATTTTTTTACGCTATAAACGAATAAAGAGCGACAATTTTGAAAAAAGAACAATATTTTTTACTTTTTGCTATAATAAATATCCAAAAATAAAAAATAAAAAAACAAATTTATTGATAAGTTTAGGCCGATATATATTCTTCTACATATTTCTGGTAAAAAAAAAATCGCAATCAGTGTATATTGATTGGGTTGCGCAAAAGTTATAGCGACTACTATCTATGGACATTGGTTTATGGCGTTTTTATTTATTTTTATTTGTTTACTGGTAATGGAGGCGATCTGTGATTTTTATCGGGACTGCGATATTGCAGCGGACACGCCAGACGTTTTTGACACTTTTTTGTGACCAATGACGATTATACAGCGATCAGATCTAAAAAATAGACACTGATTATTGTATAAATGTCATTGGCAGGGAAGGGGTTAACACTAAGAGGGCAGTGAGGGGGTTATATGCGTTCCCTGGGTGTGTTCTAACTGGGGGGGGGGGTTAAGAGGTACATAACAGATCTAACTGATCCCAGTGACAGGGATCAGTAGATCTGGCATGCCCCCCTCACAGAACAGGGAACCGCCGTTGTAAACACTCTCTCTGTGAGGAGATCGCGGGTCTCCTGCGGAGGCGAAGGGGAGGACGTCTATTGACGGCCCCCCGGCATTTTAGAGCCATGCTGTAGCCGTCATGCGACTATGGCGCAGACGAGAAGAAGTTAAATTACACACAGTAATTGTTGATAGATCAAAATACGCTTGCACAATCAGATTGTAAAGTGTATGGTCAGCTTTAGAGGTTATTTCACCTTATTTTGGAGAGATTTACTGTTGTGCCTCTGGGACAGGAAATGAAGGCAACCCTCCCCAATTAATAGCAAAAAAAATGCTTTTAATTAATCTCTACTCTATCCAAAACCAAAAAATATATAGCTATGGTTACCCTTTAATAGCCAATACACTTTACAGAAGTAAAACAGTTATGTGTTATAGGTTAAAATAAATAATTACTTAATTCAAAATATTTTGTACCATTTACGTTTAATTTATTAAAGTATAGGTGATTGCGAAGTAATCCAGTGCTGCAATCAATAATTATTCTTTTTTTTTCCCCTCCGGTTTGATTTGTTTACCATCTGTGGCCTGGCCTTGTGTAGGCAGGCTCGATTATTAGTAAGTCACAGAATGGACAGGCCCCAGGGGTGCAGGGTCTGGTGGCTCCTTAACCACAAGCAGCAGCTGCTCTCCATCCTTCACACCCTTTATGTGCCGGAGACAAAGCAGCAGACCCATGCTGACACCCTGCTCAATTCACAAAGCTTTCACAAAAAACATACAGATCTACAGTATATTGTAGCCATGCGACTGTCACTTTTTGTAAATAAGGATCATGATCCTTAAAAAGGACACATGTCAATGTAACAAAACATACATTTATTTATTTCAGGTACTTATATAGCGCTGTCAATTTACACAGCACTTTACATATACATTGTACATTCACATCAGTCCCTACCCTCAAGGAGCTTACAATCTAAGGTCCCTAACTGACATTTATACATTTACTAGGGCCAATTTAGACAGGATCTAATTTACCTACCAACGTATTTTTGGAGTGTGCAAAGCAGCGGTAAAGACAAGATAATAAGTCATATAAAAAGTCATATAAAATGTACACCTCTAAATGTCATATCAAGAACAGTGAGTGTAATATAGAACAGATGAGTCCATATGTGATCATATGATAGACTTTGTCTGGAGAATCTATGATCTTCATATAACGTCACCACACCACCAGTGTTGCCAACCTACCAGATTGAAATTTACTGACACAACGCCAAAAATTTACTGGCACAGCCAAGTTTTTACTGGCATTTCCAAAAGTTACAAAATCACAGTTTTAAGTGCAAATTTCAGTTTTTAGGCTACAAACAAGTACAATATGCAATTAGCAATATGATTTAAGGTAGATAGTCAGGCAAAAAAACATATTTCTTATTTTATTTGTGATATAGTAAGTAAATAGCTCAGGGACAGGACTTTGGAGGGCAAGAAATTAGAATGGGCAGCACACACACACAACTGACTCTCACAGTGACACTGACAGCAATGTGCAGCAGCACAGATGATGATGACACCTCAATGACACGACACATCCCCTCCTGAGTCACAATGACAGCCAGGTGGTCCCTCCAGTCCACTCCGGTCTAAACAGCACTGACAATCCCGCTCCCAGCTTGCCTTGCTCCCGTCTCGCAGATCCGCACACGAGGCTCTGCCCGCTCTGCTTTGCTCCCTTGCACCAAGACATCAGCCAGAGCCACCCTAACACACTGTAGTAGGCAGTTGGATGGTCTCGGCTTGCTCCAGACTGAGCCTAGAATCACAGCCATATTATTTACTGGCAACCTTTTCCTTTTACTGGCATTTACTGGAAGGAGAAAATTGCCTGTTTTTTACTGGCTGCCAGTAAAAATACTGGCATTTGGCAACACTGCACACCACGTGAAGACTGGAGGACTCCACCTAATGTAAAATACTCACCAGAGAGTGGAAATAAACTCGCCTATACAAAAAATCATTAAATGTCAGGCACAATGTCCAATCTGCAGAATGACACCCAGTGAGCATAAATATCCTATAAGTGTGGCTCAGACTCAGCTGAACGGTTTCTTGATATGTATCTTGAACAAAGGGTACTCACATTACCACTTACGCAAATTTATTAAATACCTATAAAAAAAACCCTCTCAGGGTGTGCACTTAAATTAATATTTATAAAACATAGCATAAAATTATCCAAACATAGCGAAAGAAGACAGTCGGGACGAATCCTTCTCACCGCACGCTGGATACACGCAGCCGGCAGTGTTCCCGGGTGAAGGAGCGTCTCACTGACAGATTGGCTAGCCGCGTGGTCACGCCCTGATGCGTTTCGTCATCACTTCATCAGAGGGCGCGGCTTACAGCTTATATAGCAAGTGCAGCCCAGAAAATTAACCCTGAGCAGCACACACAATCCCATTTGGGCCATGTTGATGAATAAGTCTGCCCATGCACATTGCAAGCTGCCTGAGAAAGTATCTAAATACAAAAAGTTGTCCTATGTATTAGTATAATGTCTCCCATCACCGTACAATAGGGTCGCAATCCAAACCACATGTACTGGGTCACGCATCAATTTCTTGTAAGCGGGACATGTATTAGCTAAGATCGATCGGCCGATAGGCCAGATTGTACCATGTATGGTCATAAAACCTGTGGAGACTCCAGGGAGCAGGTAAAACGGGAAACCTCCTACAATGACCCCATGTCTAAGTCACCGTTCAAGAGATCACACTCCGCTGGCAGCTGGCAATCTGTACACCGGAGACAGGAACTATCACAAACTACTAGTTATTACATATATGATAAAATAAATATATAATCATTGACAAGGAATACATTAGATACATAACCTAAAAAAAAAACCCACGTAACCAAATAAAATGCAAAAATGAGCAATGGTACGAACTCACAATGTTTAGATAATGTTTGTAATGCTTTGATTATTTATAGCAGCAGCTTTAGCCTCGATCATTCTTGATTCTTTTAGGAATGTTTCTATACATTGTGTAATTTTATTGTTGAAAAAGCATACCAACAGCGCCGATTTTTATTTTCACCCAATCCTAGTGGTGGGTGATTTTAGGGTTCAGTACCAAGGATCGTGATCCTGGTGCGTTAGGCTATTTGCTAATTCCAGTGAAAAATAGTGATTTTTAGCTAGCAATTGTATTGCTATAGTCCCTGTCAATTTGCAACAGAATTGCGTTGTGCTCTCATAAATAAATTGCTCTCCTTCAACGATTTGTAGCTAAGCATAGCGATTGTTGCAACACTTCATAGAGAAGCATTAAAGCTGAACTAAATACTATTAAGGGCCCATACACACCAGAACACGGTGCAGGAAGCCCTCATTCTATGCACATTTTCTGCACCATGTTCAAAACGCACTACAGATAAGTACCATGTGATCCGTTTGCAGTGCATTTGTTAAAGTAGTGCAAGTATTTTTTTGCTTCGGTCCAGTGCGATTCAGCCTTATCAAAATGAATGGGCTCAAAATGCACCGCATGTGAATCACACAGGAGCACGCAGCGTGTTGCTCTGCAACTCCCATTGTGAACGGGCCCTTAGAACAGACTGGAGGAAGGCAGGCTGCTATCGCAGAAGAAACATGCAATGTCTCAGTCTTCTGCGGCATGTAAATTAAGGTGCACACGTGCAGCTCAGTTTACATGCATCAGAAGACTGCAAGCAGGCAGGTAGGTGCATTTTTGCCAGCACTGTATGTGGGTCCCGGGGTGACTAAAGGCCTGTGCACACGATAAGAAGATTGGAAGAAAAATTTCACACAATGAATGATTATCTGATTATTAGTATAGTGCTTTTGACAGCCGATACTGACTTTTCGGAGGAGAAAACCTGAAGGTACAGGCTAGAAAATTTTTATTGTAAGTGGACACAACGTCCAATTTTCGTTAAATTAGTACAGTTTTCGCCTGAAAAAATAAATCGCAAGAGCAACACTACGAATACTCAGAGACTAAAGAACTCATTACAAAACAATTCATCACATCACATCACTTTCAAAGTTGTATTCTGTCGTACGAGTATTTTCGTAACTTTAGTAACCTCTTCATTTTCGATATGAGACTAGCATGCAAAAAAAAAAAAATGGATGATTATTCATCCGATAATCTCATTGTGTGTACAAGGAGTTACATCATCCCACACCGGCCAATGGAGATGCCCAAAGACTGTTAACCCAGGAGAGGCTGGTGCCAACGAGGGACCCAGACTGTTGCAGAAGAGGTAAGTTTAGTTTTGCTTTAAGAGCAATTTGTGATAGTGATTTTGTCAGTGAGCCGAAAAACACTGCTGGATCTCCATCACTGAGAAACAGAGCAACACATCTCTCTAAGGCTGGATTCACACTATTGCGAATTGGATGGGGTTTTTTTTTACATTTTGGCAAGGAGTTCCCCTTAAAATCCATACCACACCCGAAGGACCTGGTGTGCACTGGGGGGGGGGACCCCCACACAATTTTTTTCATTGATTTTTTTATCTATATTCCCAGGAGCAATTTTAAATGACAATTTTTCCTTTAGAAATGTCATTTTTCTCTGGCACTGTTCTAAACATCACACAGATGCACCACTTTATAGTCATACTAAGGGGACCCCCCAGGCACAATATTTAAAGGAATATTTAATTTTTATTTTTTCACTTTAATTATTATTAAGATCACTGCTCCTGAAAAAACAATTGATTTAAAAACTTTTTTTGCATTGATACATGTCCCCTAGGGAAGGACTCGGGTCCCCATACACCTTTTATGGCAATAACTTGCATATAAGCCTTTAAAATGAGCACTTTTGATTTTTCATGTTCAGGTCCCATAGAGTTTAATAGGGTTCAAACTTTCGCACAAATTTATTGCCTATTCGCATGTTCTGGTGCAAAACGAACAGGGGGGTGTTTTGCCCATCCCTAAATTGTACTTGCCGAAACGCTGTACGCATCTAAACGTGAACACTTTAGATGCATATTTTCTGAAGGTTCTTCTGCCAGCAAGAACCTGTGTTGATGGCATGCAGAAAATATGCATATGCCTGTGTAAATGGACCCAGGGCTCATTCACACAGGCAGAAAAAATGCTGCTTTTAGATGAGTACAACAGATGGTTTTGTACTCATCTGCATGCCACACTGTAGTCAATAATAAGCCCATACACGCAGTTGCATCCAAATATGAAAATGTGCGCCTTGTTTAATCACGCACAAAAAAAGTAGAACGCAACTGCAGATTTTACATGTGTAGATCTGCAGATTTTACTCCTGTATGCACAAAAATGTAAGTACTTTAGGCGCCTATTTTACACAGGATCTTTCCATTATGCAAAAAATATGCATATGCCATGTGTGAATGGACCCAGGGCTCATTCGCACGGGCAGAAAAAATGCTGCTTTTAGATGAGTACAGCAGATAGTTTTGTACTCATCTGCATGCCGCACTGTAGTAATCAATAAGCCCATAAACACAGTTGCATCTAAGGCTCCTTGCATACTGGCGTATACCTGTAGAAGCAGCTAAATGTTATCCTATATATCCAGGCACATTAGGACGATTACAGGCATTTTTTTGAGATCAAAGTTTAGAGGTAGGAAAAAAAACCCTTCTCGTTCGCATTCCTGATTGGAGCTTACTGGCAGAAAAAAATTAAAACTCTTCTAAACTTGTCTATACTTTATACAAAAAAATGCTTTATATGAACATTTTTTACTCCCAGGAGAACAGACTTTTTTTAAGCCCAGTGTGCATGGAGCCTTAATATGAAAATGTGCGCTGCGTTTAACCGGTTCCACAGTATATTTACTGTGGCGGTGTGGGCGCTTAGAGCGAATCGCCGTAAAAAGGCGGCGATTCGCGCAAGCGCAGCTAGGGGGTGCGCTCTCTTGCCCAACGCACTCCGGAGGAGTGTGCCCGCGGCTTGGGTGGACCCGATGTCCGCCAGCGAGCCACGATGAGCTGCTAGAGCCAAAGAGTGGGGAACCGCTGATGTAAACACGGTGATTCCCTGCTCTTTCAATGGGGACATAAGAGATCTACTGATCCCTGTCACTGAGATCAGTTAGATCTATTATGCCCATGGTAGCCCAGCCCCCCCCCACAGTTAGAACACACCCAGGGAACACAGTTAACCCCTAGATCTCCCCCATCAGGTTAACCCCTTCACTGCCAATGACATTTACAAAGTAATCAGTGGACATTTAAATTTCTGATCGCTGTATAAATGTCATAAAGGTCCCAAAAAAGTGTAAAAAATGTCCGTCATGTCCGCCCCAATATCGCAGTACTGCAGATCGCTGCCATTACTAGTAAAAAAAAAAAAAAAAACCCAGAAATTAATTCTCATCATCCTTAAACGCGGCAACTTTTGCGCAAACCAATCAATATACGCCGATTGCGATTTTTTTTTACCAAAAATATGAGGAAGAATATAAAAAAAAATGTCTTTTTATATTTTTTTTGGATTTGAATTTTAGCAAAAAGTAAGAAATATTGTTTTTTTGCAAAATTGTTGCTCTTTCTTTGTTTATAGCGGCGATAAAAAATGACGCAGCGGTGATCAAATACCACCAAAAGAAAGCTCTATTTGTGGGAAAAAAAGGACGCAGTTTTCGTTTGGGTACATCGCACGACTGCACAATTGTCAGTTAAAGCGACGTGGTGCCGAATCGCAAAAAGTGCTCTGGTCAGGAAGGGGGTAAAACTTTCCGGGGCTGAAGTGGTTAATCGTGCGCAAAAAAGAACATATCTGCAGATTTTCCATGCTTAGATCTGGAGATTTTACCCATGTATGCACAAAAGTGTAAGTACTTTAGGTGCCTATTTTACACAGGATCTTTCCATTATGCAGAAAATATTCATATGCCATGTGTAAATGGACCCAGGGCTCATTCACACGGGCAGAAAAAATGCTGCTTTTAGATGAGTACAGCAGATGGTTTTGTACTCATCTGCATGCCGCACTGTAGTGATCAATAAGCCCATACACACAGTTGCGTCTAAATATGAAAAATGTGCGCTGTGTTTAATCGCGCACAAAAAAGTGGACCATATCTGCAGATTTTCCGTGCTTAGATCTGGAGATTTTACTCATGTATGCGCATTAATGGCTTTATTTTACGCAGGATCTTTCACACAAAAAAAAGCATTTTTTTCTGCTCATGTGAATGATCCCTAATTCTATAGTGGGCAGATGTGATCCTGATAAATGCCTAGCCTAGCAGAACCCAAGCTGCTGTAAAACATGGTCAGTAAGTCCAGAGGTGACAAGGCATCCTTTGTAGGCAGACATATGGGAAGGAGAGCCTTTGTCTCAGCATGCAGGGAGGTCACCTTGAATAGAGAGCACATAGAAATGTTGTGATGGTAGGTAGACACGATGAGATCTGCAATCACACCTCCCCATAACCCTGGATTTTACACACTCCAATCCTCAGGCTCCATCAGTCCGGGATTTCCCTGACATCACCACATCTCTGTGCTAGTAGCCCCTGGAGGCAGGTATTGAGGCTGCACACCATGGACTGAATAGGGAATGCCGCATCAGCACCAGCAGCATCAAGAGAAGAAGCAGGAGCCCTCGGAGCGGCCAGGGACAGCAGTGATCGGGCACAGGCAGCGGCTCGGGGGGCTGACTGGTGCCGGCGTGCGTTGCCTAGTGACAGGTGGAGAACTGGGAGTGGCACCGCCTGGCTTTGTATCCCGGCACATCGCACTCTGCCCGGGATCGGGGTACAGCTGGCACTGGGAAATGCTGTATTGGCTGAAGGAAGAAGAGATGTCACACCACGAGCTCACCCAGAGGCTGGCCACTGTCATCACCCATGTCGGTAGGTAGAAGAGGGCGAGGCAGGAGACAGACACAGGGCATCCTCCTCTAATCACAGCCAGGGTCACATCTCATGATGGGGCTCATCACCCACACATGGCATGGATGTATTCTATATATGCTGTGTAATGTGTGCATGGGACCTCTCCATCCATCCATCCATCAACATGATCCCATTTCAAGCAAATGAGATTGTTCTACCATTGTGATGAGGGAGGTGTGCCAGGAAATACAGATCCCATATGTCATGGATTGATAATGGAACCAGATTCTGTGTTCGCTATAGCATTTTGATTTCTTTTTAAATGATTTATTTTGACATTGATGTTTCATTTTAAATTCATTTTGGTTGATCTGTCCTGGAATATGAATGTTCCATTTTGGCTGCGGATAATGACTCCATATCAGTGTTGCCAACCGCCAGTAAATTTACTGACAGTTGGTAAAAATCAGTGATTTTTACAACTGTCTATAAATATCAGGGTCTGATAATTTGTCATGCTGTGCTGACTTTTTAAGTGTAAATCAGGCAAATTACTTGATATGGGTATTGTCAGTGTTTCCATGTTGTGTTTAAATATCAATTGTCTTAGTTTTTAATAGGAGTTCTGTTATTTTTCAGGTTGTCAGTAAAAAAAGTGTTCCGCCAGTAAATTTGTCATGTTTTGCCAGTAAAAAAGGCTGCGGGAGGTTGGCAACACTGCTCCATATCAGTGGCGGCCCAGGCCATTAGGGGCACCCCCTCTATCCACAGCCGTCACCCCCATGCTCTATCCACGGCTGCTATTTTTACAGAACACCGCCACCCCCCTATTCATGCTTCCGACCCTTTTTAGGACACTGGGCGCATGGATTACAGCGACCAGTGTGTTTTTCTGAGCTGGGGGCTCTAATAGGCTTCAAAATAGGGTGGGCTCGAGGTGCGGAGCATTGCACTATGGCACAACAGCGAATGAATACTCTCTATTGAAACACTGATCCTCAATCCAGTCAATCAGAAGCAGGTCTGAGACCCATTTTCCGATTGGCCGAAAAGAGAAGGGTCCCAATTGGCCGCCGAGTAGGAGGGAGGAAAGGGAAGCCACCGCAATGCCCGTGGAGAGCAGGGGTAGGGGAAGCTAGGGAAGCCACTGGTGAAGCCCTGCCCACCATAGATGGGGTAAATGCACCAGAACCGACCGATCCGGAGGTTACTGTTCTTCTCCCAAAAGAAAAACGCAGGCTGCCACTGTTCCATGTATTAAGTAGTATTTATCCATGGTCAGGGCTTCACCTCTTCACCTGTGCTAAAACGCAATTTAATAGAGCAGCTGCACAAAATAACCAATCAGCTTCTAGCTTTAGCTTGTTCGGTTAAGCTTTGAAAATGAAAGCTAAAGGCTGATTGGTTGCTGTGTATAGCTGCTCCAGGTTCCAGGTCAATGACTTTTGTCAGGATTGGCCAGCCACTGGCTCCAGCAGTCCATTGTGTAATAATGAGCTAAGAGATGTGATCACAGTAACTGAGCACTGACATCATGAGTCGTCACTCTAGTGCAGTGTTCCCCAACCCAGTCCTCAAGGCCCACCAACAGGTCATGTTTTCAGGATTTCCCTCAGATGAATCAGCTGTGGTAATTACTAAGGCAGTGAAACTGATCAAATCACCTGTGCAAAATAATGGAAATCCTGAAAACATGGCCTGTTGGTGGGCCTTGAGGACTGGGTTGGGGAACACTGCTCTAGTGGGAGAAATTCCAGGAGATGTACTGACAGCAGGATGTGGGAACTTTAAGCGCATTTACAAATTGAGATAATACTGCACTGCTTTAAATAATTTAAAACTAAATTCATGCTACTTACTTTTATGCTTGCTTAAAAAACATGCCCCAGACGATGTCAGTGGTGACGAAACGCTTAGGGTGGAGCCTACATTGTTCCCGGACGTGGTTAAGAAGCCATCTTAGTGTATCCATCAGAGTTTTATGTTGAGAAAGTGCTTTTACATTGGATGATATGTGAGTGTAATGGTTTTATGCAATAAAAGCAACGTACGTACACTATGAGGGGTTTTAGGTTTTATCCCTAATATATTGATATGTGGAGTGAGGATATACTACAGCTGCCTGTGATGATCTGCTATCTGTATACCTCATACTTAAAGCGGAGCTCCACCCAAAAGGAGCACCTTTCAGGGGGGAGCGGGTACCTGGTTCTGACTTTGGCTGATCTCGCCGCGGTGCAGTCAGCTAGAAGTTTGCCCCCTCATCCTTCTCCCCCCCACAAAGCGCAGCAAGGCTTCACTGCCAGTTACCCTTAGTGGAGATGGTGGCAGCAGCACGTGACGGCTTTAAATTGACCTATCTGTAGCGGATGGTCAATTGTCTCTGGTAAGCCTTGCATGCTGTCACTGGTGGAGCTTTGGATTACAGTACGCCTTATTTGGCGATTTGTGCTACATTTCTAATCTACCATCGATCACCTTGGATTGGATACTTTGGACTCTATATGTTATTTGGTCACTTCTTTGTTTTTATGGAGACATTAGCTCAACATTTTCTATTTTATTGCTTAAAAAACTATCTAGCTTTCATCTTCTATGTAATGTTAACCCCTTCCCGCTCCAACCTGGCATCCTTTTAAACAGTTTGAAATGCCCGGGGAAGGTGGGAAGAATTTGCGATCATGTGACTACTGTCTGCGTCAGCTCGGTCTTTGAGCAGTAGGCATGCTATCAGCACAAACAATGGCTGCCCAGCGACACATATGTGCAGCGTGTGGGCATAAAAGCCCACCATTTTGCTATTGCATATATGTGTCAGGCAGTCATAAAGGGGTTCAAGGGAAACTTCACTCTCTCAATCAACATTGGCTATTTTTAATCCTTATGCTGCTTGCCTTCGTAAATGGATAGGGAAGTATATCGTATTTACTTGTTTTATTTATTTATTTTTACAATTTTTCCAGTTATTCCATGGCTTCCAGGCCTAGGCAAATGATACCATACATGCAGGAGTCTTCAGGAGGGGAGGAGGGGTTTTGTCAGCTAAGCACACCCTCTTCTGCTTGCATGCCTGAGCTAAGGTCAGGTGGATTCCAGAAAGTAAATGCTACAGGAATCATCTGCCGTTACTTAAAGTGGTTGCCAACTCTCAACAACCACTTTAACCTACAGGTAAGCCTATAATAAGGCTTACCTGTCGGTTCCCTGCATATCTCCTAGAGATATACAGAGTACTTCCCTGTGCCAACGTCATCGGCACATGTCCAGTGAAGAAATGGCCTCCATGCCGTTTCTTAACTTGACAGCGTGCGGCGATTGGCGGCTCTTGCGTGGGAGTGATGTCACACGGCTCCAGCAAATCACAGAGCCGGAGTCCGCGCCCCCGGAAGGAGGAAGGGCAAAGATGGACGCTTCCTGCAGCAGGGACAGCGCTGGCTTCCAATGCAGGTAAGTGTCACGTAATAGACTAGTATGCGATGAATACTATCCTATTATGCTTTTATATTGCAGGGTAATAACGATCCGGGTTTACTTTCTCTTTAAAGAGGAACTGCAGTCTGCTCACATAATTTGTAATAAAAACATCTTTGCCATTCTGAAGCTTCCCTCCAACCACTTTGCATATTATTTTATATATACTGTGATTCTGTACTTGCCAAATATGCTGCAGAAATCTCCCTCCACTAAGTCTGGCTGCAGCCTTTTTTAACTGTGGGCAGTTGAAGCTGCTGCCTGTTCTCTTCCTGGATTTACACAGAGGCACACCTCCATCTCTGCAGCCCTGCAGCTTTCATTGGCCCTCTTATGACTCACCCCCCTCCCTTTCTGGCAAACTCTCATGAGAGTGAGAAAGAGAGCTGTGCATGATGTCATAAGCCTAGGCTAATGATCAGCAAGAAAGAGGAAGTGTCCTGTATAAGGTATTTACTGGCAGAAAAAAATGTTTTACTATGCAAAGTTAAAACAACAAGGGCAGAAGATTTAATAGATGGAAAGTTGAAAAAAGGAATGAACGTCCGCTTTAACCACTTCAGCCCCAGAAGGATTTACCCACTTAATGACCACTGTATAAATGACACTGGCAGGGAAGGCGTTAACACTAGTGGTGATCAAGGAGTTAAATGTGTTCCCTTGGAGGTGTTTCTAACTGTGGGAGGAGTGTACTGACTGGAGGAGGAGAGAGATCGCTGTTCCTGATCATTAGGAACAGACAATCTCTCTCTTCTCCCCTGCCAGAATGGGGATCTGTTTGTTTACACTGACAGATCCCCGTTCTGGCTCTCTGAGGAGTGATTGTGGGTGTCCGGCGGACATTGTGGCTGTGGGCCACGCGCATCGGCTCCAGCGCCGTGTGCGACAGCTATATGCCTTAAATGAACCGCCGTACCGGTACAGGGGTTTGCGGAAACGAGCTGACCTGCTGCCGTATATCGGCGGTGGCTGGTCGGTGAGTGGTTAAGATGGCCACAGCCAGAAATGCTAAGAGGTTATTTTCAAAGTGATTTCTCAACAAAATAGAGACAAGGATGGATGGGGGAGTTTGATTTGAAATATTAAAAAAAATAATTAAATAGCATTTTTGGTTTGTGGTGCTCAGATGAAGTGTCGTTCCACTTTTTTTTTTTAATAGAAACGTTTTTATTGTTTTCAAAATCAAACAAAAGCATAGGTAGCATACAAGTAAGAGTCGCTCAACGAGCGATTACAAATACAAATAATCCAGTAATTCACAGTAATATTAGGCAGGTAGAATTATATGGATAACAGTCAACATAAGTGGCAGTGTCAAATGCATTTATCATACAAAGAGACTGGATTAGTGACAGATACATCTCCCCCCCCCCCCCCCAATAGGAAAGGGGGGGGAGGAGCGGGCTGGGACCATCTCAGAACCGTCAGGCCTTCCCCCATTCTCCCCAAATTTTTTCAAATTTCTTAGGGCACTTTCTATTCATATAGGTGAGTTTATATAATGGTAGGACCGCATCTATCAATGTCTTCCACTGAGACACCGTGGGAGGAGAGGTCTCCCTCCATTTGAGCAGGATAGTTTTCCTAGCATAAAATGCTGCTTAGAATAAGAACAATTTTTTATAGGTGTTCTTGGTCACCATATCCGTGACTCCCAGCAACAGGACTACCGGGTCTAGTCCCAGAGGGATACCAGCTACTGAACTAAGTACCTGAGTCACCCCCAGCCAAAATTGTTGTATCACCGGGCAGGACCATGTGACGTGGATAAAGGTGCCCTCCTCCCAGTACACTTAGGGCATCTATCCGACCTGGAGGGGAAGATCCTTGCCAGCCTCTGAGGTGTGTAGTAGGCCCTGTGTAGGAACTTAAGCTGTATATACCTATCCCTGACCGCTACCATAAGGGGAATATACTGCTGAATCCCCTCCTGCCAGTCCTCATCGTCAAGGCTAGGAATGTCTGATTTCCATTTATTGAACAAAGCCTCCCCTCTGCCAGAGTCAGCAGAAGTAATCCTGAGATAGAGTGCAGAGAGCACTCGATCCACATTCCGTGAAATAGGGAATTGTTCCACTCCATGAGAGTCTATCGCGGAAAAACATTGTTGTAGGAAGCTGATAGGTCTCGCACAGCTGATCAAAAGATAGCAGTGACCCCTCAGGCATAATATGTTGGAGTATTTTGATTTCATACCGAGCCCATAGGGACGGATCAGGAATAGACTGGAAATGGGCCAATTTAGGGTTACCCCAGAGGGGTGTATAGGGCGACCAGGTTCCCGGCGTTGTGAGGAATGCAGAGACCTGTTCCCACACGTTTACAGTAGTACGCATGGCCGCTGTCATGTCTGGGTGAGCTCTAACACCCCTAAACACTAGGTTGCTCAGGGCCGCGTACGAGCCCAGAATGGCCGCCTCTTCGTTTACCGCCAGGTGAGAAAAAGTCTGGGTAAACCACCAGCGAACTGTGGCCAACACCGCCGCCCAATAGTACTTGCGGAAATTGGGAAGGGCCAGTCCTCCCAACGAGAGGGGCATATGTAGCACCTCCTTTGCAACCCTGGGGTGGGAGCCCGCCCATATGAAGGAGTTCACTGTTTGGTCTATTTTGTTAAATATTCTAGTGGGGATGGGGACAGGAGTATGTCGAAAGACATAAAGGAACTTAGGGAGGAAGGTCATCTTAATTAAATGAATTCTACCGACTGGGGATAGAGGCAACGTCTTCCAGATTTGGCATTTATTGACGAGATGTTGCAACACTGGGTAGACATTGTCATCCAGATATTTACTAGGGTCTCTCCGAATTTTGATCCCCAGATATTTAAATTTAGAGACAGGGGTGAGGGAAGCAGAGGCTGGAGGGTTTGCTAACATTGGGGAAAGAGGGAAGAGCAGGGATTTTGTCCAATTAATTTTTATCTCCGAGAAGGAGCCGTATTGGTCAATAAGTTTGAGGGCAGCCTCGAGGGACGAGGAGGCGTTAGAGAGGTAAAGGAGGGCATCGTCCGCGTAGAGGGAGACTTTTTCCGTTAGCGACGCTATTTCTATACCTGCAACCTCCTCAGAGGCTCTGAGTAAGATAGCCAGAGGTTCCATCACCAGGGCAAAAAGCCCCGGTGACAGAGGGCATCCCTGCCCAAAGAGAAGGGGGACTAGAGCAGTCCATTAGTTCAAACTCTGGCTGAGGGATTAGCGTACAGTTGCCTAATCCAGGATATAAATTTAGGGCCGAACCCAAATCTCTCCAACACCTGCCACAGAAACTCCCACTCAACGGAATCGAAGGCCTTTTCCGCGTCTAACGAGGCGACCACTCCCGAGGAGGGCTCCGCCGCCGCATGGGAAATATGTGTATAAGTGTAGTTCCACTTTAAGGAGGGGGTTGGGAAGTCATGGTTACCATACTGTCTGTGCTGTGCTGGCAGATCTCATTATCTATTGTCAGCTAGATGTGCTTTGAAAATTAAGGCTGGAAGCCAAGTGGTTGCCGTGGATAGCAGCTGAACATTCTGGCTGCTCCAATGTAAGTACATTCCTCTCATATATATTGCAAAAACTGTTCCTCAGTCTGTCCCTTAATTGCACATTGCAAGCGCCTTTAAACAGTAGAAGCTGCCTATAGAGTCCTATGTGTAAACTTGCTCCCAATAAACAACTAGTAAGGTAAGAATATTTTAAAATAAGGTTTAGGTATGCTGTGTGAATGGGAACACATTGCATACATATAGTAGGGATTACTTTAAATTTAAATGCGAGTGGAAATACACCTAGGCCTTTTGCACACCAGAAGCAGGAGCATGCATGCAAAAACACAGATTTTTAGCACGTTTTTGCAGCTGCTAAACTCCTGTAGGAGAAAAAAGCTTCAATAGAATACAGTGTGCATGAAGCAGTGCAGGCCAATTATTATAACTCTTATGTAATAGAAATGTTTCTTCTGGTCTTCTGCATCTGTTACTGAACATGAAAAAGTTGGCAACACTATATATTTCTCCACATGACAACCGTATTGAAGGACAAGATTTGAAGAACACCTGTACTGAGATAAATAAGCCCAGTGCTGATCTCTTCTTGAGAAAATGACAATTTTCTAGGTGTTTTTTGCCATTTTTTTTGCTCATATTCTGGCTTCCACAGTTACTGACTTGGGACAAGAATGCAAGGGGTTATAACATCACTATGACATCACATGCTGCAAATTTGCTCAGGGATGTGGCTTAGAAAGTCTTGAAGCATAACAGGAAATTAGCATTTTTCAAATTAAGTGAGCAGTTCTATCCTCCATATTTCTCTGAATGCAGGTTTCTTTTAACCACTTCAGCCCCGGATTTCACACTTTAGGAACAGAGCACTTTTTGCGATTTGGCACTGCGTCGCTTTAACTGACAATTGCGCGGTCGTGCAACGTTGTACCCAAACGAAATTTGCGTCCTTTTTTCCCCACAAATAGAGCTTTCTTTTGGTGGTATTTAATCCCCTCTGCGTCATTTCTGATCACTGCTATAAATAAAAAAAGAGCGACAATTTTGCAAAAAAAACCCCCAGTTTTTCTTACTTTTTGCTAAAATACAAATCAAAAAAATATATATATTAAAAAAAAAAAATTTTTTCATCGGTTTTGGCCAATTTATATTCTTCCTCATATTTTTGGTTTAAAAAATCGCAATCGGTGTTTATTGATTGGTTTGCGCAAAAGTTGCCACATTTACGGATGCTGAGAATTCATTTCTGGGGTTTTATTTTTTATTTTTTACTAGTAATGGCGGTGATCTGCGATTTTTGTGGTACTGCGATATTGCAGCGGACATGTTGGACCATTTTGACACTTTTTTGGGACCATTGGCATTTATACAGCGATCAGTGCTATAAAAATGCACTGATTACTGTGTAAATGCCATTGGCAGTGAAGGAGTTAACCTGGGCGCTCTAAGGGTTAACTGTGTTCCCTCACTGTGTTCTAACTGTATTGGTGCTGGGCTGGCAGGGGGAGGGGAGTGATCACAGCTTCCATACACAGGAAGCCTGTGATCACAGCCCTTCCCCCTCTATGAGAATGGAGATCCATGTTTACTTACACGGACCTCCATTCTTTTACTGCAGGGGGGCCATCGCGGGTAGCCGGCGGTGACCGAGTCCGCCCCACCCGCTCCCTGGCCCCCCCGGACGCAGTAAGCGCGCCTCCGGCGGCGCGCAAACACTCACAATGCTAGTTTTCGCGACCGGCGCCAGGTTCCCTGTAAGGGAAAGACATAATGAGCTAGTATGCACCGCATACTAGCTCATTATGAAATGCTTACCTCAGAACGAAGCTCGGATGGGTCCGCTCGGTCCCCGCAGTAGGAGCCGACATGTTCCCTCGGGGGATCCTCCCGGGTACATGGCTCCGGCGATGTGAGTGGCCGGAGCCACAAAGCATCACTCCCGCGCATGCGTGCTGGAGCCTGTTTTTCCGGCAAGGTCCGGTGATATGCGCCGGGCCTTCGCTGGGATCACACAGCGCATGCGCCGTGACATCAGTGGCTGCATTTAGGGCAAATATCTCCTAAACCATGCAGGTTTAGGAGATATTCATTTTAGGCTTACTTGTAGGTAAAAGTAAAAAAAATTGGGTATACAACCGCTTTAACTTATGAAAATCCAATTGTTGCAAGACTGCCTCACTCTAAAAGAGAAGTATGGGAATACATTTTTTAAAAATCATACTTACCTAGGTGGATGCAGCATCGGTCCATTGCTGCATCTGTCCCCCTCTGGCTCTAACATTGAGAACCGAGCGATCAAACACTGCCAATCCCGCAGTTCTCACAGCTCCCTGAGCAGAGAGCTGGTGCCTGCCAGTCAGCAGCTCTCTGCTCTGCCCCTCCACCCTCACTGGAGTGCTGGGCTGTGTAGGGGGCGGGAGCGGCCAGCTTAGGCTCTCAGCGGCTCACTGAGAGGCTGAGCCGGGTGCCGATCCAGGCATATGGGCGGATCCCGACCATATGGTTGCGATCTTGCTGGAGCCTGGATCAGCTCTGTGATGTCAGCTGACAGTGGGCTTCAGCTTGGCTTTTTTTAAAAATTAGTTCCCAATAGGTGTGGATCTTCATGTGTGGAGGAATGAGGGGCCACAGTTGGACCAAATTACGCTGTGTGTACTAGCTGAATTTGTCCACTACTCACATCAGGAATGGCAGGATTATGTTCCCAGGAGGTGTTCAGTTAGTGCAGTGGTTCTCAACTCCTGTCCTCAGGACCCACCAACAGGCCAGATTTTGAGTATTACCTTGGGGAGATGCAGACTAGAATACTGCAATCACTGAGCAGCAAATGATATCACCTGTGATGTATTTCAGTTATCCTGCAAACCTGGCCTGTTAGTGGGTCCCGAGGACAGGAGTTGAGAACCACTGAGTTAGAGTATTTGTAGATGGAGCAGGAGCCACTGTTGGTTGTGGGATTCAGCTAAAATCTGTCCACAACACATGGAGCAGATGAAAGTATGGCATAAGAGGCAGATTTCAGTTACTACTAGGGGCTTAGGGGTTTATTCACAAGTAGAGTTGAGCGAACCCGGACTGTAAAGTTCGGGTCCGTACCGAACTTTGGGGTGTCCGGGACCCGGACCCGGACTTTTCAAAAAAAGTCCGGGTTCGGGTCCTTATTTGGGGATTCGGGGATCATCATTGACTTTAGACGGAGAATACGGTATGAAAGTAGACGAGGTACACAACACCTGTCTAAAATCGACTTAGGGTGTTGGTTGTCACCGAGGACGAGGTAGATGTTTATGAGATTGAGTCACCAAGAGTTGAGGACAGGAGCCCTGGGTGATTGTCCGGTCCAAACGTCCTATTGACTTTATGTAGTGTCCACTATAGTAAACGACGAGTCACTAACGTCATAAGATCAGACGTAGAGGGGTTCCATTATGAGTTTTAGACCGGACAACCACCCAGGACTCCTGTCCTCAACTCTTGGTGACGTGATTGACTTGTGGAGGACCCTTGTATTAGGACGGTAAGGACTACACTCATCACCTGTTTAAGTCGATCATGTGTG
>BLSH010538040.1:642670-661682 GCA_018402905.1 Glandirana rugosa
GGGGAGAACCCGGTAACAGCTCGTTACCGCGGATTCCCGTCATTTTGTGACCGGCTGTGATTGGACACAGCCGGTCACGTGGTAAAGAGCCAATACTATTGGCTCTTTACCGTGATCGGGGTCGGGCATTGTCCGAGGGACAAGCCCGCCCCCCGATCGCCGCGCTGCGCGCCCCCTGGGGCGCGCGCGGGCGGCGTGCACGCCGCTCAGCCGCCATTGATGTCAGTGACCGGCTGTGATAGGACACAGCCGGTCACGCGGTAAAGAGCCAATTTTATTGGCTCTTTACCCCGATCCCGGAAGGCCGGGGTCCCGAGGGACACGGCCGGTCCCCGATCGCCGCGATGCGGGCCCCTGAGGGCCCGCAAAGCGGCGAAAACAAGAGGACGTAATATAACGTCCACTTAGGATGGGGAGTCCACCTTGCCGGCGTATTTTTACAATACGCCGGTAAGGAAGTGGTTAAGACAACGCACGTTAACCCACAGTAGCTAACGCAGTGTGACAGTGTGAATAGGGCCTAAAGGTGTATTACTAGGGTTCCCACATCATCCCTTTAATCCAGGACACATATTAATTACACAGGTTCTGTGGCTGATTAAGGTGGTAATTAAACTCACTTGGTGCTTTATCTGCATTCAATTAGCCACAGAACCTGTGTAATCCATATGTGTCCTGGATTAAAGGGATGATGTGGCAACCCTATGTATTACAGCAAATCTATCCATAACTTGGAAAAAAATGACAGATGTGCATATGCTTATGACATAGACAAACTTTGCTTCCTACCTTGCAATGCTATATAACATTTGTGCTTTACTGCTTTTTTTACAATACAAGCCTACAATTTGGCGGACTCACTGAAAACCATGCAGTTCTTGCATGATGGATATCTTATACCAACAGTTGTTAATTAGGGAGGCTGAGTAAGGCCATGTCAGATTTAAAGGGTAACTCCAATTTTGTGGGTAAAAAAAAGCAAATAAAGAAAAAAATTGTATAGCGTGTACAATTGCGTTACAAGTCATATTGTAATTGAATGTTATTAAAAATTACCTTTCCTTTTCAATCTGCAGCTGCTGTCATTTTCTATAAATGCAATGCAATACGGCTACCTGGAGTTGTTCTGTCCACAGAGTGTGTACTGACCACTGCCCAGAAACATAATTTCCTGCTTGTGTGATTGTGTGATCACCAGTTTTCCTAGAAGTCTGTCTAATGCTGGCCATACACTATATGAAAAATCGGCCAAAAATCGGTCATTTGGACAGTTTGTTCGCTTTTCGGCCAGTTAATGGGCATAAATCAGTAATCAGTTGGGACGTTTTTTAGCCCAAGTTTGATAATTTTCAGCCGAACGAATGATAAATTGAAAGGTTAATATGGTTCCCGTCCAAACTGTTTGCACTAGGTATATGTGAAAAAACGAACAAAAAACTGATTCATTTATGTCCATTGAACAATTTATCGGTCATTACGTGATGGCACTATCGTTTACTCTCACAGCCGATTGTTCGTTTTTCGAAAATGGGTTCGGCCGATTTTTCGTATAGTGTATGGCTAGCATTAGATACAAGTCAGATTTCAGGCATCCCCTGCAAAAAAAATGCCATTTTTGGAGAGACACTTTCTAGAGAAACACGCCTAAAGGGATGCAGGTCCAGCAGATTTCCTCATTAGTGCTCTGCTGTTGCCACAGCTGACTGATAATTATGAAACCACTCCCATTAGACTCACTTAGTAGAGAGGCACAGAGGAATAAGCAATGGTTTATTCAGAATAACAAAAGGTAGGACTGAAAAAAGTTTGTTATAATCCTTGCAATGTACATAGATCACCCAGAGGGGAATCATTTTTTCTCAACAAAAGTGGAGTTACGGTTTAATTATTGCCACACTTTTTAGGAGAGGGACAAAGCAAGAGTAGGTAATTGGACTTTGTAACGCAGACTCCCCATGCCCATGGTAAACAGCAGCATGAATGTAGGGCAAAAGTTATAAAAATATATGTATGGTACACCTGACCTCTATCCGTAGCACATAGACAAGACTGACATCATCATCATTCTGCCAGCATGATTCTTGGGAACACTGAGCATCCCAAATCTCGCAAATAAACACTTTTGCACTGTGTTGCAATGTCATCTTGCAAGATTTGGGGTACTCGTCATTCCCCTGGAACTCACCGGAAAAATTATGTTGTCAACCCCTGCAGTACAGAAAATCTAAGTATGGACTTTTTTAACTACAGTTTTGGATTTTTTCACTTTCATTCTGCTATTAAGTATTGAAAAGGGTCCCATATATTATAAAACACAAAAGAAGAGAGCGCAATGCCGCCCTAGTGTAACCCGGCTATAATATAATAAAGTTAAAAACACTACAATGGTCAAACTCACATTGTGTGAAGATAGATACAGTATAAGGATTCCACTGTGGCCGCACTCCTATAACCACCTCAAAAGGGAAGGGGGAGCCGTGGACGTTCAACCTAGCTGCCCCGATCCTGGCAGCACATCCGAGGCTACCCACCCCCACGCTCGACGTGCAGATCCTAATACGCATGCGCCTGGTCCAGCTGGCGCTGCTGTACAAGGGCACATGAATCCACACAAGCATGATACAGGGGGGAAGAGAGTGAGGACGTCACACAGTTGCCATGACAATGCGTTTCGGAGGCATGGCCTCCTTCCTCATGTCATGCCCCTCTTCTTTTGTGTTTTGTCTAGATGTGTTCCTGCCACCCAGAGGATCCATAGAGAGCAGCAGCACCCTTTGACTTGTAATCCAAAGGAAGGGCTGCTCCAGGACGTACCAGGTGAGCTTAATGAAGGAATTGAGTGGGGTGCTCGCCCTGTCGTTGCACCCAAACTCAATGCAATGAAAATGTATTAATAGGAGGTCATAAAAACAACTTACAAAGGCACAGGCACAGGAAAGGTGATAATTTGATTGGTTCTGATAAAGCACTTTATCGTGTGAAACGCGTCACCTTTCCTGTGCCTTTGTAAGTTGTTTTTATGACCTCCTATTAATACATTTTCATTGCATTGAGTTTGGGTGTGCAGCCGTTCCTCCTTTTTCTCCATGATATTCCCTTTGACTTGTGTAAGTATCACCAATAGCCAGCTGGAGGGCTATACTAAACTGTTGATCAGCTCACCTGATAGTTTTTTCTTTTGTGTGTATTTTTTGCCCAGATATTATAAGTAGACCTTACTTTTAATTTCAAGCCCTGGAATAGTTTAAAATAGGTGATTACTGATAATACTTTTCCTTTAAGTTAATGCATGTAATAACTTGGAAAAAATGCACAAAAACAACACAATTAGAATAAAAGGAACTTAGCATTTTGTGGCGTGACTCTAAAAAGATAAGAGATGCATTTTGCCTGTTTGCGTAGATAAAGCTGACAGTATTGAAAAATATGTGCATTAGCATTAAATTTTGAACAATTGTTTTGCAGATGACCTTTAAAAAACATGTTAATATTTCTGTGGTGCTTCACACATAGCTATCTATAAATCTAGAAAGGCTTGTTTGCAGGAACTTTTTCTTGTTGTTTTTTGTGTAGAATCTTGGTACATGAAAGAAAATTCTCACTAGGCAGTATTGAAGCGGAAATGAAGGTTTTTTTTTTTAGAAAACACTGTGAGTAGTCAGGCTATTATTGCAGAAGAGACATAAAATGTATTTTCTGCGATAAAATACACCTACCTACCTGCTCGCTATTTTCTTGCAGCATGTAAACTGAGCTGCTCATGTGCAGCTCAGCTTACATCACTGATGCAGTCCCTGTGTGCATTCCCTGATTGACTCCTGTGCATGTGCAAGAGTTACGTAGTTACGTAGTCCCAAGCTGGCCAATGGACATGCCTGAAGACTAGCACCAGGAGAGCAGATACCGGCGTTAGCTAGGGGCCCTAAAGGTCTGCTGGGATAAAGGTTCTTTTACATCCAGCTTACTATTAATTACAAGACAGCCAACACGTTTTGGAGGGCAAAACACACTCCTGCCTTCATCAGGGATCATTAAGTCTACTTTCACACTGGAACGTTTTCCAGGCGCCTGAAAAAGTCTCCCCCCCCCCATTCTCCCCAGTGTGAAAGCCAGAGTGCTTTCATACTGGGGCGGTGCGCTTGCAGGACGGTAAGAAAAGTCCTGCAAGCCGCATCTTTGGGGCGGTGCGGAGAGCGTTGTGTACACCGCTCCTACACCGCCCCCTCCATTGAAAGCAATGGGCAGCGCTCTCGAAACGGCTGTACACCGCCTCAGAAGCCCCGAGCAGTGGAGCTTTTAACTCCTTGTTAACCTCCTTCTTGGGGGTTAAAAGTGCCCCACTCCCGCCTGCATAGCAGCGCCGTAGCGGCGCTATAATAGCGGTAAATGCGCCGCTAATTAGCGGTGATTTACCGCTACCGCTCCTCCCCTAGTGTGAAAGTAGCCTAATATTTGCACATGTTTGAATGGACAAAGAAATCCTAAATCTACTGCTTGCAAAGGAACCATGTGGTTCAGAATTATGGCAGTGAAACAGCTACACCAAACCACCTTGAAAGTCTTAAACCTGCCATATATGGCTTGGATTTTGGCCAATTCCTGCTAAATAGGCTTGAGTAAGGAGAGAGGAGTGCCTGGTGTCCAGAATAAGGAAACTCTTAATAAAGAATATAATCTTATTTTGGACACCAGGCAGTCCTCTTTCCTTACTTAGGTATCTTCTCTGCTGAAGTGATAGCTGTGTTGTTCCGGCAAGGTAGCAGCCCATATCTCCAAAGGGAGATCAACGCCTTCATTCACCCACAGAACCAACTAATATCTATCAGGAACCATTCGCCTCATCCAGCGTGGTCTCTACTAATTGGTAACTAGGCTGGAATTCAAACTGTGGGTAGTCCTTTTGCTGAATAAAAATTGTTGGAAAAACAGCACCTGGATCCATTCACTGTTCAGATTTTCTGATATCCACAATAGCAGTGGCTGTCAGGATACAATAGCTGGCAGGTGAGATTCTTTCATTCATACTGCCTAATGTGGATGGAGAAATCTATATGTTTGTTTTTCTAGTGTTATTTATTTTAATTATTTTAATTATTAATTTACGCAGCGCTTTTACATATACATTGTACATTCACATCAGTCCCTACCCTCAAGGAGCTTACAATCTAAGGTCCCTAACTCACATTCATACATACACATACTAGGGCCAATTTAGACAGGATCTAATTTACCTACCAGCATGTCTTGTGGGAGGAAATCAGAGTAACCGGAGGAAACCCACACTGGCACAGGGAGAACATGCAAACTCCAGGCAGGTAGTGTCGTGGTTGGGATTTGAACCAGCGACCCTTTTGCTGCTAGGCGATAGTGCTAACCACTACACCACTGTGCCGCCCCACAGTGTTATGCTGGGTAACATTTAGTCACACTAAGGCAGGCTATAGATGATGCAGTATTCTTTCCTGCAACCATAAGTGGCAGGAAAGAAAATTGCTTGATTCTTTCATCAACGCAGCCATTGTTGATAGGGGAATTCCTGCTGCAGAGCTATTGTGTTCCCCTGGCAGGGGGGCATGGGGAGCCATCCATGGTGGGAGAACACAGTGATTTTTGCTAGCGGATATAGCTGCTGCCAATAATTGCATGCAAGAAAGCTGACAGGCTGGTTGTACCTAACTCGCCTGATGGATTGACTTGGATACAATCAGTCTGCCCATAGATGGTTCAAATCTCAGCCGGTCCCTGCTGAACCGGCCAAGATTTGAACCATCTATGGCCAGCTTAAGGCAGCCCATAGATGGATCATTTTTTTCCGTACCACCAGTGGGTTAAAAGAAAAACACTTGGCTCCTCCATCTGCACAATTGAGGTGGATGAGGGAATCCTCCTCGCTGAGCTATTGTATTCTGATAGTGGGGAGACATCCTCGTCATCAAAATACACTGCTCAGCGTTGACGACTATAGCTTGCTGCACTGATCAAGCGGGGAAAATCCAACAGTGCAGTTGTATAGAAGTCGATTGGTAGATTAACTTCTGTACAACTTCCCTGCCCATACATGGCGCGAAATTCCTCCAGTCCCTTCTGAAACAGGTGAATTTTGATCCATATATGGCTGGCTTAAGGCCCCTTTCACGGACACGTTTGTCCGTTTTTCATCCATCCATTGACGGATGAAAAACGGACATTAATGCAACTCTATGGAAAAACTGATGACAACTGATGATCAGCTATTTTCATCAGTTTTCATCCGCTTCCGTCAGCATCCGTTTTTTTGAATGGATGAAAGTCCTATTTTTCATCCGTCAAAAAAACGGATCGGACGAAAAACGGATGTAAACTGACGAACGGTCAGTTTTTCATCCGTTTTTGCATTGGTAGTGAATGTAAAAAAAAACTGATGAAAAACTGATGACCACTGATGAAAAAACGGATGAAAAAAAACGGATGAAAAACGGATGAACTGATGAACTGATAAACTGATGAACTGATGAACGGTCCGTGTGTGTGAAAGGACCCTAAGAGATTCCTAGTGATTTTTTGGTTGTTGGTTTTTTAGCACCTTGCAAAGATAATGATGACAACCTTGCCATTTCTCTCACCAAAATTTCTTTAAAATTCCTTTTCAAAAAGACACATGCCTGAGTGGTCCCAAAGCATTGTTTATCTATGTAATCATGCTTTTTCATTTAAACAAGTTTGTTGGTGTGCTGACAACATATCTTATACTTTTTTAATTTCTAACTAACGATCACCTGTGACCTTTCTTATTGAAAAGTGGAGTTCCTCCAATGGAGACACAGTGCTTTGAAAAAGTATTCATACCCATTGAAATTTTCCACATTTTCTCATGTTACAACCAAAAATGTAAATGTATTTTATTGGTACTAGACCAACACAAAGTGGCACATAATTGTGAAGTGGAAGGAAAACGTTAAATGGTTTTCAAAATTTTTTACAAATAAGTATGTGAAAAGTGTGGAGTGCATTTTTATTCAGCCCCCTTTACTCTGGAGAGATTTACTCTTATTTCCTGTTCGTCTCCAGGACCCGGTGTAAAGAGAAATATTCTCTGCGTGACAAGGGCATCTAAAAAAAAATTGGGGTTTACATACTGTACACTTTAAGGTGGCAAGAGAAAGAAGAGAAGAGACCTGGAAGAAAAAGGTCGCTTGACACCATTGTATTTTTCCATGTCAGGGCTACTTTAGTATGTACATAGAGTTTAGACCAGGGGTAGGCAACCTTAAAGAGGTGGAGATCTACCTGAACAACGTGGGAGAAGTCAAAGATCACCAGGCACAGTGTCGCCTGCTCACCTGATTTAAACCTCTAATTGCCGTACTAGCCAGTACTACAGAGAAGGCATTGGCTTATGCGGCTCATGCTCCCTCCACAGTTCCAACTTTACAAGTAGTCCCATGCCATTGCGCTCTGTTTGATGCTCTGGAATGGCGGGTCAGTAAGCCCAGACCATGATCTACCAGTCACCTGTCCGCGATCTACTGGTAGCTGACTCCCGGTTTAGACATTTCCTTTGGCTGTTGCAGATTACCCCAACATACAGTGTCTGCAGGTTTATAGCTAAGAGCTGGGAGAGTGTTTATTACTCCAATAACCGCAGCATTGGCAGCATGGTGCCAGGTTGTAAAGTTCAGTGAATAGATTCGTCTTTCCACCCACCTCCAGTATTTGGACACATGATTCACATCAAAGTGCAATACAATTTCCTTCAGCTTTAATCCTCCTGTGATGCTGAGATAAAGCGGCTGAGGATTTGTCTTGATCCAAACTATTTATACAGCAGCAAGCACCTGCTCTTCCTGTCTGGCCTCTCATTTGCTTACAGGTCAAACAAAGAAGCAATCTAGCTTAAATCATGTAACATAAACCAAGCAATATATTGGCTAACCCATAGTGGAATATATACTATTTGGAAAAAAAGAACGTTATTTGCTAAATAGTGTGATGTTATATTATCATTGGGAGAGAATGGACTAGATAACCTAAGAAAAAGCATATGACAATCGCTCAAATATGAATCATTTCTAAGGAGTTTATCTACAGTATATTAGCAGTAAAAGGGGAAACTATTTTCTCTGCTCCAACAACTATAAAAAGCCAAGAATAAACTAAAAATGAAAAAGAAAAAAAAATAGGTTGGAGTTTCAATTTACAAGTCAAAGATCTGTTCACAAGATGCCGAAAAAATGATAATCATCTTACTCCCATAACTACAATTAAATTAAATCCTATTTGGCTGTTCTCTGTTATTACACTTTGAAATTAGTCAATTTATAATTTAATACTTACTTTTCTGAAAAAAGTGAAACTAATTGCTGTCTGATTTGATGCAATTAGTCAAAAAGCCACTAAGGCTGCTTTCACACTGAGACGTTTTACAGACGCTATTTAGCTAAAAATAGCGCCTGTAAAGCGCCTCAAAAGTCCCCCCCAATCCACCCCAATGTGAAAGCCCTGAGTGCTTTCACACTGGGGCGGTGCACTAGCAGGACGTTACAAAAAGTCATCTTTGGGGCGGTGAGGGGAGCGGTAATATACCGCTCCTCTACCGCCCCTGCCATTGAAATGAATGGCAAGCGCTTCCGAAGCGGCTGCACACCCCCTCGGTAGCGCTTTTAACCCCTTGTGGGGGGTTAAAAGCGCGGCCCTCCCGCCCGCATAGCAGAGCCCTATCGCTGGTAAAACTCCGCTAAAACTAGTGGGGTTTTACCGCGGCTAAAGCCTCAGTGTGAAAGTAGCCTAATATTCCCATATTGCCAAGGTTGGTTTCTTCCACACAATTTGGTCATTTTTCGATCACCTTTTCTATTAATTGCAAATGAAGAGAAGATCATTTAAAGGAAATAATTCCATAGCGAATCGTGGAGGCTGCCATTGTTGAACCGCATGCATATAGAACAAAGCATGGTGCAGTTTTTAACACAACATTCTGTTCAAAGCTTATCTTCAGCCATAATATTTTTTTTTTTTTGGATAGAGTATGGAAAGGTTAACACCACCTTTTATTGCCATCTGTCACCCAATTTGGGAGCTTCACACTCAGTTCCTATCAGGACAGAAAATGACATAAAATCTCTTCAATGGCAAAACAGGCAAGCATGCATTTTTAGTAGAGTGGAGATGGGGTTAGAACTTCTGATCATGTCTATACAGTTCTGAGATTTACAGAACCTTGCCACACACTACAGCCATGTACAGCAGTGCAGGAGACCTTATATTCTCTGCTGTAGTTTGTTAACATTTACAGGCTTCCTATCCACCCCCAGCCTGTGACTGAGAGCAGTAGAGTGATAAGCTCATCTCTCCATCCCTCTGCTCTCTCCTCCTTTCAGTGTGCTCCTTGATAGCACATAAAGACTAATTGGCTCCTTTTGCTGCTTCTCCCTCCCACTCACTGAGATCCACTCTAGATGGACTGCAAGAGGCTGATACCAAGGCAAATTCAGTTACACTGCTAGAATGTTATCAGTTACATGCAATCATGTATTAATAATTACCGAGCTGCATTATTTGTGTTTTCCCTTATCAGTCTGGAGTTCAGCTTTAATTTTCACTAATTCTATCTAAAAATAAAAATACATTGGGTTGGAGTTTGGCTTTACCCGGGGCAGATTTAACGTGGGGCAAAAGGGGCAGCTGCCCCGGGCCTAATCATTATTGTGGGGCCCAAAGCAGCTGTCCCTTGAGCCCCTTATCATGCAGTCGTGGTCTAGTGGCAGTGGGGATTTTTTGCTGCAGGGCGGCCGTGCTGTGCAGAATCACGTATATTTGGGCTTTGGGCGCAAGGGCATGCTGCCAGTGGCTCGCTCCTGCTGTGATTTCACATCGGCCGCCGGCACCCGCTGATCATTTGTTACACTAACAGAATGCCACTCTGCCTATGTAAACAAGGCAGATTGTCATTCTGTCAGTAGAGAAGACATGGACCCTCTGTTCCTGTAAAGCAGAAACACTTATCCACAGCTTCCACTAGTAAAAGCACCTCCCCACAGTAGTAAAACACTAAGCTAGGCACACAGTTAACCCTTTGATCGACCCAACGTTAACCCCTTCCCTGCCAGTGTCATTAGTACAGTGACAGTGCATATTTTTAGCGCTTATCACTGTAATAATGTCACTGGTCCCAAAAAAAGTGTCAGTTAGGTGTCCGATTTGTCTGCCGCAATATTGCAGTCCCGCTATAAGTCACTGATTGCCACCATTACTAGTAAAAATACATAAATAAAAATATCCCATAGTTTGTAGAAACTTTTATGCAAACCAATCAATATACGCTTATTGGGATTTTATTTACCAAAAATATGTAGCAGAATACATATTGGTGTAAATTGATGAAGAAATTCGATTCTTTACATTTTTTTTGGATGTGTTTTATAGGAGAAAGTAAAAAATATTGTTTTTTTTTCATTCCTTGTTTATAGCGCAAAAAATAAAAATCTCAGAGGTGATCAAATACCACCAAGCTCTATTTGTGGGGAAAAGGGACATACATTTTGTTTGGATACAGTGTCTCACGACCGTGCAATTAGTAACGCAGTGCCATATTGCAAAAAATGGCCTGGTCATTAAGGGGGTAAAACCTTTCGGACGTACTGTGGTTAATCATCAGCTGAAAATTGGTTCTTATTTTGTTTTACTCCTCTAAATCATCAGGGATTTCATAAAGCTTCATAGAAAGTGCCTAGCTCTGTACTTGGATGCTGAGGATAGCTGTTCCACATGGCTGCAGTAAAAATGAATTCCATATTACACCTTAACATTTTATTGCAAGCACAGATCCTATTTTTTTATTTTTGTGTTCTTTTTTTACTTAAAAAAAACAAAAAAAATCAAAATATGTTTTTATTGTAGTACATCCAATTGCATCCAAGAAAAGCACAACAGTCATTAAGCTTTGAAGGTATTAAAGGGAGGCATCACTGAGTTGCCGGTAAGGAATACATCCTTGTGTATTAAGAGAGATCAGTGCCTGTCTCAGGAATAATTCTGTGTACAGGACTGACGATGATTCACAGCTCCTTCCTTCCCTGTCTATGGCATACTGCTGTTCAAGATGTGGCCAGCCGATGCCCAAGAATTTAAAGCTCTTTTCTCTGGTGCGAATATCAGAAGGGGAGATGGCATCCTATCACTATTTCCTTGGAAGGTGCCTTAATCTAGAGTATGCAGCCAGAAAATGTACGTACAATTGTTCTTCCTTTGTTGTTTGCCTTTAGACTGTGCTCCATAATTCAGACTTAAACCTTTACACTGTACGTGACTGTCAACTCAATGACTCAAAGAAGGAATTAGTATACATATATCTCATATGATTCATTTTGCAATTGACATTGTTATTTTTTTTAAGCATTTCTTATTTATACTGTATTTTATTACAAGCGACTACTAATTTATATTTTAAAAAAACGTAATAACTTTTTATACTGTGGAGGCTAAATTAGGATTTTAGATTTACATTTAGTAAAAAAAAAATGATTAACTTTTGATTTTCTAATGCTAAATTATAAAAACATGATTTGAAATGTAATATCTGCTGCACTCAAGACCTCCAATATTATATCCTTTATCTTTTATGTAAATCTGTCACAGACATGGGCAATTCCAAGTAGATAATAGTATATAAAGGTATATAAAGTTAAATGGGAATCTCATCTTGTGCCTGTAAAAGCTGAACTTGGTCCTGTTGCCTTCCTCCCGAACCTTCCTATTGGTCTTTTTTTTCAAATAACAATTTTTAGTAGTTGTTGCAGGACATAAATTGTGGACATAGATTGTGAACTTTCAAAACATCAGTGAAAAAAAAAAAAGAAAGGAAATAAAAAAAAAAACCAATAGACTCTCGAGAGGCAGTAATGATCTTGTGAAACAAACAGGAGAACAATAACCGTATAGTATAGCTTCAGAAAAATAATATCGCTGCTAGAGCGTTTTAACGTTTAGCAACAGTATATTATATCTAATTTACCACATCATAAAAGTTGAAGAGTAAGGAGAAGAGAGAAGAGGAAAAGAGTGGATCTTCCCAGAGATGCCATAGTTCCCAGACCTTATAATTTCCCCCAAACCTATCCTGCATTCTGGCTGTCATTCTTTCATCAACTCTACATCTTTAATACTAACATATAAAGCATCTGAGGAAGGTGGGGAGTGTTTCTTCCAATTAAACACGACTAGGCAGCATGCAGCCGTAAGAATATGTCAAAGTAGTTTCTTATGAGGTTTACCAATTTTCAATGATGAAAGGCCCAGTAAGAAGCGTTTTGGTGTCATGGGGACAGGAACCTCGAGGAGGCGACTCAATAAGTGTTGTAACGATTGCCAGAATGGAGCAATCAATGGACAATAGATATGAAAAAGAGTGCCTTTTTCCATAGGACACTGCCAACATCGATCAGAGCTAGTGGGGTAGATGCTGTGGAGCACATCCGGTGTTAGGTACCAGAAGTAGAGAATTTTATAGGCATTTTCCTTGTTAAGAGTACAGTAAGAGCTCTTCGCCGCCTGGGACCAGATCACCTGCCACATCTCTATGGGGATTTCTTCACCTAATACCCTCTCCCAATAAAGCATGTATGCATGTTTGCCCTGAACCTACACAAAATAGGTATTTAGTATACAATATATATCAAAAATCAGACCCCTGTGGGCTACACCTTTAAGGATTATACATTCAAAAGATTTGGAGTAGAGAATTGCAAGTTGGAAGCTATTGTTTGGGCATAATGGCGAATCTGCAGATATCCATAAAACACCCGGCGAGGTAGAGCATACTTATTCTGAAGGTCAGCAAAAGAAAGCAGTTTGCGAGACCTCAGGTCTACTGAGTGTCCAAAGTGGAATGAACTCTGTGATTCCCAGGGCAAGGACATTTGGTGAGTGAGGCTATCAAGCACCTTGGGATTGCAGAGAAAGGAAGTCAATAATGATCTTTCGGATTAAAGCTCATATTGATGCGATAATTTGCGCCAGAGCGTTTGAAGTTGGGACATAGACCCCAGCAATCTACTAGGGTCCACCTCCGCATTCGCGTTCCACAGCAAACTATTCGATGCACAGATGCCACCCATATTTTTTCGATCTCCGTCCATTTATTGTATGAACGTTGAGGGAACCATGAAGCTATCGCATGCAGTTGAGCTGCCTGGTAATATATTATAAGGTTGGGAAACGCTAGGCCCCCATCAGAGCGTGATGCGAGTAGTACTGAATGGGGTATCCTATGCCTCTTATAGTTCCAGACATAATTAATCAAGTCTGCTTGTAGCTTTCTCAAATGTGCATAAGGGACAGGAATGGGCAATACGTCCCAATAGAGAGATATGGTGTGTTTTCCATTTTTGTATCTGTGCCCTAATTGAGTGATGAAGGGGAGGAATAGTCTGGTATAGGGTAGTATATTTTGGAGTGATATAAATTTCCAACCATTCATTTTATAACCCGATAGGGCTCTATAGTGATCAAACTCCGCATATAAATTCGGTGGGGGGTGTCCTAGGTTGGGTCAAGGTGAGAATTATATTGTCCGCATATAGCGAAATTTTAAATTCTTTCCCTCTAACCGGTATGCCTCGAATGTCCGAGTTTCTGCTAATAGATGTAGCTAAGGGTTTAACACAGAGTGCAAATAATGGTGAGGTGAAAGCAGGCAGCCCTGTCGGGTACCATTAGTGACCAAAAAGGATGATGAGAGGGCAAAAGGAGTTTTCACTTAACATGCTTTAAGATGGCAAACAGGAAAGGCCAGCCAAGGCAATCGAAGGCCTTTTCTGTGCCCAGGCTGAGTACAAGAGACTCCAAGCCGTCCCTGTTCGCCACAACAATTAAGTCTATCATCTTTCTAGTGTTGTCTCGAGATTGACGCAGGGGAATAAAATCCACCTGGTCTTTATGGATGAGGGAGGGTAAGACCATGTTCAGGCAAGTCGAAAAGGATTTTGGTGAAAATTCAAAAGGGCTATGGGCCTATAGCTAGCGCATAGGGACGAATCCTTGTCTGGTTTTGGAATCAGGGTGAGAAAGGATCTCTGCATGTCTGATGAAATGAGGGTGCCCTGAAAGAAAGCACTGAAACCTATTGGTCTTTTAATGTGGTTGGTGGCCTCACTAACCAATAGGGAGAGTTGGAAGTCAGTGTCAAGCTTGGCTTTTTCTGGAAATCTGGCTTAAACTTTAGCTACTTATATCTCTTGGATCTATGGATCATTTAGACATGTTGATTTTATGTTAGTAGCATCTGCCTGTGCACATTTTTTCATAAGCTCAGTTTGAATGTCCAAGTTTTTTAAATACATTTTTTTAAAATAAAGTCTCCACTGTAAAGGGAGCACCCTTAAAAGTTAAAATAATATTTCTCTGTACACCCCCCAAAACACTTGGCTGGTTGAGTTTGCTGGTGCCTAGTGATGGGTCACTCATGTATGTAAGCTGCAATGTTGGCTAGAGCAGTGCTTCTCAATCTCAGTCCTCAAGTACCCCCAAAAGGCCAATGGCTTGGTGTTTTGGACAGCTATTTTATCTAAGAGAAATTCCTAAAACATGGCCTGTTTGGGGTACTTGAGGACCAAGGTTGAGAACTACTGGGCAAGAGGAACAGGCATTTCTATTTTATGTTTCCCAGGGAAACTGGGATATTTCAAGGGGCTTTAGTGGCTACCAGAGTAACATTACTGTAACTCCACAGATTATTATTATTATACAGGATTTATTTAGCACAAATCGTTTGCACAGCACTTTACAAAATAAAGGGAGACAGTACAACTACAATACCATTCAGTATAAGATGTGATCTTTACAGCCAATACCTTTGTTCAAATAATTTTTCTTTACTACAAACAAGAAAATCTGTTTTGGGGCCCCTTCACACCAGTGTATTGCAGTCATACTTGCAAGTATGGTATCAACCCTTTAGTGTGCATTGTGGTAAGCAGTACATTCATATTGGCTGCCAAAGCTGTGCAATGCAGTGCACAACAATCATATCATAAAAATTAAAGGCACGTCAAGACATCATATTGTGCTTCATGTGTTTCCATGTGTGGTGGTAGCAATCTGCATTTTGTCACTTATTACCGTAACACTCAGGTGTGAACAAAGCAAATCTGTCTCATGTAAAGTATGATTGCAGTGCTGAAATTAGACTGGAGTTGAGTGGAGCAGACCACTTAAGATATTGATTTTACTTTTTAAATTCATGCTACTATTGCGGTGTCACCAGCGATGGATTTTTTAAATTTTGCAACATATTTACATGTTTACTCTATAGAAGACAGCTGCATAGATTAAAGCTGGCCATACATTAGTAATATTTTCATTTTAGGCTCGGTTCACACCAGTGCGCTGTCTGAGATCATATATATGATTCGCACCGCACTGCAGTGCAAATGCGATGTCTGTGCGATGCAATTTCAGACATACAGATAGCATTCGGACCAAACTTGCACAGGACCTTTTTTTTGGTCCGCACCAGAATCGGATTGCATGGGTGTTCACACCCATGCGATCCGATTCCTGTCCGAATTGACAGTTCGCACTGCAATATCTGAACTGATTTGGGGGTGTCATTAACTTTCTATTGACACTCCCAGCAGTTGGGTGCCCACGAGTCAGGTGCGATGCGGGAACCTGCAGTGGATTCGCAGGGTTCCCTCATCGCACTAATGTGAACCAAGCCTAAAGAACATTCGTTTGATTTCATCATTGTTGGAGTCAAATTGAGGTTTTTGTTTCGAGTGCAGCGATGAGAACATTTGAAAGAGTGGGATGTAAATTTGTTTTTTGAACAAATGCTTGAGGTGATTGTAGCTATATTAGTGCAATTGTGTCTGAGAAAATTGAGTACTGTCTTTTTGTATTTGCACTAACATACGATTTTTCAGGACAAGCTTTCAGGGTATCTCCCCTTCTTCAAGGTCCAAGCACTACTGATTCACAACAGTTTTAGCCGAATGTTAAAAAAAGAAGAGGAAAAAAAAAGAAGAAAAAAAAGAGAAAAAAAACCTCCGAGGCAAAGGAAAAAGAGAAAAAAACAAACAAATACAAATCAATGTATAAGGCAAATGGTAATGAAGCTAGCTGCAGATATAGTGAGATTTTTACACTAAAATACTGCCACTATATACCTTTTTCGCTGATCCGTATACCACGGTTACAAGATAAACTGCACAGTTTCTACTACAGCCTCTATACACGCCCACATGTGTGATGTCAGCTGAACAGTTCAACTGAAACAGGAAACGTAATCTCCAGCATAAGGGCTCAAACTGAGTATGTGCAGCTTTACCACCCTGCTGTGTATTATATAGACTTGTACAGATAGACCCTGCAGGAAGGGAAGTATTTATGCATACAGGATAAAAGAGCCTTTTTACACAATGCTGAGGATTAACCCCTTAAGTTTCACAGTGAGTATAACGAGCATGCTATACTGCATATACAGACTCATTTTACTGTTGTGAGTTTAGTAACACTTTAAATCAACAAATGTATTAAGAATTTTCACATGAATATTTGAACGCTCGTTTGAAAATTTACTAACGTATGGCTACTTTAATAATATGGTCCCTAAGTTAATGTCCATGCAACATATCTACAAATGAATGTGTATTGAACATTAATTACATTTCTAGGTCACACTACTTTTAAAGGCATATTCTTTTGATTCTCTATCATTTTGCTGTTCATCAGGTTGCCATGTTGACTAGAAAAAAGTTCTCCGATGACGGGACATCCAGTCCATAAACGTCAATATTCAGATATATTTGGTCCCGACTGCCTCACAGCTCCCAGTTCTTCCCTGCCTATTTCAGGCCAAGAAACTCATTTCCCAGAGGTGGTTGGTGCCACTTCTCCCTTCTCACTCAGAGCGGATTCAAGCAGTTAATGAAACAACACGGAACTTGTAGTGATGGAAAGACTATCGAGTTAGTTTAGCTGCTACCCAGATAGTTTTATTAGCTGGAGATTGGGAACCCGTTATTTGAATATTGGGCTTACAACCTGTAGATTGATGTCACCAGGGTTGTATGAATCTACTTAGTGAAAGGTATAATGCCATGTGATTCCTTTAAGCAAATGTGTTGAGTTTTGCTTGGTTTAATGAATAGACCACAGCCAAGAGGGTTGTATATAAGTCTCTTTATTATATACTATAACATTTTTATGCTTCTCCACTATGTTGTTTCAAATATGCATGTGTTGTTTCAGTATGCATCAATATGCATACTATGCTCTGAAAAGCACACACCAACTGTTTATCCTTTTCATTGTTATGGACAGCATGTTGGGTTTTGGGTCTCTTCTGTTTGGAGGCCTTGTGTGTTGCGTTTGATATAAATATATATATATATATATATAAATATATATTTATCCTGTTTGTGGACTCGTTAAGTTCCTGTTTATGTTCTGATACTCCTCCATGAAAGTAAAGTATTCTCTGCAACCATGAAGCTTCTAGCAATTAATTGCACTACTCTGCACAACAGATGCAGCATCTGTTCCCCACCAGCTCTAACACTGAGAACTGAGCGATCGAACACCGCCGTTTGCTCGATTCTCAGGGCTCCCTGAGCAGATAATTGGTGACTGTCAGTCACTGGCTCTCTGCTTTGCCCCCCTCCCCCGCACTCACTGGAGCGCTGGGTTGTGGAGGGGGTGGGAGCGGCTGGCTCAGGCTTTCAGCAGCTTGCTATGGTTACAATCTGTCCTGAGCCTGGACCGGCTCTGTGGCGCCAGAAGACAGCGGACTTCAGCCTGCTGTCTGCTGAAAATGGGTCATAGGAGTGCAGAACGATGTGCACTCCTGTGATCTACTGGAGAAGTACAGACAAAAGGGTGGGTCCAGAGTGGCATTCAGATCCAACAGAGTTTTGCAAGTTGTGGAGAGCGAGCTCTGAACTGGGCCTTCTCCCAAACAGAGCTCCTCAAAGGAATTAAGCTTCTGGGGGAAGAGCGCCGGTTTGGGCAGCGAACCAATAATGTGCAAAAGCTGAGAGGGTTACGTCCAGTAAGAAGGGTCCTAGTGGGGATCCACCTGGAGGGTTGCAAGAAAAGAGATGCCTGTAACAACCCCTGTGGAAAATCGGTTCATTAAGGCCAGATGTGAACCCCAGAAAGACATCTTCCTCACATGCATTGTAGGTGGTTTATGGACCAAAACTATAAAACTCCTCCTCCCCCTTCAAAAATGCTCTCAGACTGTGTGATAAATGTCCCCTCCTTAGGGGTAACCAGCAGTATTCACAGGTATACACATACAGTAAATAGGAGCGACACCATCTTGCCTCACCCATGTCATTATATACCATGGTTACCGGTTAACAAAACCATAACAATTGGCGGCCATCTTAACCACTTACCAACCGGAAGGTTTTCGAGCTTTAGGACCAGAGCACTTTTTGCGATTTAGCACTGCGTCGCTTTAACTGACAATTGCCCGGTCATGCGACGTTGTACCCAAACAAAATTTGCGTCCTTTTTTTCCCACAAATAGAGCTTTCTTTTGGTGGTATTTGATCGCCTCTGTGTCATTTCTGATCGCCACTATAAGCAAAAGAAGAGCGACCATTTTGCAAAAAAAAACAAATTTCTTACTTTTTGCTAAAATTCAAATCCCCAAAAAAAATATAAAAAAAAAATTTTTTCACCGGTTTTGGCCGATTTATATTCTTCCTCATATTTGTGATAAAAAAATCGCAATCTGCGTTTATTGATTGGTTTGTGCAAAAGTGGCCGCGTTTACGGATGATGAAAATTAATTTCTGGGGTTTTTATTTTTTACTAGTAATGGCGGCGATCTGTGATTTTTAGCGGTACTGCGATATTGCAGCGGACATGTCGGATATTTTTGACACTTTTTTGGGACCAATGACATTAAAAAACCCCTAAACTTAAAATCGTTTTTCATTCTTTAAACAAAAAAAAACGTTTTACCAGCGAGAAGAAAACGAATATCACCGCTAGTCTTTACTGTGTCTCCGCTAGTTTATGGTGG
>BLSH010538040.1:672580-683037 GCA_018402905.1 Glandirana rugosa
TTTAAACCCCCCCCCCTCTCAGGAGAGCAGCCGATCGGCTCTCCGCTGCTCAGGTCTGCAGACCTGAGCAGAGGAAAAGCCGATCAACGGCTCTTCCTATTTACACTGTGATCAGCCGTGATTGGTCACGGCTGATCACATGGTAAAAGGCTTCGGATCGAAGCCTTTTACCTCGGTCGGTAATGCGGTGGGTCAGCCTGACCCACGGCACCACCGATCGCCGCGATGCGCGCCCCCAGGGGCGCGCGATCGCAGATTATCCTGAGGACGTCAATAGACGTCCAGTCAGGATAATGAACCCCCCGCCCAGACGTCAATTGTCTATACGCCGGGCGGGAAGTGGTTAATAAGAAAAATGACATTTACAACTTTCTACATTAATAATTCTATTCATCTACTCTATCTCTCACTAGTCCCTTCCATACTACACCATTTACTCCAAATTTCCTGATATTTATGTAGGTTCCCCTACTTTCATACATAACTTTTTCATATGCTATGATATGGTTAACTGCATTCATCCATTCTCTGAGTTATAACTTGCATCCATCTCTTAGCAATTTGCTTTTGAGCCTGAAAAAGTGTTTTTTTCAAAAATATATTTACACGTCTTAACCATTATTCATCATTTAACACCCCCAACAAACATACTTCAGGGGTACAAGGCACCGGACTTTTAATAATTTCAGATAATTTTTTTATTACTTGACTCCAATATCCCATTGCCTCCCTACATGACCAAATCAAATGGCAGAAATCTGCTTCATCTTGATGCAAACATTCTGATGTTGACCTTCTTCTGATTTTATATAGTCTAACCAACAATCACATTTTTCAATGAGTAGTTTTGTACAATTTTTGTTCACTGGTTAGTGATCTTGTAAAAGAAACTGTAAATGTCTGTGGTTCTGTGCAAATATATCAATTACTTTGTCAATCAGCTGTTGTTTGTTTTCAGCAATTTTTGCTCTATGTGCTCATCATGCACAAACCCGATAAGTGATCATCTGCCATTGTCGACCTCAGCCAGGTTTTCACCCTTCTCATTGTGCTGAAAGACATTTCCACTGTACAAGTGGTCACTGCTAATGTAAGAACAATAAGAATTGCTTGCTGGCCTGGTGGAAATAAATCTGTGTGGTTTTGCAAATCCAGAAATCCATTGTCAAACTGCTCATCCTTCATTGACCAGATCTCAAACCATGTGCTTCGGCTTTCTGGTTTTCATTGCCATAAATTTCTTTAATGTCTGCAATAAGACATTTGTATTTCTCAAGTGTCATTTTTGCCATTTGTTTTGGGTAAAGTGAGAACAAACTAACATTTTTCTTCTTTTAGTTGCCAAACCGGCTTTCTAATGATGCAATGATTGAGTCCATGTATGGCACATAGATAGACTGACGATAGTATTCTTCTACAGAAGAGCAACCAAAATGAGAACAAAATACTTGCCTGCCACACTGATTGGGAACACAAAGTTTGATGTTCAAATTTTCTGCCATTGTTTGAGCATTTGAAAATATTTCCTTAAATTGTTCTGCTTTTTCTCTGTGATTGTGAAACACAGTCAGAAGGTCTTGCACGTGATTACACACGTTGAGGATACCAAGCTGAACAGCTTGGAGAGCCTAGCTTACTGATTCCAATCTTGATAAGTAATTTGAAATGATGGTCAAGCAAAAGCGCAAGCTCACTGTGCTTGAAGAACATTGCAATTGATATGCATCCTAATGTGTTTTCCCTGATGCTGTAGTCACCAGTAAGCTTAATTGATTAAAAATATCTTCAAAGTTTGAGCTAAAAATTGGAATGCTTTTGTATTTGGCTGTCCACCATGTTTCACTCAGCAATGGCACATTAGGATTAAGAGATCTTCGTTTTGGACTCTCACGGAAAAACTTGATGATGGCTGTCACTGTGCCAATAGAATTCCGTATATCATGGAACAGCATTCATGTCATTAACAACCAAATTGAGGAATTCTTCCCTGATGACAGCTACGGCGCTACTTGTGTCTACAAAACGTACTCCAAGTGACATCTGTTCTTTTCCGGATATGTCAGCACTTTCATTAGCAGTGATTGAAAACCCATTTGACATGTTGACCAAGGATACTAGATCTTCTCGCAATGCTTCTTCACATAATGTAATCAGTTCATTTTCAACACAAATTGATGTATAATGTGCATTAACTGGTGCATTTTCCAGATAGTTCTTTAGGATCACATCTCCTGCTTCAATGCACAATTGGTACAGACTTTGCACATTTCCGGTTGTACTTTTTTCCCCACCTAAAGCAATGTCATATGTTCCACAAAATAAGACAAAATTGGAAATATCTTTTTCCGATCTTCTTCAACTTGCCTTTTCACAGTGCTGTCTATCTTTCTGATCTACAAAAAATTAGTTGCATCCACTTGTGCATTTTTATACCAAGACGTTGAAACATGGTTCCGTGCACTTTCATGGAAAATTGTATATATTCTGAAAGGCGTAGTTATAAACCCTCCTTGTATCCTACGATGAACTGGCTGTGGAGAAACTGTGCAATACTTGCAAATCGCACCTTTCAGTTGTGGAAAGTAGCTAAGCCAATATTGCTAAGCCAATATTGAATAATCCACACCTGACAGAAAAAGCATGGTCCAGTTGAATCCTTCTTGAAGTCATAATTTTCTGGTGGGGTATATGTATTTATTAGCAGATTATAATTAAGATCATCTGTTAGTTTTTTGATGAATTAAAATCCAATCCAATATCATTTATAGGAGCATCAACATGGCTGCATTCTGTTGGAGCTGGAACTGGACCTGCTGAACTGCTTGTGCTCGATTCTGCCTCTTGTTCACCGTGTCTAGATTCTTTTCTTGCTCCCTTATCAGATTCTACATCATCCATTTTCATTTTGAAAAAAAATTGCGGATATCCATTTCAAAAAACAAATGGGGATCATTAAATACTCTGCTCATCACCAGGCTACATCACCAGATTGTACCCACAGCAGTTGCCACAGCACTGGACTGCACCCTAAAGACTTTCCACAGCACCAGCTCTATAGATATAACCCCATGGCACAGGATATAAACCCACTGCACCAGATACAGATCCACAGCACTTGAAACAACCCAACAGCACCAGATATAGATTCACTGTACCAGATATAGATCCACTGCACCAGATATTAACCCACCAGCTATAAAACCACAGCATAAAATATACACCCACAGGACAAGATAAAGATCCAGAGCACCAGACAAAACTCCACAGCACCAGATACAACACCATAGTTCAAAATATAAACCCACAGCAACAGATAGCTCTAACAGAGGCTCTCTGTGTCCATTAGAGAGTCTCTTTTCCAAAGAGCCCCCTCCAGGCTCCATTAGAGTCTACAAAGGAGTTTAATGGGACCTGGAGGGAGGTCTCACTAACATGCCATGACTCTCCCGACAACCCCTGCCCAACCTCTCACTATATAGTAATAAAAGTAGCACTTTGATGCCCAACCCAAGGTTTCACTTACCTTAACAACTTCACGCCAAATCACGAATCTGTACGTCATTTGGTTGAAATGGTTGTACCGGGGTGATGCCTGCAGCTAGAGGCATCACCTCGGTACTGTTTTTTACAGCTGGCCATCGGCTCTCTCATAATAACAACTAATGCAGCCGTCCGCCACTCTGCCTGGGGTCACCCGTGCCACCAGCGGAAGTGCCGGCTGGTCGGAGACCCGAACGAATCCGGAAACGGCTTTGATTAGGTCTCCGATGTAAAAACCCAGAAGCAATGTCACAATGTCTGCCAATGGCGCAGATTTTTTAAAAATGACAGTATTCCAAAATGCAGATTTTGGCTTTTTGAATACTCTGAGGTGCAAAGGAGGGGTTTGGGGTCCCCCAGATCCCTCCATAAAGAGTACCTGTCACCGCCTATTACTGCCACAAGAGATGTTTACATTTCTTGTGCCAGCAATAAAAGTGATCCGATTTTTTTTAAAGGGACAGTGTTAAATAAACATTTTTTAATAAATTAATAAGGGAAAAAAACTATTTTTTAAAAATCACATGCGTAAGTTGTACCCACAAATGTAAACGGTGAATCACACATGTGAGGTCTCACCATGATTGTTAGCGGGAGAGCAATTTTTCTAGCAAAAGACCTCCTCTGTAACTCTAAAATGGTAACCGTTACAAATGTTTAAACGTTTCATATGGAGATTGTATAAGTACCGTAATTTGTCCCCATTCCATGAGTGCGTGAAATTTTAAAGCGTAGTATGTTAGGTATCTATTTACTCGGTGTAACATCATCTTTCACAATATGCAAAAAAATTGGACTGACTTTACTGTTTTTTTAGTTTTTAATAAAAAAAAGTATATTTTTTCACAAAAAATTGCGTTTGAAAGACCACTGCACAAATACCGTGTGACATTAAATATTGCAATGACTGCCATGTTATTCTCTAGGGCAGGGGTGGCGAACAAGTTAGACACAAAGAGCCAAAATTTTAAACTGTGAGAGTCAGAGAGCCACAACACGCAGTGACCTACCAAAACAGACAAACACTCACACAGAAGCGCCGCGAAGCGGTGCTCAAGGCGATCTCAAGGCAGCTTGCGAGGAGACTTCTATCATAGAAGTCAATGCAAGCCGCCTGAGATCGCCCTGAGAGAAACATGAAACTTGGCAGAGAGCCACAGTATATACAAAATATAATAAGAGGCAAAGAGCCGCATTCATTATGGCTGGGAGCCGCGTGCGGCTCGAGAGCCGAGTGTTCGCCACCCCTGCTCTAGGGTCTTTGCTTAAAAATGTATATCATGTTTGGGGTTCTAAGTAACATTCTAGTGAAAAATACTTATTTTAACTTGTAAACAAGTGTCAGAAATAGGCTTGGTCCAGAAGTGTTTAGTTAACTATGGGGTACTGCTCTAGCTTGCTTCTGTGGCTTGCTGGCTCCTGTGATTGGCTGGCTGGCACCTGTGGCTGGTTGGGTGGCTGGCACCTGTAGCTGGCTGGCTCCTGTGGCTGGCTGGCACTGTGGGTGGGTGACACCTGTGGCTGGCTGGAAGGCTGGCACTTGTGGCTGGCTGGCACCTGTGGATGGCTTCAGGCACCTGGGCTTGGTGGCCCCTGTAGTGGCTGGGTGGCACTTGTGGGTGAGTGGCTGGCACCTGTAGTGGCTAGGTGACACCTGTAGGGGCTGGCACATGTAATGTCTGGGTGGCACCTGTGGTGTCTGGGTGGCACCTGTGGGTGGGTGGCTGGCACCTCAGGTTGGCTGGCACTTGTGGTGGCTGGGTGGCACCTGTGGGTGGCTGGGTGGCACCTGTGGTGTCTGGTTGGCACCGGTGGGCGGCTGGTTGGCACCTGTGGCTGGCTGTCACCCGTGGTGGCGGTGCGGTACCTCTGGTGGCTGGGTGGCACCTCTGGTGGCTGGCTGGCACCTTTCAATTATAGAGAGGCAAGCAAAGCTGACCCTCTCTGTTTTGGGTCCGGGCAGGCGGCGCACGCACACGACATCAGTACATGCTGTGCCTCTGTGCACAGAGGCCACACATCTCCTCAATTCCCTTGCCCCAGGCTCCCCCTCTCCTGGAATGATAGCACCGGGGCACGGGGCCGAAGACAGTGGTTTATTTTTAAAGGGGAAGTTGAGACTCCAGGGGGCACTTGCCCCCCCCCCCTTGCGGACGCCCATGACTCGGGTGAGCACATCACTGGATCGTGGGACAAGTGAGTGTATGTTTATTAAAACTCAGCAACTACGCTTTTTGTAGCTTTTGACTTTTAATAAACATAGAAAAGACCGGAGCTCCTCTTTAAGTAATTTTTTTATACCGTATTTCTACTGTTTACAGACCATAGCTTTTGCTAGGAAGTAGGTAGCAATTTGCTTGTATATCTGTCAGTCTTGTATTGTATTCCAATAATTGTAATAGTTTTGTATGTACAGCATATTCCATTTAGTAAAAGCACATTAATACACTGCAGATGTCTAAGCTTCCTTGCTTATAATGCAAAGTAGACTTAATAGATGCAAAAAAACACCTTGGGACTGGGGGGGTGGGGGTGGGTAGGAGGCCAGTTTCACTACTTGCGTGTAACACCAAAGTGTTTTTTTGTGTCTTTTCTTTTATAAAAATAATGTAAAACATTTTTTCTTTTTTGAATAAAAAATATGATTTAAAAAAATATTCAGATATACTTGGCAGACAAGCCAAGTGTGTACATTGCTGTAAAATGGTCTGGATTATGCATTCTAAGGTGAAGCATAATGCAGGGCCAGGCCCTGATACCCAGTAGTAAACATTGGTTACCTGTTTGAAAAGAAATTCTGCAAGGAAGAGCATTAATTATTACTAATGATTGCAAACCTGTATTGTCCACAAATACCTAATAAAATAGATTAAACATCATAATTACTAATGAAGCCCACTAGAGCCAGGGGATAATGAAGGTTGGTGATTGTTTATATGGTGGCTATGGTTTGGTGTGCATGTGAAGAGAGCTGTACTTATGGCAGCTGTAGGAGGAAGTGTATACAGTATGTGACAAGAGGATAGTAAAAGCATAGGCCTTAGGGTTGGCAGGATGAAAGGGAAAGCACGCTTTACGCTTAGTGTGGAGTGAATTAAGTCCACACAACTGTAATTCTTTAAACAATGTGAACTTGTTTACCAAAATGTTCCTTCTCAATGGTATAGACTTTGGGCATTTGCAACCTCACGGTTCAAATGGTGGTAATAACAAGCACACTATTTCTGAAGGTCATTCAATCTACACAGAGAACCAAGGGCTCTTGCTCCTCTCCTTGTGTCATGAGAGGAGGCATATACGGTTATGAGTAAGCACAATGTAACTGTGTGAAACGCGTCAACCTGATCTGCTACTGTCCTGTGGTATCTGTCTTGCACTTTTATGGGAAGATGCAATAAATGGACTTTTGGTATTTTGGTGTGTAGTCATTTCTTTTCACATGAGAGGAGGCACACCTGAAAACTGCCATGCCTAACTGGGGGTGGAAGAACTTAAACTGTACATGATGGCAGAATCTCTCAAAAGGGCAACCTCTACCTGCTCAGGTCTTCACTGAACTGCATAACACTGCCCCACACCAAACCACAGCCACCATACATACACTCCTCCCACACCTAACTACAGCCACCATATACTGTATATACCTCCCGCCATACACATACACACACACACACAGACACAATGGGAGGGATCAAAACTGTAGCAAACAGAATCTGGCATGGCAACCAATCAGCTTTGATCTTCAGATTGTTCAGTTAGGCTTTGTAAATCAAAGAAATAAGTTGGTTGCCATGCACAGCAGTTCCAGATTCTGGCTGCTCCTGTTTTGATCATTTCCTCCCAATGTATATATAAGACCATCAAGGAGGATGAGAATGGCATATGTCAGATCATAACCACATATTTGAAAGCTCCTAGATTTTAGAAATGTTTATCCATGCTTTTCTAATGGATTTTGACTTGATACTATCCTTCTTCAGGACCATGTCATTACATATCATATGCAAGTCTACCTTTACTGGTCTCTGATTACACACCGGTCCAGTAAGGGATGGCAACTTTTACTTTGGAGGTAGAACCACCAGATAAGCAAGGCATCTCTGGTTCCCAGTGGACTCTTCATAGTTATATATGGAGAGTGTAGTCCAGAGACAGGAAACAGGAATAGAGACCTGGTTGTCACCGAGGAAGGGTGTAGGTAGAAATCGCCCTAATTGAGGCAAAGCAACAAAAACCTTATTTTCTCACATTATGCTAGACTAACTAAAACGATTTAGGCCCCTTTCACACTTGTGTGACACGATTTTACAGCAATTTTGCAGTGATTTTACTGTGATTTCGGATCAGTACGACTTTGGTCCGACTTTGTTGCAACTTTGACACAATGAAAACATATTACAAAGTTGTACAGAAATAGCACAGAAAACGTATCTATATTATTCAAGTGCGATTTGCATGAGACTTTGAGGGTTTAACATTGAAATCTATGGACCTCAAGTTGCATGAAAGTTAGGCCAAAGTAATGCAGGGACTACTTTGAAGTCTGAACGACTTCAAAGTTGTACAGATATGAATGGCACTCATTGGAAATAATGGGGAACGACTTGTCATGCGACTTTGCAGTCTCAAATCACAGGACAAGTTGCACAAGTGTGAAAGGGGTCTAAGAAGGAGTTCCACTTTAACATGGTAGACTGCTTCCATTAGAGTAAAGGCTCTCTTATTCACTGCACATTATAAATACAGTTTAAAGACAAGCACATACTGTGCAGTAAATACACTGAGATAGGCACAATCATGTTAAGAATTCCAAAATAAGTAGCTTAATGGCTAGCATGCAGAGAAAATGTAACTTGGCCACAAAACATGTATACAGAATTGTGGATGCATCGCTCATAGGTTAATGTGCACCATTATGTCTTTGAATGGAACCATTTTTGTACACTCATAGTACTTCAGTATTAGTCCATCTAACTTTAGAGAGGCTTTTTCATTACTGGGTGGAAGCATTTAGAATATTTGTTTATTTATTTATTACACAGTAAGTACTTTCTAATAGAACATTTGCTGTAATAGCCAAATGCCCAAAAAATGATTTTGCTGTGATCGAGGTGATGTGCTCAGAGTAGTACCATTGTCTATTAGTGCAGAAAGGGTTATTTAGTGTTAGGGATTAAATTATGTAGGTGTTAAAGTTAATCTTTATGGGTGATTTTAATCTCTTGCTAATAAGAAATATAACCATTTTATTTATTACAGGTATTTATAAAGCACTGGCAGTTTATGCAGTGCTTTCGATCTTGTTCATTCACATCAGTCCCTGCCCTCAAGAAGTTTACTGTCTAAGGTTCCTATCTCACATCCATACATACTAGGACCAATTTTTTTTTACAGGAACCATGTCTTTGGAGTGTTGGAGGAAACGACCACACAGAGGAAACCAAGTACAGGGAGAACATACAAACTCCATGTATGTAGTGCCCTGGTTGGGACAACTAAGCCACTTTCTGGCAATCATTTTATCCAATTGTTGACTGGACCTTTTTATGACATTTGTTTTTTACAAGTAAAAATAAGTATGTTTTGCTAGAAAATGACTTAGAACTCCCAAACATTATATATTTTTTTTTAGCAGAGACCCTAGAGAATAAAATGGCGGTCGTTGCAATATTTTATGTCACATTGTATTTGCGCAGCGGTTTTTCAAACGCAATTTTTTTGAGAAAAAATACACATTATTGAATTGAAAAAACAGTAAATTTAGCCCAACCTTTTGTATAATGTGAAAGATAATGTTACACCGAGTAAATAGATACCTACATGTCATGCTCTAAAATTGCACACGTACGTGGAATGGCAACAAACTACGGTACTTAAAAATCTCCATAGGCAACGATTTCAAATTCTTTACAATTTGCCTGTTTAGAGTTATAGAGGAGGACCTGTGCTAGAATTATCGCTCTTGCTCTAACGATTACGGCGATACCTCACATGTGTGGTTTTAGCACTGTGTACATATGTGGGCGTGACTTACGTATGCGTTCAATTCTGCGTGCGAGCACGGAGGGATGAGGTACTTTAAGTTTTCATTCACCCTTAAAAGAAAATCATCTCTTTAAGCCAGAGAACAGGAAGTGATGTCAGATGTACAGGAAGTGATGTCAGACATTGTTCCTGTCCTCCAAGGGCATAGAGCCGAGTGGGGGCTATCTTGCTCTCACTCTACTTCCTGACTAGCCTTAGCCTTTACTTGTCTGGGGACAACCCAAAATTTGTGATTTTCTTTTATTTTCACTTTCAATGATAATGGTAAACAGGACAAATAGAGAGGATGAATCTCCTTAACGGGGACACAGACAGCAATAAAAACTGACAGGTGTTCTAATCCCTTTCTTTCCACTCTATCCAAAGCTAAACACAATAAGTTTTGCCTCTAGTTATACTTGAATTATTCATTAACCACTTCCCTACCGCCGTATCCAGAATGACGGCCGGGAAGTGGTTGAGTCAAATACCACCAAAAGAAAGCTCTATTAGTGGGAACAAAATGATAAAAAATTTGTTTGGGTACAACATCACACAACCGCGCAATTGTCATTCAAAGCGCAACAGCACTGAAAGCTGAAAATTGGTCTGGTAGGAAAGTGTTCTAAGTGCATAGTATTGAAGTGGTTAAGAAAAAATGAAATCCTTGTCTTTATATTTTGACTTTAATCCTCTCTATGGCAGTGCTATGTTGGCAGTGACTAACAAAGGTTAGAAAAGAGTGATCAGAGGGATGACCTTATCGGTGTGCTGGGTCTCCTTTAGTGTCTAGTAAGCAAGCTTGAAGTGTGTCCTGCTATAGAGCCACATCATACTTTCCAACTGTCCCTCAATTGGAGGAACTGTCCCTCTTTTGGAACCAAATATTAAGT
>BLSH010538040.1:693230-709674 GCA_018402905.1 Glandirana rugosa
CTTATGAAACCTCAGTCAGATACGTGTGACTTCTCGGCGGAATAAAGCGATAAAGTATAAGGCGGCTCTTCAGTGTGCATAGACTGACTCCAAAGTATTCACACAGTGTAGATAGTTTCCACCACCAAGGTTTGTCTAGCCCCTCACCTTATCTATCCGACCCTCTGCGGATCAGATCAGCCACCAACTACCTCCAACAAGAAACAGCTGAGATGATGAACTCCTCCACATGAGGTGCACTCTCCCGTACTGCTCACTGGTCTCCCTCTCCGATAATCAGCATATGTAATAAATAGTACAGAAACTAGTGCTCTCTGTCTTGAATAATTTAATACAAATAGAAAATAAAAATATGCACTCACATTAAAAAGCACTTATGAGGCAAGTGCTAACCGTATCCACTTTACAACATATGGAGCCGCTGGGATACCTCCAGATACCCACAAACGGTCTCCTGACTGCGAGCTGCTGGTGACGTCAAACCGTGACTCCTCCCCCTCGTACGCGTTACGTCTTGCCAGGTGGTTCATGCTGTTTTCACATATATAACTAATTTTTGTTAGCGCTGCACTTCTTATTGTTTATTTGTCTGTCACCCTGCCCAGCCCGGCACACAATCTTCAGTCAATCCACAGACAGAAAACAGTCCATGCATTTGCACTTTGTTTTTTGTATTTTTATTGGGGAATTTAAATTTGGATGGGAATTTGGGAATTATGGGATACCCAGTAGATTTCAATAAAAATCTAGGGACTGTGAACTATATACAGTCTCTGTATATACACCTTCTTCTCTCCTCCAGCACATCACTTGGCTACTGCTGATCTCACTCTTCAGCACATCACTTGACTGCTGATCTCACTCTTCAGCACATCACTTGACTGCTGATCTCACTCTTCAGCACATCACTTGACTGCTGATCTCACTCTCCAGCACAACACTTGATTCCTCACTTCCAGGACAAGCTAGCACTTTAGATTAGGCCTTAGCAAATCTTTTCAGGCAGGGTTTGAGGGCCCCTTTGGTGTAGCAAAAATGTAGGTAGTCCTAGTGCTAGCTTTCTACATGGCTACTGATACCGGCACCACATCTCAGGCCCTGCCAGCCCTTCTGGCTGAAGCTGCCTCTCTCCACTGCTCGTGCCACCACAGTCCACTCCACTGGCTCTGCACCCATCCCAGACTGCACTCTCCCAGTCCTCTCAGGTGTGCCTCCCCAGTCCTCCTGGCTGTGTGAACACTCACCAGCCCTCCTAGCTGTTTCTGTGGAACTCCTGGAGACTTGCCCTGCAGTGTTCTCCTGCTGTCCTCTCTTGCTCCTCCTGTGCCTCCTGGTCAGGACAGCTCTATGGGCTGTAAGAGGGTCCCGTCCTCACCCGAGCCCAGGCCCAAGGTCACCCCACCAGACAGGGGCTCCCTCAAAGGCCACGACAGCCTAACACTCCATCTTCCACCCAATACCAACTCCTCCCCAGCTGGGCTGACCTTGGGTATTTGAGGGGACCTGCCCTCTGCCAATCCAAGTTGGGGATTGGTCAGTGCCCTCAGAATACTGCAGTCAGCTCCACCTCTCCTCTCCTCCCTTCCTTTCAAGAAGGTTCCAGCATGTTCTGGAAAGAAGTGTGAGGTCTCAGTGATGCTGCCTCTGAGCCACCCAGCTCTGCCTGAATCACCCCCCAACCCAGATCAAAACAAACAGGCCTGGCTGCCAGCCAAGCCTGGAAATTTACCTACACTAACAAAAAAAACTCTGTACATATAGTATCTCACAAAAGTGAGTACCTATATGTAATTTATATATATATTTATTGTGACGTTATGCGGTGCACCAAAATGGACAGGCGATACTTGTCGCCTCACATGCGATTATTTTGAGGCGGTTAGCAGGAGTCTGATCCGGGTTTTGCCGGCCACGGTGGCAGAGCTGGTTCCGGCCCGGACTTTCTGGTCCACTCAAACCCTTCTCCAGCTGCATATAACAACCAGGAAGAGATCTGACAGGAGCTCACCCTGGGACTCAGTAAGCTAGACTGAGGGAGCTAAGAGCATGTGTTTGGTTGCTCTAAAAGACTGCAAAAAGGTAATGGTTTACTTTAGTTTGTTTGTTTGGAAGATGCCAGGGACCAGCCCGGCATCATATAGAGACGTATCCTGTGTGTAACAGTTTAGCGTCAGATAGCAAGGTTTTGTTTTTGATATTTCTATTTGTTTTAAAACCCTTTTACCACAATAAATAAACCTGACAACCAGCCAGAATTTTAAGGAAGTTTGCCTACAAGCTGCCTTCTTCCCAGGAATGGTGATCCACACGATCTAATCTCCCACAATATATATATATATATATATATATATATATATACAGTATCTCACAAAAGTGAGTACATCCTCACATTTTTTAAATATTTTATTATATATTTTCATGTGACAACACTGAAGATATTACACTTTGCTACAATGTAAAGTAATGAGTGTACAGCTTGTATAACAGTGTAAATTTGCTGTCCCCTCAAAATAACTCAACACACAGCCATTAATGTCTAAACCGCTGGCAACAAAAGTGAGTACACCCCTAAGTGAAAATGTCCAAATTGGGCCCAAAGTGTCAATATTTTGTGTGGCCACCATTATTTTTCAGCACTGCCTTATCCCTTTTGGGCATGGAGTTCACCAGAGCTTCATCACAGGTTGCCACTGGAGTCCTCTTTCACTCTTCCGACATCACGGAGCTGGTGTTAGAGTTAGAGACCTTGCACTCCTCCTCCTTCCATTTGAGGATGCCCCACAGATGTTCAATAGGGTTCAGGTCTAGAGACATGCTTGGCCAGTCCATCACCTTTTACCCCCTGCTTCTTTAGCAAGGCATTGGTTGTCTTGAAAGTGTGTTTGGGGTCGTTATCATGTTGGAATACCGCCCTGTGGTCCAGTCTCCAAAGGGAGGGGATCATGCTCTGTTTCAGTATGTCACAGTACATGTTGGCATTCGTGGTTCCCTCAATAAACTGAAGCTCCCCGGTGCCGGCGGTGACCATGACACTCCCACCACCATGCTTGACTGTAGCCAAGACACTACTTGTCTTTGTACTCCTCAAATGGTTGCCACCACATACGCTTGACACCATCTGAACCAAATAAGTTTATCTTAGATCAGATCACAGGACATGGTTCCTGTAATCCATGTCCTTAGTCTGCTTGTCTTCAGCAAACTGTTTGCAGGCTTTCTTGTGCATCATCTTTAGAAGAGGCTTCCTTCTGAGATGACAGCCATGCAGACCAATTTGATGCAGTGTGCGGCGTAAGGTCTGAGCACTGACAGGCTGACCCCCCACCCCTTCAACCTCTGCAGCAATGCTAGCAGCACTCATATGTCTATTTCCCAAAGACAACCTCTGGATATGATGCTGAGCACGTGCACTCAACTCCTTTGGTCAACCATGTCGAGGCTTGTTCTGAGTGGAACCTGGCCTGTTAAACCACTGTATAGTCTTGGCCAGAGTGCTGCAACTCAGTTTCAGGGGCCTTGGTAATCTTCTTATAGCCTAGGCCATCTTTATGTAGAGCAACAATTCTTTTTTTCAGATCTTCAGAGAGTTCTTTGCCATGAGGTGCCATGTTGAACTTCCAGTGACTAGTATGAGAGAGTGAGAGCGATATAACCAAATTTTCCACACCTACTCCCCATTCACACCTGAGAACTTGTAACACTAACGAGGCACATGACACCGGGAGGGAAAATGGCTAATTGGGCCCAATTGGACATTTTCTCTTAGGGGTGTACTCACGTTTTTTGACAGCGGTTTAGACATTAATGGCTGTGTGTTGAGCTATTTAGAAGGGACAGCAAATTTACACTGTTATACAAGCTGTACACTCACTACTTTAGATTGTAGCAAAGTGTCATTTCTTCAGTGTTGTCACATGAAAAGATATAATAATATATTTTCAAAAATGTGAGGGGTGTGAGATTTTGTGAGATACTGTATCTTAGTACCACTAGAGGGTGCTACAATTGTAGTAAAGCCTGCCATATTTGTCTCTAGAAAATGTGGACCTAGCTCTGCTCATTAAACAATGCTGTGCCATCACAACTTTAGTCTACTTATGGATGATGATTTTAAGAAACTGTTCTTAAAATCATCATCCTAAAGTAGACTAAAGTTGTCCTTCTGCCACCCAGTTTTTGCACGGTTGTATTATCTGCCATCTTGTAATACTTAATGAGAGTTTGATAGAATGTGGCCAACAGTTTTGCATCAGAGTGTACAGGGACAGTCACAGCAAACTACTCTCCGAGTTTTTACGGTCAAAGCGGGTTTGTTACTGATTGTAAAAAAAAACCAAAAAACATTTATCACTTCTAATGCTATCTGAATAAGCATGAAAAATAATAATATAAAAGCATATACACCCGTACAGACAGTATAAACCAGGTATGAAGGTGGCTAAAAACAAGCCTTACTGATCCATCGCTGGGGTAACACCCATGTAAGGGTGTGGTTCCTAATTGCAAGTCAACACAGTATGCAAAAAAAGGTGATTAACCACATCAGTACCGGGCACGAAGACCCCCTTCCTGTCCAGGCCATTTTTCAGCTTTGAGCGCTATCACACTTTGAATGACAATTACTCAGTCATGCAACATTGTACCCATATGAAATTTGTGTTCTTTTTTTACACAAATAGAGCTTTCTTTTGGTGGTATTTAATCACTAGTGGGTTATTTATTTTTTGTGCTATAAATAAAAAAAGTTTGAAAATTTGTGAAAAAATGCATTTTCTTTGTTTTCGTTTTAAAATGTTGCAAATTAGTAATTTTTCTTCATAAATTTTGGCCAAAATTTATACTGTTACATATCTTTAATAAAAATAACCCACATAAGTGTATATTATTTGGTCCTTGTGTAAGTTGAAGTCTACAAGCTATGGTGCCAATCATTGAAAATTGATCACATCTGATCACGCCTGATATACTGACGGCCTATCTCATTTCTTGAGACCCTAACAAGCCAGGAAAGTACAAATACCCCCCAAATGACCCCTTTTGGAAAGTAGACATTCCAAGGTATTTAGTAAGAGGCATGGTGAATTTTTTGAAGTTGTAATTTTTTCCCACAATTCTTTGCAAAATGAAGATTTTTTTTTTTTTCACAAAATTGTCATATATTAACAGGTTATTTCTCACACCCAGCATATGCATACCACAAATTACACCCCAAAACGCATTCTGCTACTCCTTCTGAGTATGGCAATATCACATGTCTGAGACTTTTTCACAGCCTAGCCACATACAGAGGCTCAACATGCAGGGAGCGCCGTCAGGTATTCTAGGGACATAAATTACACATCTAATGTCATGAAGACCTATCACATTTTTGAAGGCCCTGGAGCACCAGGACAATGGAATTGCCCACAAAAAGACCCCATTTTGGAAAGCAAACACCCCAAGGTATAATCTATGAGGCATAATGAGTCATTTGAACATGTCATTTTATTTCCAGTCATTTTTGGAAAATGTGGGAAAAAAAAGAAAACGCTTTTTTTTCTACAAAGTTGACCATATATATGATATTTCCAACACATAACATGTACCTAGCAAAAATGACACCCCAAAACACATTCTACTACTCCCCCTGAGTATGGCAATACCACATGTGTGAGACTTTTACACAGTCTGGCCACATACAGAGGCCCAACATTGAACTAGCACCTTCAGGCGTTCTACGAGCATAAATTACACATCTCATTTCTCAACCACCTACCTATTACACTTTTGAAGGTCCTGGAGCACCAGGACAATAGAATTGCCCACAAAGTGACTCCATTTTGGAAAGCAAACACCCCAACGTATAATCTATGAGGCATAATGAGTCTTTTGAACATGTCATTTTGTTCCAGTAGTTTTTGGAAAACGTGGGAAAAAAATTAAAACACTTTTATTTTTACACAAAGTTGTCCATTTATATGATATTTCCAACACATAACATGTACCTAGCAAAAATGACACCCCCAAAATACATTCTACTCCTCCCCCTGAATATGGCAATACCAAATGTGTGAGACTTTTACAGGAGATGTTTACTGATAGGTGATGATGGTCTCTGACAGGCGATTGGCGAATGTCACTGATGGGTGACTGGTGGAGGTCACTGATGGGTGACGGGTGACTAGCGGTGGTCACTGATGGGTGACGGGTGTCTGGCGGTGGTAACTGATGGGTGACGGGTGTCTGGCGGTGGTCACTGATGAGTGATGGGTGACTGGCGGTGGTCAATGATGGGTGATGGGTGACTGGCAGTGGTCACTGATGGTTGACCGGTGTCTGGCGGTGGTCACTCATAGGTGACGGGTGATGGGTGACTTGCGGTGGTCACTGATTGGTGTCTGGTGGTGGTCACTGATGGGTGACTGGTTACGGTCACTGATGGGTGACGGGTGACAGGCCAAGGTCGGTGACGGGTGACAGGCCAAGGTCAGTGATGGGTGACAGGCCACGGTCACTGATGAGTGACACGTCACGGTTACTGATGGGTGACGGGTGACACGCCACGGCTACTGATGGGTGACGGGTGACGCCACCGTCACTGATGGGTGACACGCCATGGTCACTGATGGGTGACACGCCATGGTCACTGATGGGTGACGGGTGACACACCACGGTCACTGATGGGTGACATGCCACGGTCACTGATGGGTAACACGCCACGGTCAATGATGGGTGACAGGTGACATGCCATGGTCAGTGATGGGTGACGGGGGACACGCCACGGTCACTGATGGGTGACACGCCACGGTCAGTGATGGGTGATGGGTGACAGGCCATGGTCAGTGATGGGTGCCAGGCCACGGTCACTGATGGGTGATGAGTGACATGCCACGGTCACTGATGGGTGACGGGTGACATGCCACAATCACTGATGGGTGACAGGTGCGCTTTATGATAGCAGTCTGATGACAGGTGCACTTTATGATGACAGGTACACTTTATGGGGGCAGATGGGGTGACTGTTGGGTTACAAGTACATTGGGGGGGCAGGGGTGAAGTGACAGGGTGTGTGTTTGTGTTTTACAGATCAGTAACTCACTGATCCTAGCTCTTCTCTCCTCAAACTGGAAACTGTGTGAGGAGAGAAGAGCTGGTAGCAGTGAGTTACCGCTCTGTTTACATTACATGTGATTGGCTGTGAGTGGATCACAGCCGATCACAAGGTAACAGCCCCCGTTAGGCGGCTGATACCAGTGTTGGTGACAGGCAGTGTTCCCTGGGAACATGCCGCCACCGACGCGCACGCGCAGCGTGCTCCTGATCGCGCGCATGCACCGTGCAAATGGAGACAGTACCATTTGTGATCAGCCGTGACTTCACATGGTAAACAGCCATGACCAATGGCTGTTCACCCCAGTCGGTAAGTCGGTCACGCGCAATCCTGCCTGCAGCCATGGATCCATGGATGGACTGACATGCTACCACTGACTGACCTATCTGGTTGCCGTTTTTGAGTTGTTCACACCATGCCACATTGATCACTCATGGGAATTGATTGGACAGTATTTTGTCTGTGAACTTGTGGATATCACATAGCTACTGTTTCCAGCCATCACTTGCGCCACCCAGTGGATCTACAGGACCCCTCCCCCTTCTCCTAATCTATATAATTGAGCATCCCATTATTAATTCACAACCTGCATTCAGACCATTCAACCATCCAGTGATGCAATCACTTTAGTGTCCCTGTGACATTTTCATGTTTATTACTTATTGACATGGCTGAGAGTGTCCATCTGATTGCATGATTCTATGTATGTGGGGGGTGTTGTATGGGTTTTGGACGCGTCCAGGTTGTGACCTTGACAACGTTGTCAATTTATAACTCTTTGCTACAGTGGTTGTACCAATTTTTGTAATATTTCCATTTAATAAAAGTTACGTTTTACGGATTATGGTTCCATGTGATAAGTGCCTTGGTGATCCTTAATCACCTTTTTTGCATATCTGAATAGGCAATTTGTTTCAAAATGAAATGAATCAGATTGGGGTGCTACTGTTGTACGGTAGCTAAGCTAATTGTAAAGGAAAATAAATCAATTCTACAGCCAAATAGTTGCCACCCGTGTATGCTGTCTCTGAGACTGTTGGTGAAAATGGTACGATTCTATAACACCACATACAGCTTTATGGTACCCACCAAGCATGTTAATTAAAGGATTTATGTATTTTCAACAATGCCCTTGAAGCCACACAAAAATACAGTCTCCTCGCTGCACAGTATTTTTTTTTGTCTTTGGTACATGCCTCCCATACCAGTGCCCATCTTTCCGTGCTTTTTTGAAAGTAGTTTGTCTAGCACAGTGTTTCCCAACCCAGTCCTCAAGGCACACCAACAGGTCATGTCTTCAGCATTTCCATTATTTTGCACAGGTGATTTGATCAGTTTCACTGCCTTAGTAATTACCACAGCTGTTTCATCTGAGGGAAATCCTGAAAACATGACCTGTTGGTGTGCCTTGAGGACTGGGTTGGGAAACACTGGTCTAGCAGCCCTAAAAATAAAGGGGAAGAGGTGGTGGCGTGTTTCTCATCAGGTAGAAGTTATTAGGCGATGTAACCGTTTTATCAGTTTACATTCTGGATCCCACATACACAACTGTACTGCATACTGCGGTACAGAATATGTGAAAATTACATCAATGCAACTATAAATAAAGTTATGTGGAAAATTCACCTTTCTTTTTTCTTCTTTTTTTCCTGTTTTTTTTAATGTTGGCCTTTACATCTTTTTTAATGTGTTATGTGTTTCTTCTATTTAGTGGTTGATAACATATGAATTAAAGCAGAACAAAATGGACCAATACTTAATATTCCTTTAACGTTACCCATCCCTTGCTGGTGGCGGCATCAGTATCTACTTCTGTGTGCCGATCTTTGGCCGTCTTCATTGGCCAGCGCAGGATGACTTAACTCCTGGACATGTGCAGGAGCCAGTCACCCTGCCACAAAGTGATCAGACAGGCTCTGTAAGCTGAAATGAGAATGCACAGCTCAGTTTACTTGTTAGAGACTGCTGAGAGCAGGCAGGTGGGTGTGTTTTATTAAACAAACAAAAAAAGTGCTCATACCCCCTAAAAACTACTATCTATGCCTCAATAAAATAAAGAAAAAATGGTCAATCGTGTGTAAAGTAATAATTATTTCATATATTTCTAAAATAAATAAATAAATATTCCAATATTTCATAATTCATATAAAATCATCAGCTGTTATGCTATGTGAAAAATCCAAAATTGTGTAAGGCACAATCAATTAATTGTTGTTGTTCAGTCTTTATTCATGTCCAACTCTTCATGACCTCATGGACCAGAATGCGCCTGGCTTTTCTGTCCTCCACTGACTCCCGGAGCTCATGTTCATTGTTTCCATGATGTTATCTATCCATCTTGTTTTCTGTCATCCTCTTCTCCTTTTCCTGTCCATGTTTCCCAGCATCAGGGTCTTTTCCAATGAGTCCTCTCTTCACATTAGGTGGCCAAAGTATTTGAGTTTCAGCTTCAGGATCTGTCCTTCCAATGAGTATTTAGGGTTGATTTCCTTCAAGATTGACTGGTTTGATCTTCTTGCCATCCAAGGGACTTTCAAGAGCCTTCTCCAACACCATAGTTCAAAAGCATCAATTTTCCAGCGTTCAGCCTTCCTTATGGTCAAACTTTCACAGCCATAGATTACTACTGGGAACACCATAGCTTTGACTATACAGCATTTTGTCAGTAGGGTGATGTCTCTGCTTTTTATAATGCTGTCTAGGTTTGCCATTGCTTTCCTCCCAAGAAGTAAGCGCCTCTTAATTTCATGGCTACAGTCACCGTCTGCCCTGATCTTGGACCCTAGGAAGATAAAATCAATTAATTAGTTCATGCAAATCTCAAAATAAATATTCCTGATATTTCATGATTCATTTAAAAAGTCAAACATGATACTGTGTGAAAAGTCCAAAATGTCAGATAATCTGAATCCTCAAATGATCAACTAAGTTTTCGAATCATGTAGAAAGATGAACACAGACAAACAGAACTTTGCAAAGGTGCTCAAAAAAGTGCAATCCCCACGTGAAATCACGCCTCTTACCAAATGGATATAATCTCAAATTATATAGATCTAACTCACTTCTAATATGGCAGCTGCCACTTTTGTCCACAGATTTGGCAACCAAGATATGATCCAATCAAAGGATGGCAGCACTGTTGTTACTGCAGGAAATATCCAATGGCTCAAAGTGAGAAAGAAGAAACAGACTCTCCGCAAATATCACATAAAGGCAGAAGACAGAAGAAGCTTCATTAGTGCAGTATGCCGACAATCAGCTTTATTGAAAAGAAGTATTGCACTTACATGAATAAAAACATATGAAGTCAGTAAAATCACTCCATGAGCATGGCCGCAGTCCTAGCCAACAGACCCTTTCATGATGATGTCACAGATGTGGCTCCACCCAACGTGTTTCCCTATTATAGGCGTTCTCTGGTTCCATTTGGTGTATATATAGGTGTGTTTTATATAAAGAGCCTGTCTGCTCGCAGTGACTAACAGCGGGACTTTAGCTCTGCTTGAAGATGACAAGACAGAGTACACTGCCTCACTCTTTTGTGTTGTCAAAGAATGAATGTATACATACATACACACATAAATATTACAGTACACGCACTCATTTTATATATAAATGTAGATATTAGGGTGGGGGAGGGGTGGGGTTACAGTAACTAATCAAAGTTTACTTTCATTAGTTTACTAGCATTAGAAGAGTAAAAACGGCTGATTAGTTATGTTAGTTAAAACACTCTTTTGCTCTTTAGTGGAAAAAATAAGTCTGGATTTTTGCTATGAAGAAGGTAATGCCTTCTCTCTTCCCTAAGACTCAATGCATACTGGGCGTGTAGCACCAGTACATGGGGCTTCAGTATTTTGATGCAGGCAGAAGGCACAGGTGCACCTTACAGCCTCACTGCCGTCAGCCTGTAAAACACTAGATAGGCTGACAGCTGCTGCAGCTGGATGAGGCAGGATAGGGCACTGAGCAGTACTAACGTTTATGCCCAGAATGCAAAAAGTATGCATTATGAGCATTCATCCCTGGACACATATTGACCTAAACGGTAGTGCACCACCCAGCTCCATCCAGCCAACAGCCTGTCATAGATTTTAACAAGCTGTCAGCAGCCAGAATGGACAGCATCTGTGCCTTCTGTCCACACCAAAACAATGGAGCCTCATGGATCAAGGCTAAACTCACAGTGGGTATGGGGCCAAATGATTTAGAACCTTTGTGCACAGTTGATAAATCTGGAAACTCTTTGCATCTGTGTCACGCACCTGGTGGTGGAGTCTATCTTGGGCAGGAAGCAACCACTCTTACTTCCCTGGTTCGGGAACCCCTGGTAGAGCAGACAGAGGGTTCGGGAGCACAGGGGGGCAGGAGGGTTGGACTAGTTCACTGGTGGTGGTGTAAGAGGTCCGGTAGAGGCTCGTGCAGCAGTAGAGTAGCGATGCAGGCTGGGGTCGGCAACTGTCTGGCAAAGCGGTACAAAAGGTGCAGGCAGAAGGGTCATCAGGTACAGGCACGGTCGTCAACAGGTGGCAGCAAGGTACACAAGGATCAGTGGGCAAGCTGGGGGTCCATGCAGACAGATCAATCAACGTCAGAGACAGGCCGGGTCGCAGGAACAGGAAGTCAGGATACAGATCACTCTAGAACACACACATGCTGTAGAACAGACAGCACTGGCTGCTGGGTGTTGTCAGCTTATATAGGGCCGTTTGGCGCCATTGCCAGTGCAAGCGCGCACGGGCGCACATGCGCGCACACAGGTGCACGGATCCTGTTCCAGGCACAGACCTTTTCCTAACATTGCCCCCCCCCCCCCAAGGGGCAGCCTCTGCATACCTCGTCGGGTACCAACTTCTTGGCGATTTCTCTTGAAGGCTTGAATTAGCTCAGCAGCATGGATGTTTGCCTCTGGTTCCCAGGAACTTTCCTTAGGGCCGTACCCCTTCCATTTCACCAGGTACTGAGTTGCGCTACCCCTTTTCCGGCAATCCAGGATGGCCTCAACCTCAAACTCCTCCTCTCCATTTACTAGAACTGGTTCTGGTGGGTCATTTATCCATCCCGGGAAGGGGTCTGGAGGGACTGGCTTTAGCAGAGACACATGGAAGACTGGGTCAACACGTAAAGATGAAGGTAGGACCAGTTTGCATGTCACCCTATTAATTCTTCTCTTCACTGGGAAGGGACCAACAAATCTAGGGCCCAACTTCCTCGAGGGACAAGCCAGTCTCAGGTTCCTGGTGGCCAACCAGACCATGCTACCCGGTTGTAGTTCTAGCTCTCTCCGCCTTCTCTTGTCAAAGGCTTCCTTACTAAGTTCCATAGTTCTGGTGAGTGTATCTTGCAGGAGCTGATTGTTCTTTTTAAAGAAGTTTAAGATTTCCTGCACTGCTGGTACTGTGCTTTCAGAGGTTAAGTCAGGTAGGAAGGTTGGGTGGAAGCCATAGTTCACCCAGAACGGAGACTGCTTGGTGGCCGAGTGGATGGTGTTGTTAAAGACGAACTCGGCCAACGGCAGTAATGAGGCCCAGTCGTCCTGAGAGAACGAGGAGAAACAATGAAGATATTGCCCCAGGGTCTGGTTCGTTCTCTCAGTTTGGCCATTGGTCGGGGGGCGATAGGCCGAGGAAAAGGACAGTTCAATCTCCAATGCAGAACACAGAACATTCCAGAACCTGGAGGTGAACTGAACCCCGCGGTCCGACACAATGTTGAGTGGCACTCCATGGAGATGGATAATTTCTCAAACAAAGATTTCCGCTGTTTCTGCAGCAGTAGGTGTGTCCTTCAGAGGCAAGAAATGGGCCATTTTGGTCATGCGGTCTACGACCATGAAGATAGTGGTGTATCCTTTAGATGGAGGTAATTCCACAATAAAATCCATAGCTATCCGGGTCCAAGGGCATTCAGGTACAGGGAGTGGATTTAAGAGACCCCAAGCTTTGGCCTTGTAGGTTTTATTTTGAGCACATATAGAGCACGTGCTGATGTATTTCTTGCACTCTTCCTCGGCTAATGGCCACCAAAAGGAGCACGAGAGTAGTTCAGCTGTTTTGCGAACACCAAAGCGCCCAGCTAGTTTGTGATCATGGCACAGTCCTAGGACAGTGGGACGTCGCTCCACCGGGACAAAGATTCGGTGACCATACCACCATAGACCGTCCCTGACCAACAGCCTGGGATCCGAGGGGCCGGTTGAGCCGGCAAGGGATCGTCTGATCTGCGACAGCAGATCCTCCTCAGAGAACAGGAAGTTCAGAGGAGGAAGAATTGTATCCGGAGGGGTGCAGTTGCCGGGATCACTGAACATTCGGGAGAGGGCATCCTGCTTTACGTTTTTTGACCCTGGCCTGTAGGTTAAATGAAACAGGAATCTTGAGAAAAAGAGTGCCCAATGGGCCTGGCGGGGTTTTAGTCTCTTGGCAGTTCTCAAATACTCCAAATTCTTGTGATCTTTGTTTATCAGAATGGGGTGTGTGGCCCCTTCAAGTGGGTACTGCTATTCTTCAAGAGCAGATTTAATTGCCAGGAGTTCTCTATCCCCCACGTCTCTGGGAGAGAACTGCCCCTACAGCGGTTTCCGAAGCATCCACCTCTAGGACATATGCCAAGGCTGGGTCAGGGTGCTTCAAGATGGGCGCTGTTGTGAACAGTCTTTTCAGAGTCTGAAAGGCCATTCGGCCTCGGTGGACCACTGGAAATGGATGTTCTGCTTTGTGAGTTGCGTGATTGGGGTGATGATGGCAGAGAACCCCTTTATGAACTTCCAAAACTTGCGGGGGCGTTACACAGGCCAAAGGGCATGACCAGGCACTCGTAGTGCCCAAAACGAGTACGGAAGGCGGTCTACCATTCGTCGCCTTCCCGGATAAGGACTAGGTTGTATGCCCCACGCAGGTCGAGCTTAGTGAAAATGGTGGCGGACCCCAGCCTTTGAAATAGTTCTGGCACCAGAGGTAAGGAGTAACGGTTCTTGACCGTAATCTGGTTGCGCTCCCGGTAGTCGATGCAGGGATGCAGGGAGTGATCCTTCTTCTCCACGAAGAATATGCCAGCCCCTGCAGCGGACGTGGAAGGTCGGATGAACCCCTTTTCTAGATTGTCATTTAGATAGGCCTTGAGGGCTGCCAACTCGGGTCCTGACAGAGGGTAGATCCTCCCAAAGGGCACTTCTGCTCCTGGCAAGAGCTCAATGGGACAGTCGTATGGATGTGGGAGTTTCTCAGCCCCCTTTTTACTAAAGACGTCCAAAAAGCTGTGGTAGGCAGATTTCGGGTTTCGGGATCAGAGTCCGAGTCCAAACAGCCAAGGATGGGAGTGATTTCTTTGACCCGTTTTAGACAATGCTGACGGCAGTACTGGGATCGGAACTTGATGGTCCAATCTATACTGGGGCTGTGTGCCCCGGCCAGAAGGAGGGTCTGCCGGATTAGGCGCCTAAGTGCTTTACCCCTGCAGGGGTGGCGCTTTCCGGTAAGTAGGGTGACCAAGGGGAGCATGCCGGCCCACGTTTGCAGCGCCTAGGATCCACTGTCCACCACGTTCTGTATAGGGGTCCCAGACCCTGAACTGGCCAAGTTGATTCACTGAATATCTCCAGGCCGCTTCCCATTGCTGACACTAACATTCGGACAATAGACTTGATCCATCATACCAACAGGGTTAGGCCCTACATTTTCTACAATAGCCTCCGATCACAAGAAGGACTGGATATATTGCAATTACTAGCACTGAGCACCTTTTAAGTTTAATCACTTGTATTTTATATTGCATTGACTTATTTATGCCAGATATATGAATTCATTTGTATTAACTTTTAGTATTTATTTCATACCTCACTGTTGCACTATTGGTACACAGTCTGTATTTAGCACTGAGCACTTTAATAAGTTGCAGCTGCACAGGATTGTGTCTGATATTGAACCTACTTTATTGCATCAGATTTCGAGTAATGGATTTATAAGACCCATGGCTGAGTATTGAAACCATTTACTACCTCAATAGCACGGTTTTGCACATCAAGATAATTAATTTGGGTGCACGGTTTGCACTTTCCTCATTTACATATTTTCGCTCAGCTTTGATAAAAGTGACTGGAGGAGCCCAACCCTCCTTAAAGGTACAGGAACACACTGGACACCCAGCGCATTGCGCAATGGTGGCTAAGGTGTCAGTGTGTTGCCTCACCAATATATCAACAGTACAAATAAATGTCACCTGCCCCATTTATAACTGGCCTTTACAGTAAGAAGATGAAGATGAAAATATGGCATGAGATGTTGGCCCTGGTCCCACCATTGTCCTAAAACAGCCCATTTGGGTCTGGCTGAAAACTGGAACCATTTGCCTGCCTGGATTCATCCACATTAACTGCACATCAAGGCTGAATTCACTCCTGTCCATTCTCGTGTGTTGTGGCATGTCATTTTGCTAGTTAACGTGTGTTGTATTAAAGCAGACACACCAAAACAGACAAAAAAAAAATCAGATATTCACAATTTTTTCTAACGCAGCACACCACAGTGCATGGTAGTAGTACTATGTTGTAGTTTGTTGCAATGCATGTGTGTTGGATTAATGTATTGGGGTTCTATTGATAATGAAAGCAGCACACAGCACTAACTTGTAGTGTGCATTGCTGCATGTTGCACAAACACGTGTGCTCCACAACACTCCATAATGGAGAGGTGTGAATAGGCCCTCACTGATATATATTGGCAACATTTACACTGTATCTTCATTAGATAGTTGTCTATGCTTCAACATCCCTTGCCACTTTATATATATATATATATATATATATTTACATAGAGGAGTTTGTGTAAGCCGTGAAAATTGTGGCTGAATCACGTCATTTATTCATGTGTATACACTAGGTGGCAGCACAGTTCCATTTCTGACACCACTTATGGCTAGTGTTGAGCGAACCCGGACTGTAACGTTCGGGTCCGTACCGAACTTTAGGGTGTCCGTGGCACGGACCCGGACCCGGACATTTCAAAAATCGTTCGGGTTCGGTCCGGGGTTCTGCTATTTTACTCCACGTGTTGAGAAGCTGCAGGGCAGCCAATCAACAAGCGTTTCACTGGTTTGCCCTTAGAAGCCATCACAGCCATGCCTACTAATGGCATGGCTGTGATTGGCCGGTGCATCATGTGACCCAGCCTCTTTATAAGCTGGAGTCACAGTGCTGCAGTCACATGCTCCTTGGGTTAGTATAGGGAAAGGAAGCTGACGGCGTGAGGGACAGATTTTAGCCATTTTAAGACCTGATCCTGCATCCTGAGATAGATTACTTTACTACTGCTGTCTGTGCTGTTGCTCTGAGGACAGATAGCAGAAATTAGAGATTTC
>BLSH010538040.1:721511-740949 GCA_018402905.1 Glandirana rugosa
AATAATTAAAATAAATTTTTTTGAAATAATTATAACAGTGTAATGTTAGGTTTGCTTACGTATATATGCGTACTTACTTCTCTGTAAACTCCATGCCCAAGAGGGTTAAGGTAGTGCTGGAAAATAATGGTGGCCACACAAAATATTGACACTTTGGGCCCAATTTGGACATTTTCACTTAGGGGTGTACTCATTTTTGTTGCCAGCAGTGTAGACATTAATAGCTGTGTGTTGAGTTATTTTGAGGGGACAGCAAATTTACACTGTTATACAAGCTGTACACTCACTACTTTACGATGTAGCAAAGTGTAATTTCTTCATTGTTGTCACATGAAAAGATACAATAAAATATTTACAAAAATGTGAGGGGTGTACTCACTTTTGTGAGATACTGTGTGTATATCACTAAAAACATGTCTCTTCATTCATGCGTATATATGCATTCGTTTGGATTGTAATGTGACAATATTAATAAAGTTTTTTTTTTTAAATAAAATTAATAAAGGTTAGAAGTAGTTAAAGAGGAGCTCCAGGCTGCTTCAGAAAAAAATAAAAGTCAGCAGCTACAAATACTGTAGCTGCTGACTGTTACTATTAGGACACTTACCTGTCCAGGCATCCAGCAGTGTCCTCACCCGAGCCGATTATTCAATCGGTTATCGGGTGCTGGCACCGCCATCTCGACTAAGGGAAACCGGCAGTGAAGCCTTGTGGCTTCACAGTCGGTTCCCTGCTGCACATGCGCGTAGTGCGCTGCTCTTTGTGAATGGGCCACAGTCTTCTGGGACTTGTGAAGTGCCCCGGAAGGCTGTGGGGAAAGGAGGGGGGCCAAACCTGTCAAAATCAGGTACCCACTCCCCCTCCAAAAGGTGCCATATGTGGCAGCAGAAGGGGGGAGGAGGCAGACAAGCGGAGCTTCCCCTTTTGGTTGGAGCTCTGCTTTAATCAGGGCTCACTAGATTTAACTAAATACTAACAACAACATGCAAATCCATTTACAACTCTCAATTTACCACCATTTGTCCTCTCTGTTCCTCCGAAGACCTCCTGCTCTTTAGCTTCCCTTGTTTCCTCCTCCCATGCTCATCTCCAGGACTTCTCCAGAGCCTCTCCCATCCTCTAGAATTCTCTACCCCGATCAGTCCAGCTGTCTTCTATCCTGTCCACTATTAGGCAATCCTTGAAAACTCATCTCTCCAGGGAAGCCTATCCCACAATTCAACTAATAACAATAATAACTAAACTTTTAATTTTCCCATTAGCTCATCTTTCACAGTTATTAACTTTTGTATCACTTGGCCCTCCCTATTAGATTGTAAGCTCTCAGGAGCAGTGCCCTCCTATCCCCTTTGAATTTAATTTTATTGTGACTGTTCTGTCTCCCTTCATAATGTAAAGCACTGCACAAACTGTTACCACTATATAAATCCTGTATTTAAATAAAAATAAGGGTTACAGTGACTCGATAATAAATGAATAAAAACAGCCTGTAAAAAAATGTTAATAACACTTTCGCACTCCTACTGCACATCGCTCCAATATATACTTTCTCAGAGCTACACAGGTTGATCTTAAAGCCCATTTGAACCCTCTTAATTTTGTATTGCAATGCAATCAAGTTACATATACATTAATTAGTATGCCTCTGATACTTTTTTTTTATCCCTTACAGTAAGTGCTTTAGCAAGTGTTTTAAAAGCCCCATGCAGGCTGCAAAAGGAAAGTTAGACTTCTGTTCACATTTTTGCAGCAGCCCAGCCCCCCAACACGTCCATCTAAATGCTGCTCTAATCAACTACTCTTTTTAAAAAGTGAGGGTGATGTTGATTAGTGTAGTGTTCACTGGGGCATGTTGGATTGCAGGAGAACTTGTGTGTGAGAGCAGCATGCCAACTTTCCGATGTGCTTAGTAACACAGGGTTTTTCTTTTACCTTTTTTCCAGTACCTACCTAGCTGTAAAAAAATCTTTAAAAAGAGGCATAATTATCATTGCATATGCAGCCTGACTGCATTACAGTAATGCATTAGGAGGGTTACATCAGAATATAAGCATCTGACACTTCTAGCCGGTCACAAAGAGCCATATTTTCAGTATTGCGTTCAGTAAACTGATGTAACCAATATAGCTATTTCCACAATTCTCACTCCATAATACTTTGTGCCTTGATACTTTTTTCAAGTTATATGATATGTGCTTGCTATCTCTTACAGTCTGGAAGCAGCTAGCATTGGCTTCGTCGTCATCATAGACAGACGGAAGGATAAATGGAGCTCCGTGAAGGCGTCTTTGACACGTATAGCGGTAAGTACAATCTGGGGAACTAACTAAGCTTCCTGTGCCATTACAATGGCAAATACCATGCACCCCATTAACAGAGCAGATAGGCTTGTTTTAGGTCTGTGCCAGTCAGAGTGAGATAGAAAACTGTCACAGATCTCTGCCAGATTGGACCTTGTATACAGGATGTAAGCTGTCTGAAGAGAGATCATATTCCACTCTCTGCTCAAGCATTGATAACACTGCATGAGCAGAGCCTGCACAGCCGTCTTACTATCAGAGCATGCAGCTCCAGCTGTGAACAGGGAGCAAATCAGTCCTAATTAGGAGAGAAGTATGGACTTTTTTTTATTGTAGAATCATACCTAGGTGGATGCAGCATCATTCCGATGTTGCATCTGTCCCCTGGCGCCTCTAACACTGAGAACCGAGCGATATGACACCTCCGATCACTCGGTTCTCAGAGATTCCTGACAGAGAGCTGGTGACTGTCAGTCACTGCTCTCTGGTCCGTCCCCATGGCTCACTGGAAAGTTGGGCTGTAGAGGGTGGGAGCGGCCGGTTCAGGCTCTCAACACCTCGGTGAGAGGCTGAGCCGGGTGCCAGGTGCAGGCTATATATTCAATACATACTGGGAAGTCCCAGAGCAATCCCTGAGGGGAGGGAGACACATGCTCAGCTCTACCGCAGGTCTTATCACACTGTGGCCAGATGTATCCTCTGCTGCCCTAACATCCACCCGGTAGAACTTGGTGAAGGTGTGCACCGAGGGCCAAGTAATGGCCTTACAGATCTGAGCCACCGACATCCGATGGCAGAAAGCCCAGGAGGTTCCAACTCTCCTGGTGGAGTTAGCTCTTACCCTGAACGGGGGAGCTTGCCCTTGCAAGCCGTAGGCCTGAGTGATCAACTGGCGGATCCATAGCGAAATGGGCGCTTTGGACACTGTCTGACCCTTTTTAGGACCCTCTGGAAAAACAAAAAGGCCTCAGTCTTTCTGAAGTCTGACCTTTTTAGATAGACCTTAACCGCTCAAACCAAATCCAGAGAGTGCAATCGTCTCTCTTCTGGAGAGGTAGGGTGAGGAAAAAAGGAAGGTAAGATAATATCCTGGTTGAGGTGAAATGCTGACACCACCTTCGGTAAAAAAGATGGAAGGGGGCGCAACACCACCTTGTCTTGATGTAACCTTAAGTATGGCTCCCTACTAGAGAGAGCTGCTAACTCTGAAATCCTTCTTGCCGAGGTGACCGCAAAAAGGAGGGCTAACTTCCGAACCAAAAGGACTAAGGGAATTTCCCTGATAGGCTAAAAAGGCTGCATCTGCAGCACTGACAACACCCCCTGAAGAAACGTTCTGACCAAGAAGTGTGTAGCCAGAGGCCTCTGAAAGAATACTGATAAGGCTGAGACCTGCCCCTTGATCATAGCGAAGGCTAATTTCATATCCACTCCGGTTTGAAGGAAGGCCGGAATCATTCCACATTTGTGTGGATGACACTTTTAGGCCTCAACACCATCCAATGTAGGTCTTCCAGACCCTATGGTAGATTCTTCCAGTGGCAATCTTCCGAACGTTCATAAGGGTAGATAGTGCAGCCCTGAGACCCCCCGGTCTCTCAGAACCATGGCTTCAATAGCCACACCGTTGAACTTAGCGCAGGTAAAGTCGGGTGAAACACTGGACCTTGGGATAAAAGATCTGGATGAACCGGAAGCCAACAAGGACTGTCCGCTGCCATCCTCACTACCTCCGGGTACCAGGCCCTCCTGGGCCAAGCTGGTGCTACCAGAATGACTGCTGCTGTCTCCTCCCGAATACTGTGCAAGAGATGAGGAAGTAGGGAGACCGGGGGGAACGCATACATCAGAGAGAACTGGCCCCATGGAAACACTGGAGTGTCTACTGGAAACTACTGGACCTTGTTGTTGAATCAAGACACCATCACAAAATTTTCGGGATGCAGGGACCATTCCCCTGAAAGAATCTGTTGGCGGCTGCCTTCCAATTCTCCACCCCCAGGTTGTAAACCGTGGAGAGCCTTGGCACATGCTCTTGTGCCCACCTGAGCAGCAGACACACCTCCCTTGTGCGCCAACCGACATCTGGTGCCATCCTGGTGGTTGATATAAGCCACTGCTGTGGCATTGTCTGTCTGCACCCTTACTGGGTGACCTTGCAATCCGACCGTCCAATATCTCAGAGCCAGCCAAATGGCACGCAGCTCCAAGATGTTGATGGAAAGCTGTTGTCTGCACAAGACCATTTTCCCTGGACAGTGAGGTCTTCCATGACTGCCCCCTACCTGAAAGTCTGGTGTCCGTGGTCACGATCTTCCAGAAAACTGGAAGGAGAGACCTCCCCTGCGTCAAGTTTTGGTGTACTAGCCACCGATTGAGACTCTGCCATGACTTGGGAGTCAAAGTCATGTTGTAATCCAATGTTTGTTTCCTGTTCCATTCTGCCAGACTGTTTCACTGAATTGCCATGGAATGAAATTGGGCATAAGATATCGCCTTGAAGGAGGCTCCCACATTGCCCAACAGACTCATACAGAGCCGAACTGAAGGATGCCTCTGTTCCCTCACCCAGCTCACCAGGGCCCTGAGATCGCTGACCTTCCTTAGAGGCAAGAACACCTTTGCCTGCCTTGTGTCCAATCGCAGACCCAGATATTCCAGGGACTGAACTGCATCCAAGGAGTGATTGCCCCAGTTTATGATCACTCCCAGCCTTTCTAGCACCTGGTCAAAGCCAGATTGTACTTGAGCTTCTCCCTGGATTAGTCCCTGAGCAGAAGGTCGTCCAGTTAGCCCAAAATCAGGACCATCCTTGACCTCAAAAGATCCAAGCACTTTTGTAAAGACTCTGGGCGCTGTCACGATTTCAAATGGCAGGGCCACAAATTGGTATTGCGGTTCTCCTATTGCAAAGCGCAAAAACCTCTGGTGAGGAAGGAAGATTGACCCATGTAAATATGCGTCTTTGATGTCTATTGACACCAAAAAGTCTGCCTGTTGAAGAGAGGCGACCACTGATCGAATGGACTATATATAAAAGATTGATGAGTAAAACCCTGTGCCCCTCTCTGTTGCTGGTTCATCCACAATTACACCCTTCAGGCTCAAGTGTCTTAGTGCTTTGAGCAGTTGACCCTTTTTTACAAGATCCGTGGGCATCCTGGATCTTAGGAATCCCCAAGGGGGCAGAGTCCGAAACTCCAGCTTGTAACATTGAGACACTAAGGATACCACCCACCTGTCCCGCATGAGATCTCCCCACACCCCTGCAAAGTGCAACAGCCTTTCCCCCACCCGACTGAGTGGGGGCGCCCCTTCACAAGGAAGGTTTGGCACTAGGCTTGCAGGATCTTTGGGTCCAAGGCTTCTTTTGCCCCTGGCCCTGCTGTTTTCCCCTGAATCCAGGTTCTTGAGGCCATCCCGACTGCCTGGAACCTGAAAACCCAGAGGAACCAGAACCTGAAGGCTCAAAGGAAGGCCACTTAGCTGGCTTTTTTACCAGCAGTAGAGTACTTTTACCATCAGAAATTTTCTGGATATATTTGTCCAGGTCTTCCCCAAGCTCAGCTGACCAGCTCTTCAGCCACAAAATCCTGCGCATATGCACAGACAAAAGAGCCATTCTGGAGTCCTTCATGGCATCTACCATGGAACATAAGGCCTGAGGTAAATCTAGAGACTCCTCCTCCTATTCCTCTTCCCTGCCTGCTCGCATAACATGATCCTTTTAGGCCTGGCACAACCCTATTGCAGCTACCGCTGGCTGAATGGCAGAACCTGCTAGGACGAAGGAGGCCCTTAATAAGGACTCCAGCTTCCTATCAGACAGATCCTTAAATCCCTGTGCATTATCCACAGGACAGGTTAAAGTTTTGCTAAGGGAAGACACTGCCGCATCAACGGCTGGTACCCCCCATTTTTTCAAAAACTTTTACTCCATAGTGTATAATAAGGAAAACCTCTTGGGAGGAATAAAAAATCTGCCTGGGTGCTCCCAGTCAGGGTACACCACCTGTTCAAGTAGGGGGTGTAGTGGAAATACCTGGGTGCTCTGAGGGGGCTTTAATGACCCAAGGGAGGAAAAAAACATCTCAGGAACCTGTACAGGAGGCAATCTGAAAGCTGCACGCACCTTGCGCGTCAAAGCACATATGAGCAACTTCTGCAACTGAGACGCTGAAGATTCCTGGGCCTCACTTGTCTCTGACTCCTCAGAAGCTAATTCCTCTGCTGAGACCTCAGCCAAATCCTCCACTACTACCTCTTCATCCATCCACTCTTGCTCCAACACAGGGTGGCCAGGGGATGGAAATCTGCCACACTTCTTGCTACAATGTGTAACAGATGCAATCATTCCTGCAATCTTGCTTTCTCAGCCAGCGAGTGCAGATGACAGGTCCTCTTTAGTAACAAAGGCTGAGGAGGAAGTTGAGGTACTAGTTACCATACTAGACAGGCGTAGAGGCTCAGACTGCCCGGCCACCTCTGGTCTCTCAGGGGAGGCTATAGCAGCAGGGATCCGACTAGCCCCCTCTTAAGCTGCTGGTGAGACTCCCAAGCTCTAAGGTGCAGCACTCCCCCCACTGCGCTTCCTGGAAGCCATGGCTTTCTCTAGGTGCACTTAGGCCTATGTCCCAGCCCTGCCTCCTGTTTTGCCTGACCACCAGCTGCCCCCACCACCGGATTCACGTGTCCCCAGACAGTGTAGCCTGCTCGGTGTACCGACCACACCGCCTGTAGCGCTGAGAACTGCAATGGCTGTATACCGGCATCCTCCTTGTAATCTCGCAGATGCGCACGTGTGTGCCTCCAGGGTCCCATAAACTCTGCAAAGAGCTAATACTGATGCGGCCAGGATACAGCTCCCCCAGAGGACACCCGAGGGAGCACAGGCAAAGGAGACCACCCAGCTGAGGACTCAGCAAACCCCCGGTGGCCAAAGAAGCAACTGCAGCCAAACAGAACAGGCAGGATATAAGCTGGATTTATTCCCAAAGGGAATCACCCACCATTCCCGTTGCAGGACACGGAGCAACCGCAGGCCCAATCTTCACCCCTCACGGCGGGCTTTGTCCCAAGGCCTTCAAGGACTGGGCACCCATTTGTGAGGGTCCACTCCCTTGGACCTGTATAGCACCCTGCAGGTGTACCTTGATTCAGGAGTTCCAGGTTTACCCGTACACAGAATCCAGCGCCACGTATGTTCGCACTACAGGCAAAACCTCACAGTTTCTTCTGTCTTCTTGGTGAGGCTTGGGTACCATTTATCTTAGCTGATAGCTGTTTGAAATGGATCCAAATTAGAGAGATGTCCCTGATTCAATAGAACCTGTCCGGGATGCAGCATGGAAGCTCATACAGAGCTCTAGAAGTGACCATCCACCGCTTCATACACTGGTGAAAAAATGGAAGTGCTCCCGGTATGGGAGGGGTTATATAGGAGGAGGACTTCCTGTTTGTGTTTTGATTTGCTCATTTCCACTCACCTGTAATCAGGCAACAAAGAGAACTAAGAGAACATGTAGTTTGTGAAACGCGCCAATCTTTTGCCTGTCCGCTTTCAGTGTCTGCACTATTCTGTAACTTTATCACCAGATGGATTTATAATAAATCAGTTTTTGCACTTCAAGCTTCAGCCCGTGTGCGGTCACATTTCTTCGCTTCAAAGTTTTCATTCACCTGTAGGTGGCGTATAACCCAGTATGAATTGAATATATAGCCTGCTTTGTGTTCCGTGATGTGCGAAAAAGAAATTATATTTGTTGTTTCTATGCACTGCACTGATGATTCAGCTCTGTAAGGCAGAAAGAGCTGTATGCAGTTTGTACGAAATGGTTCTCTGATGTTAGGCCGCATCTCCAATGCAAACCAGCAGTTCTAGATGTTGGACCAGGGGTATTATAAAGGAATCATTTGCATGGCTATACCCACTATATTAAATTGTGGAATAAAATACACATTTTTTGGACTTGTGAGTGAACTGCAGACATTTTTGTTATAAAAAAAAAGTTCCACTGTGGTTCACACTTGTTCAGTGGAGAGTTCTTTTTAACTGATCTCTTCATATCCTATATGTTTATCTCTTCCCATTAGAGCTGTATAGTTTTTTTCTCCTATCGTTCACTGACAGATGCAGCTCATCATAACGTGTGGGTTTTATGCTCGTCCCACTAGGAGTTAACTAGGCAGGGAAAAGAAACAGCTGGCCCCTCCCATGGGAGCCATCCTCTCTTCCTACATAAACCCCCTCATAGCATAGCTCTTCAGTTTCAATGCCTAGTTTGCAAGGAGTTGACCTGGCTTCCCTTCAGGGGAATTGCGGTCCTGTTTGTGACCATTTTTTATTTTAATTTCTTTTACTTTTTTGTCTTCTATCAAGCAATTGATCTGCTATCAAGAAGCCGGTCGGGGCATAGAGAGTCCTTGGGCTCTGTACTTTCCTTGACCTGGCCAACCGATGCGAGCCAGTCCCGACGTATGGGGACCCGCCGCATCGTGCCCGTTCCATGCGGGCGGCCGGGGGTGACCCCCCTTGCGCCCACTCCCGGATGCGATTCAGGAAGGGCGATTTTCTGGCCCGCAGCATACCGCCTAAGAGGGGGCGGAAGGTCTGCGACTGGGTGGCTACCGCAGCGTTCGTCGGAGTGGTGAGTGAGAGTCCCTGCCTTTCCCCCCTTTTTAGGGGCGGAAAGGGGGACCAACGGCCGCAAAACAAAAAAAAAATTTTTTTTTCCTTGCTGGGTAGCCGCTGGTGGGACGCGTGGAGCTCCCGTTCACCCCCCTGTCCTCCCCCGCACCGCACCGATCGTCTGGGCGTTCGATCGGCTGCCATTTTGCGGTAGCCGCAGACATTTTGGGCCTATGGGGCTTCCCTAGCGCTCAGAGTGGCCATTTGCGGTACTGCACGTTCCCCAAAGGTGTGTTTTGGCCTCTAGTGTTTAATGGCGGCCATTTTGACTGCATGCTCTGCAAATACACGTGTCTGCAGCATATCCCTTCTCTGTGGAACGGTGGTGATCTGACGGCGCAGCTCCTCTGACGATCCATCCAAAAACAGGCAGCGGAACAGCAAGTATAGCTGGGCTCCCTGTGGGTGCTGGTGGTGGTGGGTGCAGTCCTCCTGGGTTCCCTGGTGCACTGTGGGGTGTTGGTGTGCGGCAGTGTGGGGGTGCCTCATTCTCCTTAGTCTCCATGTGTGTCACTAAGAGCCTTTTCTGGGAAGAAAGCAATGGCAGATTACTCTGATGAACCTGCTGAGGAAGCGCAATCTACGCAAGGAGCATTTTTGGACCAGTTGCGGGCGGTCTTTAGCGAATTTCTCCCCCGGGCGGAGGTCGCCCAACAGGTCCCCAAGAAGCGTCCCCCTCCTCCTCATTATTCATCAGGGGAGGATTCTGAGCCAGAAGTGGCCTCAGGGGTCTCAGGGACCCCAGCGGACTTATCCAATGGGGAACTGGGTCCATCGGACGGCGAGGGGGATCAGGGGGCGTGCGAAAAAGCGTTGGTGGCTACCATTATCGCTGGCATTCGCACTAAGCTGCAGCTGGATTAGGATGGCGAATCGCGGTCTGCTGCGTATGTGTGTGGGTCCTTTAGGCCCCCTAGGGCCCCCAAGGCTTATCCCTACAATTACTTTTTTGATCATTTTCTTTATCGTGAATGGCAGCGTCCACAGCACTCTTCTTCGCTGTCAAAACGGTTCGCTGCTCGCTATCCCTTTGAGGAAAGCTTTTTAAAAAAATGGGAATCGCCTGTGGTGGACCCACCGATAGCACGCCTTAGTAAGGCGACGACCATTCCTCTGGAAGGGACTCCTTCTTTTAAGGATCCCGCTGATAGAAAAACAGAGGCGCTTTTAAAGTCGCTGTTCCTGGTGGCAGGTTCCGCTGTGCGACCAGCCTTGGCGTCCGCCGTGGCGGCACAACATTTATACGAGTGTATGGAAGAGCTCCTAAAGGACCTGGAAGACGGTCGACTGATGGATGCGCCGCAGAAGGCTGAGTTTTTACTCCAAGGGTTCAAGTACCTTTGTGATGCGGCCGTTGATTTACTGCCGATGTTGTCCAGAATAACGATATTTGCCGTCATACTTAGACGGATACTTTGGTTGCGTTCTTGGTCCGGTGACCACGCTTCCAAGAAAGGTCTGGCTAACCTCCCTTTTTCAAGGTGGACGTCTATTTGGCCCACGTTTGGATGAGATTATTAAGGACTTCACGGGAGGTAAGAGTACCTTCCTTCCAGAGCCCCGCAGGAGTGAGTCTCGCCGTAGACAGGGGCCCCCTCCTTCGGGACAGAAGAAGTTTTTTCGCGCCCCGGGCGCAACAGGTAAAGGGACCCGCTCCGGTAAGGTTGCTGCAGGGATCGGAAGACGGCAGTGGCAGCGCAAAACAGAAAAGGCGGAGGACAAGTCCTCCTCAGCCTGATGGGTTGCCCCCACCCGGGTTTCGGGTGGGGGATGCCTTCTGGGGTTCGCAGACCGGTGGCTGGCTCACATTTCCGACCGCTGGGTCCGGGAAGTGGTGTCCACCGGGTACAGGATAGAGTTCATCTCTCTACCCCCAGACAAGTTCTTCCCATCAAATTTAGGGCTCCCGCAGGAACGCTGGGAGGCCCTCCTTGGGGCTATACAGGCGCTCTCAGACCAGGGGGTGATCGTACCAGTGCCCCCCAGAAGAGAGGTTTCGAGGGTTCTACTCAAATCTTTTCGTGGTTCCCAAGAAAGGGGGGGGTTTGGCCCGTACTGGACCTGAAGGCCCTGAACCGGTATGTCAGGGCGCGGAAATTCCGGATGGAATCTGTCCGCTCGGTAGTGGCCGCCCTTCATCAGGGCGAATTTTTGGCGTCCCTGGACATCAGGGATGCGTATCTCCATGTACCCATTCATCCACGCCATCAGTGCTTCCTGCGCTTTGCGGTGGGAGACCTCCATTTTCAATTTGTGGCACTCCCCTTCGGCCTGGCCTCAGCACCTCGAGTCTTCACAAAATTGCTAGCCCCAGTGTTGGCGTTGCTACGACAGAGAGGCATTGCGGTAGTGGCATACCTGGACGATCTGCTCCTGCGGGCGGAGTCCGCCTCGGCTCTGGAGGAGAATGTGGGTATCACAAGGACCTCACTGCTGGACTTCGGCTGGTTACTGAACCTACAGAAGTCATCGGTGTCTCCATCCCGTCGCGCAGTGCGCACCCTTTTATCGCACCGTCAATCTTCATTACGGTTCGGTATGCGGGTGCTGGGACTCACGGTCTCGTCATTCGAGGCGATACCTTTCGCCCAGAGTCACACTCGTCTCCTTCAGCGAGCGATTCTGGCTCGGTGGGACAGGTCCCCTCGGTCATTGGACCTTCTGATCCGTCTGAGCTCCCAGACCAGGGCGTCTCTGACCTGGTAGCTTCGGGACTCGGCCCTAACTTAGGGGAAGACGTTCCTGACTCTTCAGTGGGTGATCATCACCACGGATGCCAGCCTTTTGGGCTGGGGAGGGATCCTGGGGCATCTATCTGCCCAGGGTCGTTGGTCGGCACAGGAAGCCCACCTCCCCATCAACGTTCTGGAGCTGAGGGCAATCAGATTGTGCCTTTTCCACTGGACAGTGAGATTGCAGGGTTGTCTGATTCGAATTCAATCGGACAATGCCACAGCAGTGGCGTATGTGAACCATCAGGGCGGCACAAGGAGTTCAGCAGCTGCAGCGGAGGCAGCTCTGATACTGCGTTGGGTGGAACTTCACGTTCCGGCAATCTCAGCCATTTACATTCCAGGGGTGGAGAACTGGCAGGCAGACTTTCTCAGTCGCCAGACGCTGGACCAGGGAGAGTGGTCCCTCCACCCGGAGGCGTTCAAGCAAATTTGCCGCAGATGGGGGACGCCGGACGTGGATCTCATGGCGTCTCGGTTCAATCACAAGGTGGAGACCTTTGTGTCCAGAACGAAGGATCCATTGGCAGTGGCCACGGACGCTCTGGTGGCCCCCTGGAGCCGTTATCGTCTTCTGTACGTCTTCCCTCCGATAAGACTGCTTCCGCGATTGATACTCAGGATAGTGGCGGAGGGGATACCAATTATCCTGGTGGCTCCAGATTGGCCTCGGTGCACTTGGTACGCCGACGTGGTGCAAATGGTGGCAGACGCCCCTTGGCGGCTCCCGCTGCGAGACGATCTTCTGTCTCAGGGGCCCATCTTGCACCCTGCTTTACCCTCGCTGGCTTTGACGGCTTGGCTATTGAGTCCCAGGTGCTAAGGGACAGTGGAGTCGCCGACTCCGTAATCCCTACTTTGTTAAAAGATCGCAAGTGTACTTCTCACAAGATTAATCACCGCACCTGGAAGGCTTACATAGCTTGGTGCGAGGCGGAGGGTCATAAACCTCGCTCTTATGTCGTGTCTAGGGTCCTGACTTTTTTGCAACAGGGCCTGGACAAAAAACTGGCTTTGAGTACTCTCAAGGGCCAGATATCGGCTCTGGCGATTCTCTTTCAGAGACCTTTAGCTTCGCACCCGTTAATTTGTACCTTTGTACAGGGTGTGCGACATGTGGCACCTCGGGTGAGGACTCAGATGGCTCCGTGGGATCTGAATTTGGTGCTTTCTGTTCTTCAGAAACCACCTTATGAGAATATCAGGGAGATTTCCTTACAACTGCTGTCGCAGAAGGTGGCCTTTTTAGTTGCCATCACTTCCGCCAGACGGGTGTCTGAATTAGCAGCACTGTCGTGCAAGTCTCCCTACTTAGTCATGCATAAGGATAAGATATTGTTCTGCCTTCATTGTGCCCTCGTCCATCGCACCCAAAGGAGTTTGAGTTGCATGCTTTGGACGTGGTGAGGGCCTTTAACGAGTGTACTTGGCTGCTACAGCTTCTTTTCGAAAAGCTGATGCCTTGTTTGTACTGCCAGAGGGCCCGCGCAAGGGATTGGCGGCCTCGTCGGCTACAATTTCTCATTGGATTAGAAAAAACGTGACCCATGCGTATTCTGTTTCGGGGCAAGGTTCCCCCTTTTCCAGTCACGGCTCATTCTACCCGGGCTGTTAGCACTTCCTGGGCTTTCAGACACCAGGCCTCGGTGTCACAGGTGTGCAAGGCGGCCACTTGGACCTCGGTTCACACTTTCACTAAGTTTTATAAAGTTGATGTGTTTGCATCTTCAGATGCTGCTTTTGGCCGCAAAGTTTTGCAGGCGGCAGTGTAGGCGCGTCTGGCGCCTCCTTAGAGGTTCAGTTGGGTACTGTTGTTAGCGTTTACCCACCCCTCTTTTTGACACAGCTTGGGGGCGTCCCCACACGTTATGATGAGCTGCGTCTGTCAGTGAACAATAGGAGAAAAAGGGATTTTATTAAAACTTACCGTAAAATCCTTTTCTCCGAGTTCACTGACAGACGCAGCTCCCACCCCTCGGTGCTCTGTTCTGGTACGGCTTGTGTACGAACTGAAGAGCTATGCTATGAGGGGGTTTATGTAGGAAGACAGGACGGCCCCCATGGGAGGGGCCAGCTGTTCTTTTCCCTGCCTAGTTAACTCCTAGTGGGACGAGCATAAACCCCACACGTTATGATGAGCTGCGTCTGTCAGTGAACTCGGAGAAAAGGATTTTACGGTAAGTTTTAATAAAATCCCTTTTTTTCTCCACACTCTGATTTGGTCTTTACTCAGCTTTAAACATTTTTCAGATTTCCTTTTTCCAATTGTTTTTAACTGGGTAGGTAATGTACTGTATATCTGCTTGTTGGTTTGAGGTGATATTGAACTCCCTAGAAACTCCTCTGGATATGTGAATATTGGCAACAAAATATTGACTTTAAAAAACAACAAAATTGCAGCATTGATAATGAATCATGACAAAAAGTCCATGTAATAGACTATATAAAGTGCAATGCTCCTTTATCAGGCAAACGAATGACCGTATGGTCAATCAACATAGTCCATAATGTTAGTTCATAAAACTGCAGTGCTCTTTTAAATATACAGAAATTTAAGACATGGCCACTCACCAGACAAAGATGCTGTCTCAATCAAGAGAACAGCACACACACTTTTTGCATTAAAATGCAGATGTGATTCTTCATATGGATCCACTTATGATGTCTAGTGTTGTCACCTCCTCCAGATCATGTCATATCCAACCAAAATTAACTATCTCATAGTGTAGCAGTTAGTGAATATTCAGTAGGATAGGATGCTCAATCAAATAGTTTTAGGGGACGCTCACATCACCACAAGATACCAGTAAGAAAAAAACAGGGTTTCATAGTGTAGTAAATTTTGTTAGCTTATTAAACAGCAACATAGCAGCCAGACAAAAAAACGCTAGTATAGATCATTAAAATGTTGCTTGTCACTCACAGGCAAACGGCCCCATGGCTAGCGATGGTACGGCAGCGTGATCTTACGTGAACAGCTCATCTAACGCGTTTCCAACCAATGCACATCTACAGGGGGCTCTAGTGACCCGTAATAGCGGCCATATATATGTAGCCTATAGCTGGAATGATTAATTGCATCACTTCTGCTCCCTCCAGTCGTATGCGCCATTTTCTAATTGACTGTATATACATCATGATCATGCGCCATTTTATTGTAGACCGAAGGCTAAAAATAGAAGGTGACCTTACTCTTAAACATCAGCCATAGTCCCCAAGGACAAATGATATCCTGGAACACATCTAGTTAGTGCTGAACAGCTAACATATCAATTTGAAGCTGAAAGCAAGAAGCAAAGTCTTTCCCAAAACAGAGAAAGAGGGGGGAACATGGCAATACAAAAGGGGGTGTTTATAGAATAAATGAAAAATCACCCTGAGAGCGCCCACCTTGAGGCACTGCAAGTACAAACAATTTTGATTGGCCTTGATGGTGGATGATGCTCAATAATGTGTACATCATTCAGTATACTGTACATAGTCATTGTGCTAAAAATAGGAAGAAAATGCGCTGACAACCAACCAATAAAATCAATGAAAAAAATCTGCTTGTAAAGAAAACAGTTAAATGTGCTGTGGAATAAAATAAAACATTCTGGAAATTGCATTTCTTATAAAACAAGTGTGAAATAAACATAGCTCATACGAATATGAAATACAACTGCCAAAAAGGTGTGTTTAACACATACAATTTCCAAACTTGCAGTTACTAGCCTGGAAGGAGGGGCAATATACTTGTTTTTCTGATCCTCATACAAGATTGCATATGGCCTATTTCTATATGGAGAGGTTTTCCCTCCCTTGACTGTGGCTTATATCCATCTGCTTCAACCATTTTGTGGGGCTTATTAGGTTTTCGCACCATTGCTGACTGCTATACCGTTTGTTCAACTGTTTCATCTAAGGTGTGATGAACCCTGCAGTCACAGCACATGTAGTTTAAACAGTTTGGATCTCGCCCTCATTACAAGTCAATACCGTATCCACATCTATAGTAATCCTGGCTCTTTTTGTTTTAACATTCTAACTTGAGGGCGATCCTCCCATGGGACAGCAGGCTATTGTTTGAGATCACTGACTTTCCCTTCCACTGACTCCGAGTCTAAATACAGTATATCCACTTTGGATGTATGTTTTAACTTTTACTGTGATATATTCATTTCATTGTGCTCATTTCTGTGGGTCCTGACGAAGCAGATGATCCACAAAACACGTTGACTTCTCCAGAAAATTCAATGCACTCACTTTTGTAATGTATATATTTTTATATTTATTTTTTTATGTTAGATGTGCACACGGGGGTATATTTAAAGTCCCACTACTCGTAACTCTCCCTTTTGCCATTACACATAAGGTGGTGGATTTTTACTAACTCATATCTTTCGAAAACTGGATTCTACACAAATATATCGGGACTGTTTGGACAGTTTATGTGTTCAACACACCTTTTTGGCACTTGTATTTCATATTCTTATGGACTATGTTTATTTCACACTTGTTTTATAAGCGCTGCAATTTCTAGAATGTTGTACATAGTTATTGCTGCCACACCTGAACAATCAACCACATCAATGAGCTAAAAAGTAATCTGTCAAAGTTCAGGTATCATTTCAGGAGCTTTTCCTCCAGCTCCATTAAAACAGGGTTAAAGCCGAACTTGGGCTATGTTGAACATCAGGCATCCTCAAACTACAGCCCTCCAGCTGTTGCAGAACTACACATCCCATGAGGCATTGCAAAACTCTGACATTCACAGATATGACTAGGCATGATGGGAATTGTTGTTCCTGAACAATTGGAGGGCCATAGTTTGAGGACCCCTGTTGTACATAGTTATTGCTGCCACACCTGAACTGTCAAGGATCTAAAAAGTAATCTGTCAAAGTTCAGGTATCATTTCAGGAGCTTTTCCTCCAGCTCCAATAAAACAGGTTTAAAGCTGAACTCCAGGTTGATGTTAAAAAAACGCAGATTAGGGCAATTTTGTACTCTTTAAAACAATAAAATGTAACTATTGTAAGAACTTGAATTTGACTTAGTATAAGCCTCTTGTAATCCCCTGCACAGCAGCGCTCAGTCTGGGAGAGGGAAGGGCAGCAATCTAAGATCATTTTGCTCTGCTGCATGTCCATGATGACAGGATGAAAGAACTGTGCATTTGTGTTTGGCCAGAGCTCAGCATTTAAGGCACATAATCACACGATCAGAAAATCGTACGAAAAATACCGCTTTCAAAGCGATCATATGATAATCTGATTGGTAATATAGAGCTCTCGAGAGCAAAATTACGACAATTCATGCAAAATTATTTGCTGGGACAAGCACAGTTTTTCTCTTACAATACCAGATCATACGTTTTTTGTTTAATCAGTACAGTTGTCTTCCGAAAATACAATACAGTACATTATATCACTTCCAAGTTTTTATGCTGTTGTACCGGAATTTTCATAAGTTTAGTAACCTCTTTTTTTTCGATGTGAGACTAGCATGCAACAAAAAAAAAAAATGGATGATTATTCGTCTGATAATCTCATCATATGTACCAGGCATTACGCTTAATAAACTCAAGAAAACCAAAAAAAGGATGTGAAGATCTCTGTGTGATGCTGTACTAGCCATCAGCATACTATCTTCTCATCTGAACTTTTTGCTGTGGTACATGAACACTGCTTGAGAAATTTTAAAATTTTAAGTGATGTTTATTAAAGAAATTCATACCCTAAAATGAATTAATTGCAGTCATATGAAGTAGCAAAAGAAAACAAAATTATGTTAGCTGAAGAATGGCCATCAATAAAACTGCCATCATTTACTATTTATATACAAATGTTATTTTCTCTAGGGGGCTTTTCCTGGGAATCTGCAGCTGGTGTTTGTTTTGCGGCCATCTCGGTTTATTCAAAGGGCAATTGCTGACATTGGCATTAAACTCTACAGAGATGACTTAAAAATGAAGGTACCGGTAAGCGTGTATTTTCATCTTGTGTTCAACTTCCTGCATGCGCTACTCTATAACCTTACATTTTTACATAAATACTTAAAACATCAACATTTCATAGCAGCGGCTCTATGGTCAGAGTTGCACCCTCCCGTCTGAAATCCTTCAGTTGTCAGGTTGTAATTTGCTGGCTGAACAGCACTTGCATCCAATCAGGTGCAGGCACTGTTTTGTTATTTTGACAGGCAGTGGTGCTAGCTGTCACAATACAATAACCACAGTGGGAGATTCATCTATCCACACTATTTAGCATGGATGGAGGAATCTGTTAGAGTTTTTCTTAGCTCAGTCTGCAGGCTAAAAAAAAAAAAAAAAAAAAAATTGAGCGTATGGCAGGTAAAATTCACTTCTGTTCACTTTTTTTTTTCTAAATTCCAGCCCCCTATGTACCGATATAGCATTAATGTACTTGCAAAAATAAAACAGCTTTCCATTTATTCTGCACATGCTTACCTCACTCTCTTCATAGCTGTTTAAAAACACCGCTCGATTACTTTTACCTTACTTTCTGGACAGACTTAAGGTCATGACACAGGAAGGAGTTGACTAGCTGATATCATTAGCACACACCCTGCAACATCTACCCTCAGCTGGTCAACTCCTTCCTGTGTCATGACCTAAAGTCTGTCCAGGAAGTAAGGCAGAAGTAATCGAGCAGTGCTTTTAAACAGCTATGAAAAGAGCGAGGTAAGCGTGTGTAGAATAAATTGTAAGCTGTTTTATATTTGAAAAATAAGAACATTAATGCTATATTGGTACATAAGGGGGCTGGAATTTAGAAAAAAAGGTGAACCTAGCCTTTAAGAGTTACATAAAAGTCCTAGGTACATTTCTCTTTGGCACTAAAAGAAAAGGACCATTTAATGCAGGGCAATACCCTATGAAGCGGTAGCCCCGAAGGAGCTGCTTATTTATTTAACCTGGGTCTCCCACTGATTATTTTCACTGTCAGGTGCATACACACAATCCTGCTCGTTACTCCAATGACCAGTCTAGGGGATGAATTTTGATGCTTTATTGTAGAACTTGGATAGGAGAAGGGAATGGATGGGATACTCCAAGTTAACTAACTTCAAGCGAGGACACTTCTCCCTAGTCCTGTGCAACAAGCTGTCAGTGGCACCAAATAGCAGGTTGATCTGAATGAAACAAGTCCCTTTTTAAGCAGAAGAGGATAAGCCGGACTTTGTTTCTTCAAGACACTAACCAGTGTCTCTTTTCTAGCTCTATGCAACAGACTACCAACGGCACTTAATGGCAGGCTGATTTCAGTGAAACAAGTCCCTTTTTTTTTTTTTGTAATTCCTTTATTTATCACAGAAGGTAACATGGTACAGGCAACTGCACAAGCAAGAGTTATTTTTGATGCGGAAACATAGATCTTGCATTAGCTGAACACGTCAACGGACATGGTACAATGGAAGACACTATTTATTTCCTTAATGTTTTTTTTTTTTTCCCTGAACAAAGTGACTTTAGTCGGACGGTAATTCACGGCAACCATCAGACAACGTATCTCGATCTTTTCTCTGTGACCAATCACAGAACTTCTTTGTTTCAGGCCGAATAGGAGAAGACGAATTTTTCCCTGAACAAAGTAAGTCTAGTTGGACGATAAACCACGGTGACTGTCGAACAACGTGTCCTGATCCCTCTTCACAGGAGCGAACTTCAATCAATTGAACCTCATAGGGTAGGTAAGGGAAGAGGATAGGTTCAA
>BLSH010538040.1:774089-786150 GCA_018402905.1 Glandirana rugosa
TTTTGGGGGATTTTTTGAATTTTTATGGATTTTGAATCCACAGCACCCGCTTGTTTATAATTGATACTTTTTTGGACTATTTTTTATATATCATATGTGACATATCTGAACGATTTTATGTGACTGTATATCCACTTTACAGATTTTTTATATCTTTTATCTTCATTCACTTTGTACCATTAACGTTTTTATGACTAATTATTGCTGATTTCACTTTTCACAACCCACCTTGAACTTGATATACACTTGTTAATACTTTTTGGACCACTTTGATTTTATTTTAAGACTTATTTACACAATTTTTAAAAAAACAAACTCACTAATACCACTAATCACACAAATATTTATAAATATTTTTATTATTTTTTCTTATACATTCACAGACAGCGCCACACCCGTCTATTTGTGTTTTTTTGATCATTTCGCTTCCTTCTCTAGGAAGTATCCGGGGGGCTGCAGTCTATTTCTCATCCATAGTTCTTGCGCGGGGTCTACCGCATTTTATTTAAGCGATGAAATATGTCAACTAAATATGAATTCTCTCTAAGCACCAAATTAAGACAAAAATACCCCAAAAACTATTTTTTAAACAAAATTTGGTATGGGCCCCCCCCCCAAAAAAAATCCATACCAGGTCCTTTGGGTCTGGATTAGATTCTAAGGGAAACTCCATGCCAAAAGTAAAAAAAAAATTGGCTTGGGGTTTCCCCCAAAATCCATACCTGACCCTTTGGGTCTGGCATAGATTTTAAGGGGAACCCAATGTCAAATAAAAAAAAATGGCATGGGTACCCCCCCCCCCCCGGAAATCCATACCAGGACCTTTGGGTCTGGCATAGCTTTTAAGGGGAACTCCATGCCAAAAGTAAAAAAAAAGGCTTGCCCCCCCCCCCCCAAAATCCATACCAGGCCCTTTGTGTCTGGCATAGATTTTAAGGGGAACTCCACGCCAAAAGTAAAAAAAATTAAAACCGGTCTCCCCAAAACCAGACCCAGGCATGCATCCTGGAGGTCAGGATGGGGGGGGGGGGGCGAGTGAGCGCCCCCCCCTCCTGAATCATACCAGGCTGCATGTCCTCAACATGGGGAGGGCACTTTGGGGCAGACCCATGTTGATGAGGACAAGGGCCTCTTCCCGACAACCCTGGCTGGTGATTGTCGGGGTCTGTGGGCGAGGAGCTTATCAGAATCTGGAAGCCCCCTTTAACAAGAAGGCCCCCAGATTCCGGCCCCCCCTATATGAATGGGTATCGGGTACATCGCACCCCTACCCATTCTCCAAAAAAGTGTCAAAAATACAAACCACAAGAGACAGTTTTTGACAATTCCTTTATTAAAAAAATAAAAAAAGTGTCCCGCAATGTACATCCATCGTCAATCACTGCACCCAACAGACCCGAAAAAATAGAAAAAAACTCAAAACGCTCCACCTCGATGGGTGGGCTCCCACCGACTGCTGTCTCTTTGCTGTGACTGGCGTTATATTGGTAAGGACGGGGCCACCCAGTGACATAACCAGATGACCCCGCCCCTTCTGATGTTACATTATGTCATGTGACGGCAGAAAGGTTTATAAAAGAACTGTCAAAGCACACAGAGTGCATATGGCGAGAGCCCTCCCATCAAGGTGGAGCATTTTAATTTTTTCCTATTTTTTGTGTCCGTCGGGCGCCATGATTGACGATGGATGTACATTGCGGGACAGTTTATTATTTTTGTAATAAAGGATTTGTCAAAATCTGTTTCTTGTGGTTTGTATTTTTTTACACTTTTTTGGTGAATGGGTAGGGGTACGAATGGGTAGGGGCATGTGGCCTGGTATGGTTCAGGAGGGGGGGTGCTCGCTTGTTACCCCCTATCCTCTGACCTCCAGGCTGCATGGTCGGATAAGGGTCTAGTACAGATTTTGGGGGGACCCCACGCCAATTTTTTAATTAAAGTTAGGCATGGAGTTCCCCTTAGAATCTATGCCAGATCCAAAGAGCCTGGTATGAATTTTGAGGGGGGGGGCCCAGGGCGATTCTTCCAAATGTATTCACTAATAGCTAATGCCACATCAGCATGAGCATGGTTGTTTCCATAATATTAATGGCTCATTTGCAAAACATTATTAGCATTGTATAGACTGGTAAATGTATTTTGTATGTATGATTGTGCTCAGCCCAATAGGCTAGTGGTCAGTGTTTCTACCTTGAACGAGTAAGTATTCAATAATGTTATGGTGTGGAATTCCAGACATCACACACTAGTTAACGGGCAGTTTACAGTTTTTTGCTTGTTTATTTTAATTTGCTTGTGCACTGGAAAAATCAACACAGCTGCCTTAGGTGGGTGGTAGGTTGACTGGGATTTGAACTCATAACTTGAGAGCTTTGGAGACATCTGAACAGACCACCAAGCCATTGTGCTAAGTACGATGAGACCTGCATAATAGTGTAGTATGATTAAAGAATGAACATAAATAATTACTGCTTTATAGTCCCCTAAAAAAAAAAAAAATACAACAAATATGTATCTGTAAATTTTTAAAGCGTGTAACTTTACAGAATAGCGGACATTACTCTGCAATACTCATTCATAACTGCACTCGTTAGCAAAAGAAGAACATAAACTAGGAATACTAACTGCAATATACATCAATAGATGCATACGAGGTAGAGCACATCTCACATAAAAATGTTTTCTTGACATGCATGGATCATGGTTGCAGTGCAGTGCTATACAATAACTTGGTAGCAATTGGCACTTGCAGATCAATTCAGAATTTACAAAGGCATGTTTGCTGCTAATAGCGTGATTTTTAATTCACAATTTTGCCCAGTTAAAGTCTTAATTGGCTTAATTGGGTGCTATTATCATGTACCGCATGATCGCATATTTGCGCTATAGTAAATGACCCCCATAATGTTTGTATGTCAAGATGTGATGCCAGAGTACAGTGTAACTGACCTTGTCTGTGAAAATCATGCTCTTCCATAACATCATATACAGCATCTCCCAAGCATGTAAATTGTGTTTTTTTCCAATGTCTCCCTAATTTTTCTTTTTTCTTTTTTGTTTTTGCATTGGCACGTCTCCCATGAACAAACCAAGCTCTCCAAGACTTTGCTTGACATCCTCTTTTCTATTATGCTTCATTTTTTTTCTCAAGATTTGCCTCATAGACTTTCATTGGGGTTGCCCCCTGAGCCAAAACCAGGCACATTCACTTATATCTGTCTACATCTTTAATTAGTAAAATTAAAGATAAATTGCATGCAGTTTACTTCCTATATGTTGAAATATTGCAAAGCACATGCCCACACAGGTTCCTAATGTCTTTCTAAAAGAGCTAAACTCCTTGTCGATCCATTATATATTAGGAAAGAAGTGCCCCAAATTAAAACTGTCAACTCTCCAAAAGCTAAAATAAGAAATTGGTCTATCTCTGCTATTTACCTTTGTTATGAGAGTGGACAGTTGAATTACCTGGCTGGATTAACTTCAGGGACTTCATAAACTCTGAGTCCTTCAATCTGTCATTTGTGACCAATGTGATATTGTTCAAGACAGGTTGGAAGAAACAATTCTAAATCCATGAACCTGCAGTCTTGGTATTAAGGGCTGTCAAGGGAATTCTGCATTTCAAGAACTTCGCCCATCGTGTCTTACACAGTCATATTAGAAGCATATGACAATAAGGCCTTATCTGATTTACACACTAATAAAGTTTTATGTTTGATTAGGTACTTGGAAGATTTAGTCTACTGCATACTTTCTTCTACAGATTACCACATCTTTAAATGCTCAACTTGGATATCAGGAAAAAACTTTCTCTAGCTTAGATTGAATGGTCGTTGTGGTTTAATTTATAATATGTATTTAAATCTTATTGAATCTAACATTGGGTAAACAACCCTCAAATGAGAAATAGTTCCTCAGATTTGGTATTTTCCTCAGCACTACATAAGGTTGCTGAGCGCTAAAATTATTTACCAAACTTGCCCTACTCCTAGTAGCTTGCATAAAATGGGTCAGGTGGCTATTTAGGACTGCCTGCAAGATCTCACATACAGTATGATATGGGTATGCCTTATTATATGTGTAGGGGGTAGGCGGGTGATGGTGGACCTTCCTCCATGTTGCCCATAAACTTGTTGGACGCTAAGTGTGGGTCAAATAAGAGGACTCCCTCCAGGATGGGTTATTTTAGGTTACGCTAGACACTTGTACAAGGTCACTGCCATAGAGATGGCATACCTTTACTTGAGCCACGCTCACGACCCTGTAGTTAACAAACATAAACAAACTCTAGTAAACACTCTTGATATAATATATTGTACACCAACACGAACACTTGTGCATTTAGGAGGGACACGCTGAGCTTATGTCCACATCCACCTGTCCAGCATTTGACACTACCTCTTCCCGGTAGCAGAATGGGGCACCGTTGTGCCCCTAGCACAGGCTCCATATGTGCACTGACCTAACTCTTAACTTCCCGTACCTTTGTGCAGGATGAGAACCTCAGTGGTGTAAGTCTGCTCCCGTTGCTATGGGAGACGCTTTCAGAATACAGACATTTTTCTCGGTGCTAGAAGCTGTCCCACCTGACATAGGTACACACTGCCACAGGCTGCTTTGACTGAATGTAGACTTCCGTTGCCCATGGTAACCACATGTAATACTGCACCAGGATGATTCTTTAAGTGCTGACTCTTCATACCCCAATGTGCCTAGTGACCCACAAGTTGGAGTGGTGCCAGTTACTTGCTTTATACTCCTTTAATAACTTCAGAACAGGTAGAAGGCAAAATTTAAAGCTACTTAGAAAGGTACAAAACATGACAAAGTCCAAAAACAGTTCTTTCCCTACATCCCTTATCCCTAACTCAGGCTCGTGTGCTACCCCGGCATACCTTTACAGACAGAGTCTATACTGGTGTCTTCAGGACTCAGGAGAACTACAGTTCTCAGCAGCTTCATAGATGCTGGCAGGTTCCTCACACCAGACATATTTCAGTGATGACAGATAGCAGAGAAGGTAACTGAAGGACAGCTGAGCAGAGCCCTTCCGGGCAAATTGTGTTGTATGTTGGAGGATCAGGTTACATGGTAGCTGTCAGCCATTCCTTCTCCCATGCAGCTGGACTCATCTGGGAAGAGTTCCCTCCTGATTTTTATGCAAGGGGAGAGGGAGGAGGAACCGAGCTGCAGCCCGCCAAAAGCAGAGACCCGGAAAATTAGTTAGCCCTTTCCCTCCCTGCCGGGTAGCAGCTGCCTGGCACTTTCAACCTGCTTACACATGGCATAATGTAATATCCTTCCCTTTGGAACACCTCGTTTTAGAGGTCCCTTGAACTCTTGAATGTTCTCTGTTTGTGTTTCTTTATGAAGAGCCATACTCCCACTACTTTAGAATTTGCTTTACACAAGATGCTTTATATTTGCTTCTCTATTAGCATCTTTCTGGCTTCTGCACCCTAGTTTTCAAGCCCTGTCTAAGTACTTCCTAGTGGAATTTGCACAATTGGAGATTATGGTGCCAGTGCTATTTACAGGTATTATATACTCCTACTTGCAATGTGTGTTTTGTTGACAGAATTACTGAGCTTCACTGCCCAATACGTTTGGTAAGACATGAAGTAAGCCTTGTACACACAATGAGAAAATCAGACAAATGACCCTCATCTTTTTTTTTGCATGCTAGTCTTATATCCAAAATGAAGAGATTGCTAAAGTTACAAAAATTCTCGCTTCTCGTCCGAAATAATACAACTTCGGACGTAATATAATGTGTTGTATTGTATTGTAGTGTATTCTTTAGTTTCCGAGCATGCATGGTCTTGATCTTCTGTTTTTTTCTGGATGAATACTGTACTGATTAAATGAAAATCTTATGTTCTGGTATTGTAGGAGAAAATATGTTGTTTGTCCCTTTGGATAATTTTACATTAACTATCGTGGTTGGCTCTCGAAAACTGTGCACTAAACGTTTAGATTATCACACGATTGCTTTTGAAATCATTTTTTTTCGTTCGGTTTTCTGATCTTGTATAATAGGCTTTAATGCCAGCAAACAAGAATATTCATAGAAGCTGACAGAGCTAGACACCGTGTGAAAATGAGCCCTTAGGCAAAACAACACAAGCAATCTTTAATAGTAATTGATTATATTTATCCTAAAGCCAACGCCATAGAAGCCACTGTTTCTATGTACTACACTGATAATAGACAATTACTTTATAATATTGGACCATATCTGTACTATAGACCAGATTTTTGGGTTTACAGATGGCATTAAGGAATAATTTGCATCCCACTACCCACTATCCTAGTTTTTGGTATTTATGATGATAGTGAGTCCTATAGATAGACACCTTGGGGGTCATTTACTAAGACTCCCGGGAAGTACTGGGCGCTCTATATGTAAGCAATTAAGAGTTCAAGTAGGTGAACCTGTGAATGAAAAATTGCGCTATTAGCAGTGAACATGCATTAGAGCCCTTCCACACTAGGGGCGCCTGAGCGCCAGTGGTAAAATGCCGCTAGATTAGTGTTTAATGTTTTTAATTCTATACAATAATGTTTTGCAAATGAGCCAGTAATATTATGGAAACAACCATGCTCATGCTGAGCCTAGGAGGCCAGGCTTGTCTGGAAGAGGCCCTTGTCCCCATCAACATGGTTTGGGGGGGGGCACTCGCTTGTCCCAACCCTATGCTGACCTCCAGCATGCTCTGATAAGGGTCTGGTAGGGATTTTGGGGGGGACCCCACGCCAAATTTTACTAAAATAGTTTTTGGGGTATTTTTTTCCCTAATTTTGTGCTTAGAGAGAATTCACATATAGTTGACATATTTCATGGTTTACGAAGTCCACAAAATAATTATCAGAGCCTTGAAATTCAGTTCTTCCCCCTCCCCCCATTACACTTTCTACTCAAGGACTTGTATGTGTGCACAACCAAATACTTTTGTATGCAACTCGATTTAATACAGATTTGAAGGTGTATGACTCGTTTGCAATTAGAAATTATGTATTTATAGTCTGCGAAAGTCAAACAAAAGCAAAAAACGTTACTTTTTATTTCAACATTAGTATAAACATTTGGTACATTAATGTACTTGGGTCAAATAACATAAAAGGAATGGAAATGATGCTGCAGCATATGACAATATAGCTAGAAGGTCCCTGCTCAAAAGAGCTTACAATCTACAAGGGTAGGACACTAAAAATTAGACACATTAAAAATCACATTAGAAAAGCAGGCATACAAATCAAGCTAATTACAAGCATGACTAACCTTTTTGGTGATCAAAAATTCTCGCCCCAAACCCCAAAAAAGTTACATGGCAGGCATACAAATCAAGCTAATAACAACCATGACAAACCTTTGTGGTGTTCAGAAGTCCTCGACCCAAACCCCTAAAAACTTAAATGGCAGGATTATCATAAGCAAAAACAGACAAAATTAATACAAATTCCAAAAAGGCAGTGCATAAACTACATTGACACACACATAGCAGGAATGAATTACCTTCCTATTTATCTAAACCATTACATAGCAGTTGTAAGTCTAACATGTGAGATTTAGAAGCAATCATCAAACCACAGCCTTAGTGGGGTGTGGGTTGGGCATTTTGAGCCCCCCCCCCAAAAAAAAAATAAAAAAAATCAATTTGTAAAACAATATAAGCCCTGCAAACAAAGATTCTGGCCTCTCTCAGGCAAACAATCACCCCGACTGCAGGGCTTTATATAACCTAGCTATGTTTGCTAGCACACCAACACTCACCCAGCAAAGGACACAACCACCAGTGTAATTGATTTTGTTTCTTCATGTAGGCCTCAAGTGCTCACACCTGTTCGTCAGGAATACACACACTTTACAAATGGAAGAGTGAATCAGCATAGATATCTGTGCAGGGTAAACCTCAAAATAACAAATGTCCAAGTCTCTGGCCATGATCAGTGATCCCAAAAATTTCCAAATTAACCACTTGCCGACCAGCCACCATCGTATACGTCGGCAGGTCGGCCCTTCTGCGAGTTGTGCGGCAGCTCGCGCAGGCGCAGTTGCTGGCGGGAGCGCACTCGATGTCCGCCGGTGACCCGTGATCTCCTTCTACAGAGGCAGAACGGGGATCTGCCAGTGTAAATAAGGCAGATCCCCGTTCTGTCAGGGGACATGACTGTGATCTACTGTTCCCAGTGATCAGGAACAGTGAGATCTGTCATGTCCCTGCCAGCCCAGACCTCACACAGTTAGAACACACATAGGGAACACAGTTAACTTCTTGATTGCCCACTACAGTTTAACCCCTTCTCTGCGGTGACATTTTTTTACAGTAGTCAGTGGCTATTTTTAGCTCTGATCGCTGTATAGATGTCATTGGTCCCAAAAAAGTGTCAAAAGTGTCTGATCTGTCCGCCGCAATGTCGCAGTCCCGATAAAAATTGCAGATTGCCACCATTACTAGTAAAAAAAATAATAATAATAAAAACGCCATAAATCTATTCCCATAGTTTGTAGACGCGATAACTTTTGCGTAACCCAATCAATATACGCCTATTACGATTTTTTTCGGATATGTATTATAGCAAAAAGTAAAAAAAAAAAAATGTTTTTTTTTTTTCAAAATTGTTGCTCTTTGTTTATAGCGCAAAAATTAAAACCAGAGAGGTAATCAAATACCACCAAAAGAAAGCTCTATTTCTGAGGAAAAAAGGACAGTAATTTTGTTTGGGTACAACATTGCATGACCGCACAATTGCCAGTTAAAGTGACGCAGTGCCATATCGCAAAAAATGCTCTGGTCAGGAAGTGGGTAAATCCTTCTGGGGCTGAAGTGAATAAACTTGTACATTGCTGGGCATGTGGAGGGTACAAAACAGGAAATTACAACTTACAAAGTGCATTCGTCATTCATTATCAGCATACAACATGAATATATGTGTGCAGGATCACACCAGACTTATACATCCATATCTGGCCCAAAACAACACAATTCTATATGTGGTGCAAACCCACACTTGCTTGATTTATAATGTTATTTCATGGAGTTCCATTATGTGAACCCATCAAAAATGCAATCACTGGTGAAAAAGAAACTTTAACACCACAACAGAGGAAGAACATACAAACCTCTAGCCAGGTAGCAGGATATGGATTCGAACCAAGAAACTCAGTTCTGCTAGGCAAAAGTGCTAACCTGTTAACCACTGTGCTGTCACATGTGGAACCCTCCTATACATAAATACACATAAATACTGCATTTCTTTGGACATATAGGTGGTGAAATTACATTAGTCAGGAGTTATTCTTGATTTATTCTGTGATATTTGGTGGTTCTTGGTGTGTGAGTGTAGACCAGTGAGTTACCCTCTGAATTTTGGAAATTACATTTTTGTTTCTGCTGTTGGTACACATATCACATTTTTTGAGCTCAAAGTTATGGTAATTTAGAAACAACACCGAAATTGTGACTCATTTTAAATTTGCATCAGCAATGGTATTGTTTGTGGTTTGTAAAGACATCTGTGTGAGTTTGGGTAAAGATGTTTGTGAGATGGACAGCAACAAGTGACAGAGACAGAGAAAAATATATTTTACCAAAACATGAAAACATTACATGATCTAGCATTCTTAAAAACAAAATAGATGAAGAACCAACACTGTTGCAAGGACAATTTATTTGAGATAAAGTTACAGTTCATCTCAACCTTAAAAGTATTTATTTGGGGAAGTTACAATTGTACCATTATAATCAATGGCTGAAACTTGCATTGGGCTACATACTGTAACTTTACTGTAACGCTTTTTAGCCCAGCACTAATTTTGGTATTTACTATAGCACTCTGTAAAAAAGGCATGGGGAGTTAAAATGAGAGTAGCTTGCATGTCTGAGCATGCTCAGTTGTGCTGGCACATAGTTGTAAAGAGAGGGGGAATTTTTCTCTTCTCAGACTTTTAACCACTTCCCATCTGGCCACTGCACATATATACGGCCGGGTGGGCACTTCCTCCTTCTGAGTGGATGTTCAGGAACGTCCTTCAGAAGGAGCGGGATTGCGTGGCTGCATGCCCACGTAGCAGCTCGATCGCCATGCACTCATGTCACCCGGACACGGCGCATCTCTGATCGGCAGGAGGGCGCTGTCATTGCCCATCTTGATCGCATTATGGCTGTGTCTAATCACACCCATCATGTGAGAGCCGGTTGCTAGGTGATTGGCTTGCCCTCTCCTCACAGGGAAGTTGTCAGTGAGGAGAGGGAGAGTGGAACATTGCAGCTGGCCACCGCTACAGATTTTTACACACTGATCACAGGCCCAGTGTCCCCACAAAAGTGTCATCCCACAGTGTCCCCCCACAGTGTCACCTCACAGCGTCCCCACACAGTAAAAACACCTGTCCCACATATGTCCCAGTAAAATCATCTGTCCCAATGATCATCTGCACACATATGTCCGTGATCATCTGTGCACATCTGTACATGATCCTCTATGTACATCTGTCTGTGATCACACAAACCAATTATTATACACTTATCAGGATTTTTTTTACCAAAGACAAGTAACAGAATACATTTTGGCCTAAATGTATGACTAAATTTGATTTTATTGGATTTCTTTTAAAACAGAAAGTTGAAAATATTGGGTTTTTTTTTTCAAAATTTTCGCTCTTTGTTCGCTTATATCGCAAAAAATAAAAACCCAAGTGGTGAATAAATACCACCAAAAGAAAGCTCTATTTGTGTGAACAAAATGTTAAAAATGTAATTTGGGTACAGTGTTGCATGATCATGCAATTGTCATTGAAAGTGCGAAAGCTGAAAATTGGTATGGGAAGGAAGGGGGTGAAAGTGCCCAGTATTGAAGTGGTTAAAGATATTTTAGTGTATATATCACTTTTTAAAGCAGTTTAAAAGCAGATGATATTTTAACAATATACCACATATTTCAGTACGATTTAGGTGATCATATAATGCTTTAAACATTATTTCCTCTGGGAGCTATAGTAAATTCCATTTTGGGCGTATTCTTTCGCCAGTGCTATAGTGAATTTCATTTGGGCGCTAATTAGCACTATTTTGAGAGTATTTATGGGCGTTATTGCATATTAGCGCTATAGTAAATTACCCCCCTTCTGTTTAACCACTTGACCACTGGGCACTTAAACCCCCTTCCTAACCAGACCAATTTTCAGCTTTCAATGCTCTCACATTTTGAATGACAATTACTCAGTCATGCAACATTGTACCCATATGAAATTTGCGTCCTTTTTTTCACACAAATAGAGCTTTCTTTTGGTGGTTTTTAATCACCGTTGGGTTTTTTATTTTTTGCGCTATAATTAAAAAAAGACCGAAAATTTTGTAAAAAAAATTATTTTTCTTTGTTTCGGTTATAAAATTTTGCAAATTAGTAATTTTTCTTAATAAATTTTGGCCAAAATTTATACTGCTATATATCTTTGGTAAAAAAAAAAACAAATTTGTGTATATTATTTGGTCTCTGTGAAAGTTATAGAGTCTACAAGCTATGGTGCCAATCACTGAATATAGATCACACCTGATATACTGACAGCCTATCTCATTTCTTGAGACCCTAACAAGCCAGGAAAGTACAAATACCCCCCAAATGACCCCTTTTTGGAAAGTAGACATTCCAAGGTTTTTAGTAAGGGGCATGTTGAGTTTTTTTAAGTTGTAATTTTTTCCCACAATTCTTTGCAAAATGAAGTTTTTTTTTTTTGTTTTTGTTTTTCACAAAATTGTCATATGTTAACAGGTTATTTCTCACACCCAGCATATGCATACCACAAATTACACCCCAAAATACATTCTACTACTCCTCCTGAGTATGGCGATACTACATGTGTGACACTTTTACACAGCCTGGCCACATACAGAGGCCCAACATGCAGGGAGCGCCGTCAGGTATTCTAGGAGCATAAATTACACATATAATTTCCTGACTACCTCTTGCACTTTTGAAGGTCCTGGAGCACTAGGACAATGGAAATGCCCAAAAAATGACCCCATTTTGGAAAGTAAACACCCCAACGTATATTCTA
>BLSH010538040.1:793556-812180 GCA_018402905.1 Glandirana rugosa
CCCCCCCCCCCCCCCCCCCCCCCCCCCCCCCCCCCCCCCCCCCCCCCCCCCCCCCCCCCCCCCCCCCCCCCCCCCCCCCCCCCCAGCCTGTCAGTGCTCAGACCATAAGCCACACACTGCATTATTATTTTTATTTCAGGTATTTATATAGCGCTGTCAATTTACGCAGCTCTTTACATATACATTGTACATTCACATCAGTCCCTACCCTCAAGGAGCTTACAGTCTAAGGTCCCTAACTCACTTTCATACATATACTAGGGCCAATTTAGACCGGAGTACCCGGAGGAAACCCACACGGGCATATGGAGAACATGAAAACTCCAGGCAGGTAGTGTCGTGGTTGGGATTAGAACCAGCAACCCTTTTGCTGCCAGGCGAAAGTGCTATCCACCACACCACTGTGCCGCCCATCAAACTGCATAAAAGAGGTCTGCATGGCTGTCATCCCATAAGAAAGCCTCCTTTAAAGATGATGCACACGAAAGCCTGCAAACAGTTTGCTAAAGATAGGCAGACTAAGGACATGGATTACTGGGACCATGTCCTGTGGTTTGATGAGACCAAGATAAACTTATTTGGCTCAGATGGTGTCAAGTGTGTGTGGCAGCAACCAGGTGAAGAGTACAAAGACAAGCGTGTCTTACCTTCAGTCAAGCATGGTAGTGGGAGTGTCATGTCTGGGGCTGCATGAGTGCTGCCAGCACTGGGGAGCTACAGTTCATTGAGAGAACCATAAATGCCAACATGTACTGTGACATACTGTGACATACTGAAGCAGAACATGATCCCCTCCCTTTGGAGACTGGGCTACAGGGCTGTCACGTACCTGGTGGTAGAGTCTGGCTTATGCGGGGGGCAACCTCTCTTGCGGCCCTGGTTCGAGAACCCCTGGTAGTGTGGACAGGGAGCTCTGGAGCACAGGGGGGCACGAGGGCTGGACAAACTTCAGGTGGTTGGGAGAAGTCCCAGGAAGCTCGTGCAAGACAGGAGAGTAGTGGTTCAGTCCGGGTTGGCAACTGGCAGGCGGTGCGGTACAACGGGATCAGGCAAACGGATGGTCAGGTACAGGCAGGGTCGGCAACATGCTGGCAACAGAAGTACAGTGGGAGCAGGCAAGCGGATGGTCGTAAACAAGCCGGAGTCAGGTGCGGGCAGATATCAACAGGTCCAAGGGAACAAGCCGGGGTCACAGGAACAGGAAATCACACGAAAGTAGTCACCGGGGGCATCACAGGTTCAGGGAACGTTGTAGAGCGGACAACACCGGCTGCAGGGCTCTGCTGGCTGAAATAGAGCCGACAGGCGCCGTTTCCGGCGCGTGCGCGCGCACGTGAGCGCGCGCGCACGCGGGTGCGCGCACGAGCGCGCGCGAACACGCACAGGCGCGCGCACCACCGCGGAAAGGCAAAGATCGGTCCTTTCCTGACAAGGGCAGTATTCCAACATGATAACAACCCCAAACACACCTCAAAGACGACCACTGCCTTGCTAAAGAAGCGAAGGGTAAAGGTGATGGACTGGCCAAGCATGTCTCCAGACCTAAACCCTATTGAGCATCTGTGGGGCATCCTCAAACAGAAGGTGGAGGAGCGCAAGGTCTGTAACATTCACCAGCTCCGTGATGTCATCATGGAGGAGTGGAAGGGGACTCCAGTGGCAACCTGTGAATCTCTGGTGAACTCCATGACCAAGAGGATTAAGGCAGTGCTGGAAAACAATGGTGGCCATACAAAATTTTGACACTTTGGACCCAATTTTGATATTTTCACTTTTGTTACCAGCGTTTTAGACATCAATGGCTGTGTGTTCAGTTATTTTGAGGGGACAACAAATTGACATTGTTATACAAGCTGTACACTCACTACTTTACATTGTAGCAAAGTGTCATTTCTTCAGTGTTGTCACATGAAAAGATATAATAAAATATTTACAAAAAATGTGAAGGGTGTACTCACTTTTGTGAAATATTGTACATAGCCTGGTTGAAAAAAGACACAAGTCCATCTAGTTCAACCAATAAAAGGGAAAAAAATGTACAATCCTATATATACAATCCTATACCCACTGGACAACCCACAGTTGATCCAGAGGAAGGCAAAAAACCCCAGCAAAGCATGGTCCAATTTGCTCCAGCAGGGGAAAAAATTCCTTCCTGATTCCCCAAGAGGCAATTGGATATTCCCTGAATCAACTCTACCTATAAATATTAGTATCCAGTTATATTATGTACATTTGGGAAAGAATCCAGGATTTTTTAAAGCAGTCTACTGAGCTGGACAGGGCCACCTCTGGAGGGAGTCTATTCCACATTTTCACAGCTCTTACTGTGAAGAAGCCTTTTCATACTTGGAGATTGATATGTCGTGTTCTGCTATAAAGAGGGGTCTCAAGCCTATTAACCTAAACTCATTTTTACTTTAAAATGTAAGCCCACCCGGCTGCCCAAGCCCTGTGACATTCTGGGATGGCTCCCAACATAGACCTCAGAGAGCCCACAGACATTCTCTGGGATCTTCTATGGAACGTCCACATGAATCATAAATGATACCGCACTTGGTAAGCGAGTGTATGACTGCCTATCTCCCAGCTCCAATATATTCTACAGATACATAACTTTACTCATTGCAAAGGGAAACTCAGCTTAACATGGACATTCTACCATTATTTTAGCTCCCCTGATGAGATAATAAACTGTATCCCAGGTTGCTGAATGGTTGCACTTGCCAAGTACTCTGCTTCCTGGCGGGGCTGGCTGCTGATAAAATATTCTGTACATGCTCGTGTGCATGAAAAATCCTCACTGCTGTGGGAGAGAGGAAAAAACACTGACACATCTCTAGAGTTGCTAAAAACCTTTATCTGGAGCCGTGCTTGTGGCTTGCTATCATTGCTTTGCAAGCTTCCTCACCACTACACAGGGCTGGACATTGGAAGTAAAAAAGGGAAGGTGACCCCCCGACATGCCACAATTGTCATATTTTGGGGGGGGGCAGCGGGGACCATGTTTTGACAGGGTCCCAGCTGCACTTCCTCCTCTGGCTCCGTGGCACAGGAAGGAAGTTCACCTTCCCCTCTCCCTCTCCCTCTCAGTGATCTTCTGGGACACGTCACAGGTCCCAGAAGATACCCCGGGCATTCACAAAGTGCGGCGCGGCTCACGCATGCGCAGTGCCTGCCCAGCTTTGAAGCCAAAGCTGGGTGCCCACATTTGTGATGCCGGTGCCGCACGAAGGAGGGAGAGAAGAGGGAGGCTTCGGGCAGCCGCATCGCTGGAGCCTGGGACAAGTAAGTGTCCGATTATTAAAAGTCAGCAGCTACACTTTTTGTAGCTGCTGACTTTTAATAGGGTGGAACTCCGCTTTAAAGTTGTATGTTCTGTTTAACGTTATTCACAAATCAAAAGAGAATGTAACAAACAGCTTGCCTCTCTTCTTGATAAGCTTCACATCACAGAATCCCGACACAAACATGCCCCTTCCTCTACATCAGACACTGAACTCCTGCTTCTCCGTAAACAAATTACTTATCTACTTCACTACAGGGCCAAAGCTGCACTACAATCATGTTGTAAAATAGGGTATGAATCTGGCAACAAATGCTGAAAACATCTGGCCAAATTAGTTAGGGACCATAAACTGTCCACCTACTTCCCCAAAATTGTGGCCTCTAATGGACAGAAAGTTGCACTCCCTAAACCGATTTCACAGGCGTTTGGGGATTTCTACTCCTCTCTCTATAACCTTACGAAACACACTTCCTCTCAGAGCGACATAGATGACTATCTTAGTTCTTCCCTCCTCCCTTCGCTATTTGATGAGGCACAAACTGGCTTGAAATCCCCAATTACGGTTGTAGAACTTCAACACGCTGCAGGTTCCAGGTAAAGCTTCCGGACCTGATGGTTTTACTTTGCCCTTCTACCAGGCGCTCCTTCTGATTTTAGGCCCTTACATGGTTAAGTCATATAACGCAATAGGATCAGGCAAATCTTTCCCCGGGGACTCTCTAAAAGCCTACGTGGCTGTTATCCCCAAGGTTGGTAAAGACCCTACATTATGCAGCAGCAACAGGCTTATCTCACTTTTAAACATAGATTTAAAATGATTAACTAAAATCCTAGCTACCCAACTGGCTCAACGTTTACAGGATCTGGTTCACCTTGATCAAGTGGGATTTATTCCCACCAGAGAAGCACAGGAAAATACAACCAAGGCACTCAACCTCCTTCAGGTGGCCTCCCCGACTCACACGCCATGTGTCTTTCTCAGCACCAACGCCGAAAAGGCGTTTGATTGAGTGAATTGGAGATTCATGTTCTCAATACTCCGCCATATTGGTCTAGTAGAAACCATTGACCAGTAGGATAGCTGGAATCTTCTCCCACCCAACCACTCAGGTTAAAGACAATGGAATGCTCTCTGAACCTTTCTTCATTAGTAATGGCACACGACAAGGCTGCCCATTGTCCTCCCTTCTTTTCGCCCTTTCCTTAGAACCATTTCTCTGTAAAATTAGACTGAACCCCTTACCAAGCCAACCACCTCTCTTCCTAATCTCCTCGGGGAATTCGATCTCTATGGAGCACTTGCGAATCTGAAAATCAACTTTACTAAATCAGAGGCGATAGGGGTAGCAATTCCTCCTGCGCTTCTCCCCAACCTGTGGTCCAGCTTTAACTTTAGATGGACGTTGACGGCGTTAAAGTACCTGGGCACTCACATACTCTCGGACATTTCCCGTACATATGACCTGAACTTTCTACCTTTATTGGCTAAAACTCGCATCCCATTCTTGGAAACCCACAATTCCCTCCGAGTCTTCAAGCCCAAGAATTTTGGACTTTGCATCTGTCAGGATGTGACCAAGCTTCCGACTTCCTACGGACAGACCACTGGCCCTCTATAGCGACCATGATGAATGAAAATGGCCCTTTTCACCTTCTGTTTTGGACCACCATTCACCTACATCACTTCCTACATTCACTTCATAACCCTGCAGGATTCAATCGTGCCCTAACAACATTTGAAGAGTATTGCTCAGAATCAGGCATCCTCCTGCAAACCCTCTCTAAGACCTACGCTCTGCTAAACACCCCCCCTTGAACAATCACATCTACCCTGCATATCAAAATGGGAATCTGACCTTGCTTACCCCTTCATGGCAGCCCAAATTCAAAATATCATTTGGTTTTCCCTTAAATCATCTATATGGTCTGAAATTCAGGAAACAAACTTTAAACCATTAACCAGATGGTACTACACGCCTGTTAGGCTACATGAGTGCTACCCCACCACTTCAGATCAAAGCTGGAGATGCCAAGAGAACAGAGGCATAATGCTTCCTATATTTTGGTCCTGTCCCCGATTGACATAGTTTTGGTCAACGGTAAGGATCGTTACCCAAAAATTCACAGAGTATCAGATACCAAATGACCCTGCCTTTTTTCTATTGCATGTATCCACAATCTCGCCCAAAGTCTACAAAAAAATCTGTTGTACGCCACCTTCTTAATGCAGCCAAATCCTGCATCCCTATCCACTGGAAAAAACAACATCCACAAACCATAGCAAGCTGGCCGCATAGAGTGAAAGAAATTAACAGGATGGAGGACCTGGTTCTTACATCACAGCAAAAACATGAACAATACACCAAGACTTGGGGACTGTGGAATATGTTCATTTTGTCTGATGAGGGCAAAGCGCTTTTTGATCCCTTGATTCCCCCCTTAAATTTAAATTCATACCTAAAAATTATTTAACCAACTGGATTATCAGCTACCTACACCTTCTAAAGCCATCGTCACCCTTCCCCCCTCCCTTTTTCCCTTTTTCCACCCCCCTACCCTCCTATCTTTCTCTAGGTTTCCTCTTTCCCCTTTTCTTTCTCCCTTAATCACTACATAGAGAAAATTGAAAACGAGTATATGTACATAGCCGGATATATATATATATATACATAGCCGTATGTAATCCATACCTTTTGCGAGGCCTTGGTTGGACACATTCCAGGCTGAATAACATCTTTGTCACTTTTAAAATTGCATTATGAGAGTGTATCTGTTTTATTATATCCGTGGTACTAACTGGCTTTCAAATGTTTACCGGCTATGATCTTGTATTGCATTGTCTTGCCCTTACTGGGAGTTAATAAAATTCATATTTCAAAAAAAAAAGTGTAAACCCACATGCAGGAAGATTTTCCAAACATTCCTCACCATTTACAACAGGAGGAGCAACACTGGTATGTACTATTTAGGGGATAAATAATTGCATAAGGAGATTTTTGGAAAATTTTCCTGAAGGGGAACTAAACGACATGGGGGTCTTCCTACTATTTGTTTCTATTGGTATAGAAACAGCATTCACTTATGAAGCAACTGCTTATAGATCCTCTGAAGGTGTGTGTATATGTCGGTGGAACTAGCAATAAAATGATTGCTTGCATTGGAGGGTTCCAAGTCAGGTAATCAGTGTTTCATTCAAATATGACATAAATACATTAAAACTTTTATCACAAGATTACATATCCTTATCTTTCACATAACTATATATCACAAAATTACAGGTGCACTATAAATGCAACTCTATATCCAGGATATATTAATGCCAGTAGTCCATTGTTTCCAGAGTTAGTCATAGGAGATTTTCCCCTGGCAATGGAGCTGACCAAATGTGCCACAAAACCCATCTGTTAATTTATAGTTAATATCTATTAAAGAGCAGCATTTACAGAAGTAAAACGGAATTGGGTAACTATGTAATAACTGGGTAATCAAATTTGAGGGCATGACAAGCTGTGATGCCCTGGAAGCCACATTTTCCCACCACAAATTATATTGCATTGATGGAAACTAGGCATGCTTCGGGTGAAAGTCCTATCAATTCATATTTTTGAATAATTATTAAATATGGAATGGAACTTTGGATTGAGTGGTATGCTGGTATCTCCTTAAATGAAAACCAGATGTGCAGGATCTGCTGCAAATAATAAGCACTGACTTAGATCAGCGGTAAGTAGGTTTAATGAATAAGATATGATCTGTTGTGTTGGTTGCCTCTTATATATATCCAGTTAGTTGGCTGCATCTTGTGTATAACCATTGTAGTCATAGGCAGTAGTGGGTAGCTGTAGGAAAAAAGAGGTGTTACAATAAGTGGTCTGACAACCTTTGAATACACAATATGGTCACCTATAAAATATTCAAATCCTTATACAGTAACTCTTATGAGATTCGGGCAGGATTTAATAGTGGTTACAATTAGGGATGAGAGCCAAAGGTATCTGGGTTTAGTTTAAAGCAGGTTTACAGAACATGACAAGTTCAAGTGTCTAATCCAAACTCTTTTCTAACTCTAATTCAATTGGTGGCAAATGTAAAAAAATATTAATGGCAATTTTCTGGGTTAATAAGCAAGGGCAACATTAAATATGTAAAATTAATTTAAATAATATTCCTGGGGGTGCCCTTAACCTGCCTGCAAAGTGGTGCATCTGTATGATGTAAACAATCTACCGTAAAACTGACATTTATAAAGAAAACAAAATGCCATTTACATTCTCAGCAAATGATAGCTTCAGCTGTTTTAATTCTGTTTGTAAACAATAGACTAGGGATTGCCTTCATCTATACCAAACCTTTAAGGCCCGAACACACTGATGTTAACAGAGATCCCCCTAATTCCATAAAAGACCTTTAGGATGCATGTGGCCTGTTATAGAGTTTAGGAGAAAGGGTCTGGTGTGGATTCTTAGGGGGAAACACCTTCAAATGTGGACTTTGGAGGATGGGGGGGCCTACACCATTATTTTCAAACATAAACCAGCAGCTTTAAATTGTGTAGAATGCCAGCAAGGTAGGGGCTGCTTTTTCATGAAACAGAATGTATACTGCTTGAAGCCTAGTGGGCTGTTTTTGCGTCTGGAGTTGGGCTTTAATACTTATGACAATAGTTGTCACAGGTATTTCCAAACACATAAACTCTTGAAGCACTCAGAGGTGTAACTAGAACCTTCAGGGCCCCGTTGCAAGAAATTATGAAGGGCCCCCTGACCCCTGGCCAGGGCGGTTCCCTCTTTCCACTGATCCTGGGACCCTTTACTCCTAGCGCGGTTCGCTTTATTACGGTACCACAGCGGGACCCTTTCACAAGTTTTGCAGCCGGCCCCCTTTCTGCCAACTTCAGGCCTTCCAATGGTGGTGAAATGGGCTCAGTCGCAATTGCAACCTTTGCAATCCTGATAGTTCCCTCACTGGTCTCAGTAGTTTTTAATTTTTATTTGAATTTTATTTTTTTTTTCACCATTTCATTTTATTTCTTTTACAATTTTATTTTTACATTTTTTTAATATTATTTTTAAGAGCTCTGTTGGGGGGCTTTGATGAGATATCAGGGGTCTAAACAAACCTCAGCTCTCAATTTCCATCTGTGTAGCCTCAGCTGCACAGAATGAATGGACAGGAATAGCTGTGAACCCAGCCTCCCATTCATTCAGAAACGGAAGTATAGTAAAAACAGTTTACTATGCTTCAGTTATGAATGAACCAGTTGGTACCAATCATTGACTCTGTCCATTCAGAAAAGGAAGGAGCCGGTAAATGACATATTTACTGACCCCTTTCCATCTCTCCATCATGACACATCTTCTACAGCAGCTGGCAGGAGAGAGGAGGGGGAAGACAGCAGCTCTATGGGGGGGGGGGGTTGCAGGGAAGCACACAGGGACCCTGTGAACAGCAGAAGACAAGTAAACTGGATAGAGGAAAATGGAGGAGATTGGGTCCTCTAAATGCCACCCCGCCATCCCTCCTATTCAGGTGTACAAGGGAGGCACACGGGCCCCCTGGACCAAGTGGCCCGGTTGCAATTGCAACCCCTACCGTTACGCCCCTGGAACCACTGTTCATTTGATAAGGAACTAAGTGATATTTGAACTATGTTTCTTATTTATGGTGTAAATTGCATTTTGATGGGGTTATTTCACTGGAGTACAAGGTACACATAGGTAGATTTAACAATGCTCCCTGACAAATAAGCCAGTCTAAGACAAGAAAGAATTTGTAAGAAATTGTCATTTATGAAAGCAGATTAGTCATGTTTTCATTTTACAGCCATTGCAAAAGCTGTCTTCAGCCACAAACCTAAAGTTCATGTAGGCTGGGTGCTAAAACCACCAGCTTTCACAGCCAGTATGTGGGAAAGAGCCTACCAGCTGAATGGATCACCAATTGGGTATTAGTTGTGCTACAATATGCTCCGTATGGGATCCCTGTAGCACATTATAACCTCCATGCTTGATCATTTGATTACTAGGAAAATCACAAAGATATCTTTGTGATGCAAATGGAATGATATCCAACACTACAATAGTTATATAGTCACTACTTGAAGATAAGAGAGACTAACAGATTGCTAAAATACTCTCTTTTGTCCTTTTTCAGAGAATGAAAAAAAGTCAATACAATTAATTAAAATTCCATAAAAGTATAACTCCCCCAACCACCACCCACAAAAAACAAGCCAGATTCCCTAGACGATACTTGTTCTTACTGCATGAGTTTCTAACACTCATGGAACTGTGCATGATTTCATTCATAGTCTTTGCTTACAGCACCATTGCACCAATATTTATTGGCACAAACCCAGCCTGACCTTATCTTAACATTACACTAACAATTTACACATTTTTTTTTTTACATATATTGCAATGTACCTTTGAAGACTGGGTTGAAATCTCACAGGAAATTGTCAGTACCATCTGAGGAGGGCCTTTTAATTCATCTTCACAGCTAGCACTTGAGTGGAACTCTTGGCAACATTTGTTCACATCCAGGTCCTATCCTCTTCGTATAACTTCCTAATTCATCATCCCTTGTGACCACATAGAGAGGAAGGGTACAGACTGCAAATGAGAACAATAGAGAATATACAAATATTTGTTCAAGAATGTGCCCTCCAGGGCGGTAAGAGATGAGAGATCATATACATCAGGTGTTCATGATTGCAAAAAATGCCTAATTTATATATATGGAAAAACATCCTTAGGTTTAAGCTTATATGTCTCCTTTAGAGTTTCAAATGGAAGGATGCCTGAGTCATTCAAGATGAGGATAGTTAAATATAAACCATGTCAAAACCATGTGTTAATTACTTATAAGGAAATAAAGCCAGGTAAATAGACAGGCTTGCCCAATATAGAAAGTGAGATGGTATGAGGCGAGAACAATCTATATTTAAGTTTTAGATAAGGAGTACTTCGTAATTGGACATGAGAGCGTTCCTCTTTCTCTACTCTTTAGCCATAAGAGATTGCTTATTGAGATAGGATTGCAGAGATAGGCTTCTATTGAGACCCACAGGGGCCCCTTTAGGTGGCTGCCATTTGGTCAGCTGTCAGTAAGTTAGGTCGCTTGATAGTAGTGTCTTAAGAGGGAGAGTCCCTAACCACTGCTGTGAAGAATATGATTTAACTTTGGTCTTTAGCATTCAGCTATGGTATATCTTTCGGAAAGGTTTACCCATAATGGTATATAGCATGTGGTAAACTCTAATCCAGAATCTTCTTAGCACTTAGAAGACTGGGTTGGAATGTCACATAATCTCAATCTAATGTTATTGAGCAATGTGGGCTGGGCACACCCAAACAACTCACGTGAACTAGCCCAACAGAGGCCGATGACTAAAAGCCCAACGGCCTTCTAGATATCCAAACAGTGAAGAGAAATCTCCTTGGAATCAACTGGAGCTATATACAACCAAGGTAACAATATCCCCGTTAAGCAAAAAAGCAGGTCTTTTATCTCAAAACAACTTTGTTTTTGTGTAAGATCACATTTGGCTTCTTACAGGATAATGTTGATAACTTGCATGCCCCTCTAGCTGAAGTGATGGCTACAAGGAATGCTACCTTACTGGAAAACAACAACAAATGATTGTCCTGAATAGGTTTATTTATTTTATTTATTTTTTTATTTTATTTTAGGTACTTATATAGCGCTGTCAATTTACGCAGCGCTTTACATATACATTGTACATTCACATCAATCCCTACCCTCAAGGAGCTTACAATCTAAGGTCCCTAACTCACATTCATACACATACTAGGGGCAATTTTAGACAGAATCTAATCAACCTACCAGCATGTCTTTGGAGTGTGGGAGGAAACCGGAGTACCCGGAGTAAACCCACGCAGGCACAGGGAGAACATGCAAACTCCAGGCAGGTAGTGTCGTGGTCGGGATACGAACCTGCGACCCTTTTGCTGCTAGGCGAAAGTGCTAACCACTACACCACTGTGCCGCCCAGTTCAAATGGATTGTATACAAAACACTGACAAACCAAGGACCCATGGTTTGGATTGGAGGAGAACAAAGGCAGCACCATGTGCAAACTCTTAAATGAAAGCACACATTAATAAATTAACAGAAATAGAAACTGTGAAAAAGGAAAAACAAGGCCAGCATCTGTGGCTAAAGGCTAAACATTGCTCTCCTCCCAACTGAATGAAAGACACATGGGCAAACCCTTGAAGGCGCACACTATCAAAAATATACCTTAAACGTATGGTGATAAACCATGCAGGAAGTAGATTTTCAATCTTTAATCATGGTTGGGATAACAGAACCCACAATGCCTATGTTTTCCAGAACCTGGGTTTTAATAGCCAAACTGTTAAAGCCAGTGACCAAGAAGCAGGGTGGTAGATTGGTCCTTGAGATAACAGATCCAGCTGATCTGGCAGAGGGCACGGAGCACTGGCTAACAGATGAAGGAGGATGGAATCCACATTCTGTGAGGCCAATCTGGAGCAAATAGAATAACTGGAATGCCCTCCCTTTCAATCCTGCAAAGCAGACAAGGTAGAAGCCTTGCCACTGTAAAGACAAAGATCAAGGCATGCTGATCCTACAGTGATACCAAGGCTTCTACTTACAATGTAAAAGAAGAAAAAAAATTGCCCTTCAGCAATGCAAGGGAGAGAAGCCACCACCACAAAGACATCTTGGTTCAAGCATCCAACCATCTTATCCAGAGAAACAATGGACTTTTCCCACATCATGAGAATGTTTTGCTGTAAAGTTCTGGAGTGGAATTAAGCAAAAAAAGCTACATCAGAAGTGAATACTATCAATTCCATATCTCTCAAGTGGCTCAATAAGAAAGACTGATGTTGCAATCAGAGCTGCTGAACCTGACAATGCAGTTTTGTGAAAACCTATGCTTCAAAGGCAACCAGGAGAAAGCCCAAATATTCCAACCACTGCAATGGAATCAGAAATGACTTTTTTTATTTTTTTATTTAAAGGTATGCATCAAAATTACATAACAGGACAAGATATGATGAATGGGTACATAAAGACCATGGAAAACCATCATTAGTAGTATATAGAATTGTGTTGCAGAAGAAATTAGTCGTTATTATCATACTGGTATATTTCACAATTTAAACTCCCATAAAGATAAAAAGGTATGGAATCTCGTGAATCCTCTAATCATATAAAATAAAGTAGTGACTAATGAAAGAACAGAACAAAATCAGTAACACCGGAATCGGAGTCTGTGCTCATGGCCTCCTAACTTTCATTACCATAATGTCAATGTATACTCAAAACTTTTTATACCTATTTTTTAGTAAAGAGTATTTTGAGAAAGGCAAGGGAGGCACAGAAGGATCTGCTGGGAGAGAAAAAAGCGAGGTGACACAAAAAAAAAAAATGTAGGACATTGGGGCGGATGGAGGGGGTGGGAGTCCACGGTGGGAGCGATAGGACCCCAAAAGGAACTTGATGCAATAGTTATTGGCAGGTTAGGATAATAAATATTCATATGAATAGTAAAACATGTCCCAGTGAAACCATCTTGCGCTGTGTTCCTCACTTTTATTTCTGAGGGTGGCTATCAAATGCTCCAGAAATGACTTTGATATTTAGGATCCGCTACAGGATTGACACATTTGAGTCTATGGCCAAAAAGGTCAGTTGGTGAAACAACAGTTCATCCAAGTATCTAATGACTGGGATATCTTTGTGACACGATGGCCCAAGACCAGTGCAAGGACCTTTTGTGAATACTCTCTGGGCTGATACAATGAACAACTGGTAAAAAAAATAACCCAAATCCGTGTATATTATTTAGTCTGTGTGAAAGTTATAGAGTCTACAAACTATGGTATATACAGTATATCTGCAAAGGGCTGATGGCCTATCTCGTTACTTGAGGCCCTAAAATGCCAGGACAGTACAAATACCCCCAAATGACCCCTTTTTAGAAAGTAGATACCCCAAAGTATTTAGTAAGAGGCAGGGTGGGTTTTTTTTAAGTTATCATTTTTTGGTTGGAAAATGAAGTAAACAATGTTTTTTTTTTCACAATTTCTTTTTTATTTACATACTGTCACCAAAGCAGTGAAGTGTCATAATATGACTGGTGTGAAGGTGATTAGGGATACTGACAGGTTACAGTATGATATATATATATATATATATATATATATATATTAAGCTATCCGGGGTGATTATTCTCGAGTGGTGCATGCGATTCCAAGAATACGTGTCAGGTCTGTCCAGAATGCATTTTAGGAGCATGGCAGCCCTCTTTTATCTAAAGGAAACAAAGTGCAAAGAAATAACAGCAATTTCCCTCGCAGGGAGTTCCACCTTTACTGTATTGTTCATTCATTCAGCCTCCTGGCTTACTCACTTGCAGCACCACTGCTTCAGGCTTCACGCTTAGGCCTTAGGTCTCCTCAGAGCTGTATGCTGCCGCTGCCAGCTGCAGCCTCTCTCTCCTAGAGAACACGGGTGCCTTCCTGACACTCGTACACAGACTTCGTGTCTGTAGGGCAGAGTCCTCCTGACTCCTCAGCCAAACTTCCTGTCTGCCTGGGTGGAGCTGTCTCCAAGTGGGAACCCTGAGCTCTATCCCGGGTAAGATTATGAACCCAGCCCACAGGTGTGTAATCAGCATGCCTGTGTTTGGAAAAACCGGGGTGAAAGTGCTAATCCACACAGTGAAACGGGGTCACCTCTTTACAATATATATATTTTTACATTTACATTTTTACTATGATCAGAGCAGTGCAATGTTACCATAGTAAGACTGTACTACTCTGGGGAGGTGATCAGGATTTTTTTATTTACTATGATTTCTTAAAACAGTGATGGTCATTGTTATAAGCAATCAATTTTATGAATGGCATCTATTCAAATGCCATTATGTACATTTGTCATAGCTGTGATTGGTCACATGGTATAGGTGTACCGTGATTGGCCCTATCTGTACCATGTGATCACTGTGAGTAATTATAGAGATCACAATAATATGCAATGGGGTTGATTTATTAAATCTGGAGAGTCCAAAAACTGGTGCACTTTTTCCAACCCATCAGTTTCCAGGTTTTTTTTTTTTTTATCAAAGCTTAATTGAATAAGCTGAAGTTATAAGCTGATTGGCTACCATGCACAGCTACATCAGATTTTGCACTCTCCGGTTTTAGTAAGTCAACCCCTATGAATGGCTATGAATGAAAGCCATTCATTGCATACATATGACATGTAATCGTTGTGATTGGTCACACTGGGCCGGCCCAGTACAACAATCTGTCTTCCGTTGTGTCCAGTGGACACAGCAGGTGACAGAGCAGCACTGCGGCCTCTAGAGTTGACAGGAAGCGCGTGCCTGGACGATGTCATACGATGTCCACTAAAGATTAGAAATCTGCTCGGCAATTATTTGACTACAGGCTGGGCAGGAGGTAGTTAAAGTGGTTGGATACCTCAGACATGAAATATGAATATGAAGTATACCCCACTATAGTGTGTACTTTCTCAATTAATAGCACTAAGTGTCATTTCTGTTTGCTGTTTCATTCCTCTGCTACCTGCATGAAACTATTTTGACAAGTTTTCCTGGCACTATGAGAAAAAAAGGTGATGGGAAGGGATCCCTACCTCTTCTCACTGTTTCCAAAGCTAAGGAGCTTGAGAAATTACAGGAAGAAATCACCTTTCTCCAACAGCAAATTCTGCCCTTGACAAATGTTGAATTCACAGAGTTGGATCAACAATTAAATGAAAAAAATAAATAAAATTGAAGTAGATACCATTGATGGGAAAAAGGAGAAACTTCTTAGAGATAAGCTGGACTACGAATTAAACATCGTCTATGTATGGAAAAGGAAATGCCAATGGGGTCGACCTACACATTATCATAAAAAAAAGGAAACACTAACGATCCTGCCAGCAATTGCTACTCCCTTAGGACACAGGTGACAGAGGAAGTAACTACTGCCAATAATGTGATTAATGTGTCACAGAGAATACTTTCTACTGAAGAAACCTCCCTCTTGTCTTAAGGGTTTGAATTTTTGCCCTCATTTTGATACCTTTAATACTGTTTTAGACAATAATAAATGTGTACACAATTTAACTATTTGTAGACACTATTTTGATGAGGGAAATTATTAATGTTATATGCCTGATCTATCATTCCACCATGCTGACCCAGATTTTCTTTCAGAGAACATCGTGCTAATATAGATATGGAGGATTTATCATCTGGACAATTGTCCGTTTCTGACCGCGGGCGTGTGGGGTGCACACAAAGGGTTCCCTTTTGTGTGCCATCCTATTTGCCATCCTATTTTTACCCCATACAGTCCCGCAATGCTGATATGGACAAGTTTCAGAGATTATTGGAGCAGGATCTCTTTGATTTGGCCTCTAATATTTCCTCCCATTCACAGATTAAAAGTGACAATCATTCCATCTCTGAGAGATCTGCACTAAAGTATCTGATGGAGGATCTGTCCATTATGATTCATAATGCAGACAAAGGAGGGGCTGTAGTTGTAGGCACAGAGACGTACAGAAGTGATTTTATGAGACAGCTCATGGATACTAGTACTTATGTGACACTGAAGAGCGGTCCTACTAAGAAGTACAAAGGTGTTTTGACACATCTAATTAATATGGAAGCGAGTCTAGGAGCCTTCACCCCTAAAGAAGCCCAAGTTCTTATTCCTGAGTTTACCATTATGCCCACTTTCCACCACCTCCCGAAGGTGCACAAGAGACTCAATCCGTGTCATGGGTATTGGGTCCCTCAATAAGCATTTCGGACAGTGGCTAGATGGCCAGCTTCAGCCTCTAGTTCAGAATCTCCCTAGCTTCTTGAGGGACACCAACCATCTAGTTTCCATAATGAATGAGTTTAAGTGGTGTGATGATTACATTTGGATTACGTGTGATGTGCCTACTCTGTACTCATCTATACCCCATGATCGAGCCAGTGATGTGGTTTCCTTTCTTATTAATGGTTGCACTTTTTTGTCATTGGATCTATGTATCTTTATTTTGGAAGTTTTAGATTATCTTCTGACTCACAACTATTTTATTTTTGATGGGGTTTGCTATCTCCAGAGGTGTGGGGCCGCTATGGGGGTGAGGTTTTCAGCCTCACTCGCCAACCTCTTTATGGGTTGGTGGGAGCGGTCCCACATCTTTGGAGGTGGCAACCCCTTTAGAAGTCAGATTGATTTATATTTTAGGTACATAGATGACCTCTTATTTGTATGTATTTTTTAGCTCTTTTTCAATGATAATTCTTCCAAATTTAAGTTTACTGGACACTGCCAGACAATAAAGCCACCCTGGTGACCCAACTTTTCCCTACAGTAGTTTAAACAGCACATCTAGATCCCCTCTCTTCCCCCAGCCTGTGATTGGACAATAAAGGAGAAGCAGCAGACCGATGAGGTCAACCTTATGCACATTCTTGGTCAGCACATATGCATACAGCATACCTGTTTGGATCCTAGTGCTGCTGGTGCAGTGGAAACAACCAGCTGGAAATTGGAAACATCATAGATCAGTGGACATATTTGCCAGCACACCACGGATCTTTAAATAACATCCAAAGGTTTTTTTACTTGAGAATGATCACATCACAGCAATGTTTCAGAGCTACGCAGGACCCCTTGATCCGGCATGTGACGGGGTCCTGTGAAGGGGTCCTGTGGGGCTCTACAACATTGCACTTCTTTGCTGTGATGTAATCATTCTTTAATAAAAACCTTTGAAAATGATTTGAAGATCTGTGGTGTGCAAGCAAATATGTACATTCATCTGCACTGTGTGTTCTGACACCTTTGTATTAGAACCAGCACTAAACTTTTAAGCAATTTGAGCTACAGTAGCTCTTCTATTTGATTTGACTCGACAAGTCAGCCTTCACTCTCCACTTGCATCAAAGAGCCTTGGCCACCCATCACCCTGTCGCTGATTCTCTAGTTCTCCTTCCTTGGACCATTTTAGGTAGGTCCTGACTACTGCAGAATAGAAACATCTCACGAGAGCTGAAGATTTGGAATTGCTGTCACCCAGTCATCTAGCCATTACAATTTGCCCCTTGTCAGTCGCTCAAATCTTTAAAGTGGTTGTCAACTCTTGACAACCACTTTAAACTACAGGTAAGCCTGTAATCAGGCTTACCTGCAGGTTTCCTGTATATCTTCTAAACCTGTACGGTTTAGGAGATATACGCTATACTGGCATGTGCCCACGTCATTCGGCACATGTGCAGTGAAGAAACGGCCTCTGTGCCGTTTCCTCACTGACAGCGTGCCACGATTGGCGGCTCCCGCGCGCATGTGCGGGAGTGACGTCACGCGACTGCGGCCAGTCACAACGCCGGAGTTCGCGGCCCCGGAAGGAAGAGGGGTGAAGATGGACGCTTCCTACTGCGGGGACAGCGCGGGCGTCGATGGCAGGTAAGTGGCACATAATAGGCTAGTATGCGATGCATATTAGCCCATTATGCTTTTAGATTGCAGGTGAATAAGAGGAAGTAAACCCATCAGGGTTTACATCAGAGTTTACTTCCTCTTTAAGCGTGCCCATTCAGGGACAATATGTCTACTTGCTGCTTAATATACCCCACTCACTTTCAGATGCCATTGTAAGGAGATAATCAATACTATTCACTTTACCTGTCAGTGGTAATGTTATGGCTGATCGGTGGAGATAGCAATAAAAAGATAATAGCATTATTGGCCCTACCCAACTTTATCCAAAACGTGCATCCCTTTAAAGTAGGTCCAAACCCAAGCACTAAAATCTCATGTAATATATATCATATGTAGCACTACACCTGTAGGAGCCACTGGTCAGAATGGGCTTTCTGTTATCTGCCTCAACCTCCTCAAGAACTTCAACCCCTATGAAACACTAAGTTAGGTGTATAAGCAACCAATATCATAGGAAATTACTAAAGGGACAATCAGTACCCAGTTAGGAAATCATTAAAGGATACTATAACCAACGAATATGTGGATTGAATCACAAAGTATCCCCAACTTCAAGAACTCCTCCAACTCCGTCTATTGTCTTTCGGGTAAGACTGGTCACCGAGGATGTCCACATCACGATGTATACTATATATAATGTACTCTAAAATCACGAACCCAAACCTGGATGAAATTTCCCTACGTGCAAAACCTATTTCAACCCATCCCGGTTATTACGATAATAGAAAAATAACGATAGAGGTGGCTAGTCGGTATTGTAATGGTGACTGTCCATTTCACTTATCATAACTAATAGAGGAATGTTACCGTAGACTTTCA
>BLSH010538040.1:819993-831648 GCA_018402905.1 Glandirana rugosa
TGATCCTGGAATGAACATTATTTTTCAGGCATTTTCTGTTATGGGGTGACAATTCTCTGTTCCTGTCTCCCAATTGCTGCCCTGCATTGTTGCCCTACCACATGTGTTTCCAGCAGAGTCTATAAGCAGCTGTGCTGTTGGCACCATCAGGAAGCTCATACTTAGCAATAACAAACATTTGCTGCTAGAATGTGTGTAGGCTGGAAGTGGCTGCAAAGAGGCCATAGAAAAAAAAGAGCCTAAAGCCCCGTACACGCGGTTCGACGGTCGTACGACCGAACGGACCAAATCATATGTTGGATAATGTAACTTGCATACTGACATGCACTACACAATCGTACGGCCAAGCCGAACGTAGTGACGTGTAATGAACGTATAAAGAGAAAGTTCAGGTGCATGTAATTAGTGTCCGGCCTTTCCTGACTTCTGAGCATGCGTGTTTTGCACAGTACAACTTGTTGGACCGACTTCCCTGTACACACGATACAACGGTCGTACGACCGCTTGTTGGTTCTACCAAAGTTTTCTAGTTTGCTCATACAACTCCTGTTGTACGACCGTCGTATGTCGGCTGTTCTAATCGCGCGTACTAACCTTCGGATTAACATACAACGGTCCTTCGTACGACCTGCTGTATACGATCGCTGAACCGTGTGTACGAGGTTCAAGACTTGTATGGAAGGGAAAAACCTACCTGAAGCAAACAAGAGCACATTGACACAGGCCATAAATATAATCCAGGTCAAGAGGTTACATGTATTAATATAAGAGTTTTGTATATTTGTTGCTAGGCATGAATATTCTCTTAAATGTATCTCTTTGCTTTCTGCAGATTACTGGCCCAGCTGGATGAGACGGAAAAAGCGTTCAACCAGTTCTGGAGTCGCCATCAGCTAAAGTTAGAACAATGCCTGCAGCTGCGACACTTTGAGCATGATTTCAGAGAGGTATGTTATACCAGTTGATATGACATTTAATGCATGTTCCCTACAGAGATTCAATATTGGGGAGTGCCAATTTGGATGGGGGATGTAGCTGGAGTAAGGCAGAGGTCTCCAAATTTTCAGTATGAGGGCCACAATGTATAATTTAACAGAAAGCTGTGGGCCATAAAAATCAGATGATTTAAATCAAACTGCTGCCTTTGCTTGCTTTTAACCGACCCTTGGAACACTATTCCTCCCACTGATACAAGACACTATTTTGCCATCTGACACAAACAATGGGCACTATTTTTCCCACTGACACCAACAATGTGGCATAATTTTTCCCGCTGACACCAGTAATAGGGCACTATTACTCCCTATGATACCAACAATGGGGCATCATTCATCTCCCTCATACCAAATGTGGTGATGTTTATTCCCATTGATGGCAAGAAACTTTCCACTCACACTGGCCACAGTCCGACCCCTCTAAAGTCCAAAGGACAATAAACTGGCCCTTTGTTTAGAATTTTTGGAGACCCCTCATTTAAATGTACTAATACAGTTTAAAGTACTTGGACTTTTTTCTCTATTCATCAGGATATGATTTAGAACAACAAGAAAATACTTCTGTAAAACAAAGCAAAGACATTCCAAATAAAATTGAGCCCATCAGAGACCTCCTTACACCAGAGTCCCCATTACAGCCCCCTTACATCAGAGTCCCCATCAAAGCCCCTCCTACTTCAAAGCCCTTGTTACATGAGAGTCCCCCCTCACATGATAGTTATCATCAGAGTCCCTTCTTATATCTGGTATCTTAACTCAGAGGTTTGCATAAAATCCACGCCGCAATTTGGAGACACTTGTTTAAAGGCATAGACTATATATAATTGTGACTTATTCATGAGTTATATGGCAGTATCACGGTTTATGTGCATAATATTAAAACTATATGCAGTCATTGCAGAATTATTAATACAAATGTACGTTTCTATGTCATGTAGATCATATAGCACACTCACAGACAGTTACAGTATGTGGCAGAACCAGAAAGTCACTTTATTTAAACAATACAGATATGCATATGTATAGTAAAACAAAGTCAATAGGATTATCTCTAGGAGCATGGTATGTATTCTGTTCGTGCTTTTAGTAACCATCAACAGCAAAGAATGACACCCGTAATTATAGATACATACGCATGAATTGTTACCATTGGCATTAATAACTTAGAAACCACAATTGCCAGCTTACAATCATTTATTCTCTTGCATTCCGTAAACGGGTTGACTGCAGGTTTATTTAGAGCATTATGCAAATACCTGTCCTCTGTTGACTAGCAGCTTAGCAACAGGGTCACTAGCTGTTTAGTAGAGCTTTAGTTTTAGCTTCCATTGATGTAAAAGTATGATGCATACTTCTTTAGTATGGCAATATGGAACACATAGCTGCCTATCCCCTATTGGCCTTTAATATAGCAATATGTATTTTTTTATTTGTCTAATCTTCGCTGATCACATAAATAGGAAAAAGAGTACAATGATTGAACAACTACCTGATTACAGGTACCTGATAAGCTGTACACTAGATTTCCAAACAAACATTCATACAAATATTATCAGTGCATTTGATTGCTTGACGAATGCCGTTTTGAAAGTACTTCACAATTTCATTTGATTGCAACTTTTTCGATTTTGGGATGAATAAACTCTACCAAATGAAAACCACACACACTGTTAAAAATTTGTTCGAGAAAAAATTTCCATAATGCTCCTTTGAGTTTTTTCACCACTGTGGTTGAAAATGAATGCGAATATGACCCCACTATGATTGAAAAATCAAACAAATGTTCTTAAGACAAGAAATGTCAAACCAAATTCTAGTAGCGTATAGCTAAATTCTAGTGCTAAGCTGTCAGTGCCTATGCAGCCGGTCCAGCGGTTTGAAATCCCAGCTCTTCTCTCTCTTCTGTAATGCTTTCTGGACGGACCAGAGTGATTCTGATTGGCCATCATCTGCAAAGTGAATCCTTCTGGTCCATCCTGCAAGCGTTACAATGAGAAGAGCAGGGATTTGAAATCCCTGGACTGCTGGAGGGGTTTGAGTAGGAAATGACAGCTCCATCTTTGGAAGTAAAGTACAGCGGGCACTGGAGGGTGGGGAGGAGGTACCATTTTTTTTCTGAAAAGGTGAACTAACACTTTGAGTGTTATCATTTACTTGCAATTGCAGAGAGCCCACCATTGGCTCAATCAGCCTCACCTCCAGAGGCACCCCATTTATATGCCAATTGTACATACAGATATGGAAGCTATTTGCCACCTCCCTGAAGGATCTGTACTGTCCATTTAAAAAACTTGGCAGCTGATGCTTGTGTTCTTTCTTGTTCCTTTGTCCCAAGCCTTTGCCTGGCAACTGAGGGCGTCATCTACTGCTGAAAAGATTAGCAGGGAACACGGCTTCTTACATAATGCACAAGCCTGTTTGTTGTGTATGGCCATAACAAAGAATGATAAACATCGTGTATTTGAACTTTGAACCAGAAACATACCAGACATGCTCAAATAATTATTATTAATTTACTGTATATCTAAGTATCTCTAGACTCTTGTGTGATACGCTGATTATACAGCGTGCACGTGCTTGTTGAGATCGGGTAAGAGCATCTTTTTTCACGTTTTGTTTATTTATTTTATTTTTTTCAAAATAATACATTATAACATTATATTTTAAAACATGGTACTAAGAAAAGCCACATTTGCACCCAAAACTGTATACTTGTATGGTAATACACAGACCGTTACAAACGTATTAGCAAAATCTGTAAAATAGGAATTATTGCTCAGGTTACAAGGTGTTAATAAAAAGATGTTGCATTGGCTGTGCTTCACATTTTACCGTTGACTGACAGATTGCAGAGAAACTCTGAGCAAAGGAACAGTTTGGGCCCTTCACTGATGCTCATTATTGTTTTGTACATAGTGGGGAGAAGTAAAGAATTGGCAGTAATGACAGTGGTGCTAGGTTTATAGAATAACATTTATTTTTAAAGGGTAACTCCACTTCCACAACTACAGTTGCACAATTCCACTTTACACTAGCCATATTGTAATTGAATGTTATTAAAAATTACCTTTTCAATCTGCAGCCGCTGTAATTTTCTGAAATTTCAAAGCAATATGGCTACCTGGTGGTGTTCTGTACATAGAATGTGTACAGAATGCCCCCAGAAACATCATTTCCTACTTGTTTGATTGGCTCACTAATTTTCCCAGAAGTCTGCCTAAGATACAAGTCAGATATCAGGCATCCCCTGCAACAAAAATGTAATTTTTCGTGAGATACTTCCAATAGGAAATCATGTCTAAAGGATGCAGGCCCAGCAGCTTTCCATAGATTAGATTAGAGCTCTGCAGGTGCAGCAGCTGTTTGATAATTAAGAAATCACTCCCATTAGACTCACTTTCCCACATAGATACAGACAAACACACAGGGATTTATTAAAAATAACAAAAGGTAGGAATCTGCAACAAAGTTTGTTAAAATCATTGTAATGTACATAGATCACCCAGAGGGGGAAGTTTTTTCCGAACAAAAGTGGAGTTATACTTTAACCACTTGCCGACCACTCACCGCAGATGTACTGCGGCAAGGTGGCCTGGCTACGCAAGTCACCCGTACCGGCACGGTGATTCGTGCACTAGCTTTCGTGGACACGCTCCGATTGGCCAGTGGGGGAGCCAGTCAGCAGGTCCGCAATCGTTCCCCGCAGTGACAGAACGGGCATCTGCCAAAGTAAACAAGGCAGATCCCCGTTCTGTCAGGGGATGACACTGAGACCTGTTTTCCTGCTAAGAAGGAAGACGGATCTGTGTGTTTCCCCAGTCACACAGTCCCCCATGCAGTTAGAAAACACAAACAGGGAACACATTTAACCCCTTGATTGCCCCTGATGTTAACCCCTACCCTGCCAGTGTCTTTAGTACAATAACAGTGCATATTTTTTTTTTGCACTGATTACTGTAATAATGTCACTGGTTCCCAAAAAAGTGTAAAAAATGTCAGTTAGGTGTCTGATCTGGTCGCAGTTCTGCTAAAAATCACTGATCGCCGCCATTACTAGTAAGGAAAAAAAATAATACAAATGCCATAAATCTATCTCCTATTTTGTAGACGCTATAACTTTTGCGCAAACCAATCAATATACACTTATGTATTTATTTTTTTTACCATGAATATGTAGAAGAATATATATTGGCCTAAACTGATAAATAAATTTGTTTTTTTTATATTTTTTTTTTTTTTAGATATGTATTATAGCAGAAAGTAAAAAATATTGTTTTTTTTTTTCAAAATGGTCATCTTTTTTGGTTTATAGGGCAAAAAAAAAAACACAGGGGTGATAAAATACCACCAAAAGAAAGCTCTATTTTGTGAAAAAAAAAATGTGTTAAAGTAACACAGTGCCGTATCGCATAAAATGGCCTGGTCAGGAAGGGGGTCAATCCTTCCAGGGCTGCAGTGGTTAAATTAATATTCTGCAGGTTTACCTATAAAAATCCGTATGTGCCCCTTTATTTAGCTTTATATAGTTTGTCAGAGATGAGAGACCCCCTGAGGTCTGATAGTGCTGCTCTGTTAGTTGACTGAACTAATGCTAATACCGCACGCTGTCTTCCAGCTATTGATTAGCCTCAACAGTATTGAATACAGTTCACTTTGGCTGGTTTTATTCCTCTTGACCTCGAGGCTCTGCCACTGGAGGACTTAATGAGGATACTTACTGATAGACCTGGCAACAGTCACATATCTCAGGAGCAGTCTTGGCTCTTGGCTTTCCTGGTGCTTCTACACAAGCAGCCATTATTCTTATAGCAGCCCATTTTATAGCACAAACATTATACAGGTGTGCGCTCATTGGGTTGGTTATCAACCTCACAGTGCTCATTTTAAATATATCCCTTCTTTTAGGCCTTATGCACACTGAGCTTAAAAAGTGCAGCTTTTACAGGTGTTTGATTTTTTTATTCAGCCTGTAAAGCACCTCTATGGTAGCCTATGTGTCCATGCACACATAGGCGTTTACAGGCAAATTAGAAGATGAGCGTTTACAGGCTGAAAAAAACCCCACCAAAAGCATGTTCAGCAGAGGAGTGCAAAGAATGCTAGACATACCAAATGCTTATAAAAGCATCTAAACACGTCTAAATACTAGACACATCTAGTGTTTGAGTGTAAAAGCATTCCAATGGCCAGAATAAATTAATATTCTGGCCAATAGAATGCATACACTCTTATACATACACATACACTGTTATTATAATGGGGGATTTTAATTACCCAGATATTGACTGGGAGGAAGGTACAGCTAAGTCTCGCCATTTCCTAAATGTCCTGCAGGATAATTTCATGGGTCAGATGGTTAATGTACCAACAAGAGAAAAAGCATTATTGAACCTTCTGATTACTAACAACACCTGATCACAGACGTGGAAGTAAGGGGCAATCTAGGAAATAGCGATCACAGGTCAATTCGTTTTAGTATAAATTACACAAATAGGAAACGCAAGGGGAATACAAAGACACTGAATTTTAAAAGAGCCAACTTCCAGAAACTACGCTCCTTGCTGGAAGATGTTAACTGGGATAAAATTCTAGGAACAATGAATGCGGAGGAAAAATGGGAGTGCTTCAAGAACATACTAAACAAAGGTGTTAGCCAGTGTATCCCAACAGGAAATAAAATTAAAAGAGCTAACCAAAGACCAGGGTGGCTTAACTCCGACATAAAGGCACACATAAAAGTAAAAAAGAAGGCCTTCAAAAAATACAAGGAGGAGGGGTCTCAGTCAGATTTTCAGAACTACAAAACACGCAATAAGGAATGCAAAGGTGCAATCAGAGCAGCTAAGATAAAACATGAAAGACACATAGCTGAGGAAAGTAAAAAGAATCCCAAGAAATTCTTTAAGTATATAAATAGTAAGAGAGGGGGGTTAGATCATATTGGCCCAATAAAGAATGATGAAGGTATTTTGGTTACAGAGGATGGAGAAATGGCAAAGGTGTTAAACTCATTTTTCTCCTCAGTATTCACAAAGGAAACGGGGGGCTCAATTATTCAGAACTACAATGCTGGTCCTCATGACACATTGCAGGAAGCACCCTTGTGGCTGACTGAGGGTGAAATCAGGAATAGGCTTGAAAAACTGAACACCAATAAGTCACCGGGCGCAGATGGCTTACACCCAAGGGTCCTTAAGGAACTTAGCCAAATTATTGCCAGACCACTGTACCTAATCTTTAAGAGCAGTTTTCTGACTGGTATGATACCAGCTGATTGGAGGAAAGCCAATGTGGTACCAATATGTAAAAAAGGACCAAGATATATCCCTGGGAATTACAGACCAGTTATCTTAACATCAATAATTTGCAAGCTCTTGGAGGGAATAATAAGGGATTATATACATGATTATTGTAATGAGAACGGTATCATTAGCGGTAATCAACATGGTTTCATGAATAATCGTTCTTGCCAAACCAATCTATTAACCTTCTATGAGGAGGTGAGCTGCCACCTAGATAAAGGAAGGCCTGTAGACGTGGTATATCTGGACTTTGCAAAAGCATTTGATACAGTTCCCCGTAAACGTTTACTGTACAAAATAAGGTCCCTCAACATGGATCAAAGGGTGAGCACCTGGATTGAAAACTGGCTGCAGGGGAGAATCCAGAGGGTGGTGATAAATGGGGAATACTCAGAATGGTCTGGTGTAGAAAGTGGGGTTCCCCAAGGTTCTGTCCTGGGACCAATCCTATTCAACTTATTCATAAATGAATTGGAGGATGGGGTGAACAGCTCAATCGCAAGATTTGCGGATGATGCCAAGCTAAGCAGGGCAATAGACTCTCCACAGGATGTGGAAACCTTGCAAGAAGATCTGAATAAATTAATGGGGTAGGCAGACAAATGGCAAATGAGATTTAATGTAGAAAAATGTAAGATAATGCATTTGGGTACCAAGAACATGAACGCAAACTACTCACTAGGGGGAGAGCCCCTAGGGGAAACTAGGATGGAAAAAGACCTAGGGGTCCTAGTAGAGAACAGCCTCAGCAGTGGCATGAAATGCCAAGCTGCTGCAAGCAAAGCTAACAAAGTGTTGGCATGCATCAAGAAAGGAATTAACTTCAGGGATAAATCAATAATTCTCCCACTATACAAGTCTCTGGTGAGGCCGCACCTGGAGTATGCCGTCCAGTTCTGGGCACCAGTCCTCAGGAAGGATGTCTAGGTATTGGAAAGGGTTCAGAGAAGGGCCACAAAGCTAATTAAGGGATTGGAAGACCTTAGTTATGAGGAAAGATTACAAGCACTGAACTTATTCTCTCTGGAGAAGAGACGCTTGAGAGGGGATATGATTTTAATGTACAAATACTGTACTGGTGACCCCACTATAGGGACAAAACTATTCAGCGCAAGGGAATACACAGAGACACTTTCCATTCCACAGGCCATTCACTAAGAATAGAAGAAAGGCAGTTTAACCTTAAAATGCGTAGAGGTTTCTTTACGGTAAGAGCAGTCAGAATGTGGAATTCTCTTCCACAAGCAGTAGTTTCTGCTGGTAGTATAGATACATTAAAAAAACTACTAGATGCACACCTAAGGGACCACAGCATTGAGGGATATACAATGTAATACTGACATAAAAGCACACACATAGGTTGGACTTGATGGACTTGTGTCTTTTTTCAACCTCGCTGACTATGTAACTATGTAAATGCCAATGTGCCTAAACTTTCCTAAACCCATGTACAATACACAGCTTTAGGCACCAGGAGTTCTGGCATTCAGAGGGACTTGTTCAGTTGCTCTGTTTGCATGAGTTATTATGAATAGGACACAATAAATGATGCAGTAATGCCACAATACATGTAAACATCTAAGGCAGGGGTACTAGTCAGTAAAATTTCCTTCCAGTGGAGGTCCGAGTCTCATGTTTGTGCTATGACTCTGATTCTTCACATCACAGCCTCCTGTACATGTCACAGTCCCCTTAGGCACCAGTGGTGGTTTTGGCCAGCACGGTTTATTGCTTTAAAAAAGGTCTGGATTCTTTCCTTAATGTAAATAATATAACTGGGTACTAACATTTTTAGGTAAAGTTGATCCAGGGTGAATCCGATTGCCTCTCGGGGGATCAGGAAGGATTTTTTTCCCCCATTATAGCAAATTGGATCATGCTTTGCTGGGGTTTTTTTTGCCTTCCTATGGATCAACTGTGGGTGAAGGATTGTATATGGAATTAATTGGTTATATATATATTTTTTTTTTGTTAAACTAGATGGACTTGTGTCTTTTTTCAACCTGATTAACTATGTAACTAGGTGTCCTTCCTTGAGAATAATAGCGGCAGTGGCGGGCAGGGGAGCCGGTGGCCAGGAGAAGATACACGGGCATCTATTTGGCTAGGCTGCATTTAAGATAGGACTGTTACTCAGTCCAGATGTGGACTGCATTCTGACATTTAGTGATGACTAATCTAAGGGATTGTACCCTTTCAAACGGTTATAGAATCATTCTAAATATAACATTTATTATATCTTAAAGGTGCTACTTGGCATGCCTGGCTCCATTAGGATGTTGCAAAGAATAATAAAATTCAGCGCACACAGAAATCTGAGACAGAAATTGATTGCAAGCTAAGCACAAAAAAGGCAATTCATAAACCTTCCTATGTATAACGAATAATCAATTGGTCAGTGCAGCGCAAACAAAAAGTCTCTTAAGCAGCAAAGGGCAGTAATCGGTGATGTCCTTCTATAAATGAATATCGTAACCATTGGACAACAGTTTCCAACATCCTAAGGATAAAGTGTCAAATGCATATCCTGGTGAAAAAAGTGCCTGAATTTGAGAAGCATGCATGTGAGAAAAAACGTGGATCCTGCCACCATAGACACTTCCAGCCTCTCACCTCATTTACTCGACCCGTAGGGGTCACACAGCATGTGTAAATCTCAAGACATCTGGTCCTGACAGCACTCTCACTGTTTCTGGGATACGACCAGGGAAATCCTCACAGATGTTGTGCATATAAAAACAAATAGAACAGATCTAGTGCTCTCCGTTTGTTTAAAAAGCCTTCATTTATTAAAAGGAGATTACTCACATGGTTCCGCACCTCCACTGGTGCTAGTATAAAAACAGACTGATGCAGACTAAGAAGGGCAGCGGTGGATAATGACGACTAACGTGGCTTCAAACTCCGTACACGTTACGTCCGGTAGGCGGGAACTTCTTCAGCGTGAGATGAAGCATGTCAGACACCCTTTCTGTTTATGTAGCGTCATATCCTAGTCATGTGACAGCCGCTGCAGCCAATGAAAACCCTCAACAAATTGACAGCAGGGAAAATGAACCGGAAGTACTCACCGGGGGACAGCGGAAATACTACGTGCGTTCCACTTCAGTGGCTAGCACTGGCAGGCACGCCCCTTCTTGCAATTGGTCCTAGATGATGAAAGGAACCGGAACTATAGCCATAGAAACGGTGACGCTGTCACGTCAGTTCCTCCTAGGTGATTAGTGCGTGCGGACCCGCCCTATTCTACTCTTGTCCCCGGATGGCATATTCCTCCAGAATTAACTCCCGGAAGTTACCTCAGAGCGGGAAAATAAATCTAATAGATTATCTATTTTCCCGCTCAGAGGTAACTTCCGGGAGTTAATTCTGGAGGAATATGCCATCCGGGGACAAGAGTACAGAGTTTGAAGCCACGTTAGTCGTCATTATCCACCGCTGCCCTTCTTAGTCTGCATCAGTCTGTTTTTATACTAGCACCAGTGGAGGTGCGGAACCATGTGAGTAATCTCCTTTTAATAAATGAAGGCTTTTTTAAACAAACAGAGAGCACTAGAGCTGTTCTATTTGTTTTTATATGCACAGCATCTGTGAGGATTTCCCTGGTCGTATCCCAGAAACAGTGAGAGTGCTGTCAGGACCAGATGTCTTGAGATTTACACATGCTGTGTGACCCCTACGGGTCGAGTAAATGAGGTGAGAGGCTGGGAGTGTCTATGGTGGCAGGATCCACGTTTTTTCTCACCTGCATGCTTCTCAAATTCAGGCACTTTTTTCACCGGGATATGCATTTGACACTTTATCCTTAGGATGTTGGAAACTGTTGTCCAATGGTTACGATATTCATTTATACAAGGACATCACCGATTACTGCCCTTTGCTGCTTAAGAGACTTTTTGTTTGCGCTGCACTGACCAATTGATTATTTGTTATCCATTAGGATGTTACCAGTCATTTACAGGATGTTTCCACATGCCACATGTCAGTGTTTCCCATTACTTATTCTAGCTGTGGCCTCACTATCTTTTTCAGTGAAATCACTTGCTATAATATAACCAGTACAAGTCAATCCAGTTCCATTCCACAATTTTTACATAGTTATGCAAGCTTACTAAGGCCCTTTGTGACTGTACACCGTACACCTTTGTAGGACATTTACTGACCATTGTAGGATTACCTATTGTTTATTAGTTAACCAGTCACGTCGCGTTTGTTTTTCAGAGAATTCGTCGTTTCCCGTCATTAGCCACTACAGGAACATATTTACTTATAGCATTGGTAACCTGTTGTCAAAGGTTGTAGGATTCCTATTTCACAGTTTACGTATAGGGCCACTTTTTTCACGGACTTAAACTCTT
>BLSH010538040.1:849154-865345 GCA_018402905.1 Glandirana rugosa
GGGGTTGGGAAGTTGGAGACGTCGTTACGACCGTCGTGAGATGAAGATAAAGGGTTTCTAGAGTGCTGCCAGCATTGCTGCAGAGGTTGAAGGGTTGGGGGGGTCAGCCTGTCAGTGTTCAGACCATACGCCGCACACTGCATCAAATTGGTCTGCATGGTTGTTGTCTCAGAAGGAAGCCTCTTCTAAAGATGATGCACAAGAAAGCCCGCAAACAGTTTGCTGAAGACAAGCAGACTAAGGACATAGATTAGTGGAACCATGTCCTGTGGTCTGATGAGACCCAGATTCATTTATTTGGTTCAAATGGTGTCAAGCGTGTGTGGCAGCAACCAGGTGAGGAGTACAAAGACAAGTGTGTCTTGCCTACAGTCAAGCATGGTGGTAGGAGTGTCATGGTCTGGGGCTGCATGAGTGCTGCCGCCACTGGGGAGCTACAGTTCATTGAGGGAACCATGAATGCCAACATCTACTGTGACATACTGAAGCAGAGCATGGTCCCCTCCCTTCGGAAACTGGGCCACAGGGCAGTATTCCAACATGATAACGACCCCAAACACACCTCCAAGACAACCACTGCCTTGCTAAAAAAGCAGAGGGTAAAGGTGATGGACTGGCCAAGCTTGTCTCCACATCTAAACCCTATTGAGCATCTGTGGGGCATCCTCAAACTGAAGGTGGAGGAGCGCAGGGTCTCTAACATCCACCAGCTCTGTGATATCATCATGGAGGAGTGGAAGAGGACTCCAGTGGCAACCTGTGAAGCTCTGGTGAACTCCATGCCCAAGAGGGTTAAGGCAGTGCTGGAAAATAATGGTGGCCACACAAAATATTGACAATTTGGACCCAATTTGGACATTTTCACTTAGAGGTGTACTCACTTTTGTTCCCAGCGGTTTAGAAATGAATGGCTGTGTGTTGAGTTATTTTGAGGGGGCAGCAAATTTACTCTGTTGTACAAGCTGTACACTCACTACTTTACATTGTAGCAAAGTGTCATTTCTTCAGTGTTGTCACATGAAAAGATATAATAAAAGATTTACAAAAGTGTGAGGGGTGTACTCATCATAAGAAGAGACTTCCTTCTGGGACAACAGCCATGCAGACCAATTTAATGCAGAGTGCGCGTATGGTCTGAGCACTGACAGGCTGATCCCCCACCCCTTCAACCTCTGCAGCAATGCTGGCAGCACTCATATGTCTATTTCCCAAAGACAACCTCTGGATATTATGCTGAGCATGTGCACTCAACTTCTTTTGTTGACCATGGCGAGGCCTGTTCTGAGAGGAACCTGTCCGGTTAAACCGATGTATGGTCTTGGCCACCGTGCTGCAACTCAGTTTCAGGATCTTGGCAATCTTCTTATAGCCTAGCCCTAGGCCATCTTTATGTAGAGCAGCAATTCTTTTATTTCAGATCCACAACTAGTTCTTTGCCATGAGGTGCCATGTTGAACTTCCAGTGACCAGTATGAGAGAGTCAGAGTGATAACACCAAATTTAACACACCTGCTCCCTGTTCACACCTGAGAACTTGTAACACAAACAAGAAACACATGACACCGGGGAGGGAAAATGGCTAATTGGGCCCAATTTGGACATTTTCACGTAGGGGTGTAGTCACTTTTGTTGCCAGCGGTTTAAACATTAACGACTGTGTGTTGAGTTATTTTAAGGGGATGGCAAATTTACACTGTTATACAAGCTGTACACTCACTACTTTACATTGTAGCAAAGTGTCATTTCCTCAGTGTTATCACATGAAAAAATATAATAAAATATTTACAAAAATGTGAGGGGTGTACTCACTTTTTATGAGATACTGCATGTACTCAAGCTGCTCAAAAGAACAGGAACAAAACCAGGCTTGGCCACGTCTGGTACAGCAGTTGGGGTCGATGGTTTTCCACACTTGGTTGTCCTTGACAACAAGTCTGCTTAGTGGTAACAGTTGTTTCAGTATATTAGTGCCATTCCTCACCTCCACCTCACCAAGAACGATCATCTGGTTAAGGGTGTTGTTGACCATGTAAGGATGTCGACGGTCAGAGGTATTTCCTGCTTTCCGATGCAAACTTAATTGCAAAGAGCATCCAGGCTCCTTACTTTAGCAAGGGCAAAGTTCTTACAAGTAACACCACTGTCTTTGATAAGACTGAATAATAAAGTTGAGTTCTTTATCCTTGGCCATTCTCCTTGTTTGATTTCTTGAAGTCATAGGCTCATGTGTTCACTCGGCTATATTACCACATACCATAGGCTTGGATATTTTATTGGTTTGAAGTGTTTTATTCAGTGCACTCACCAACATTTGAATGTTCTGCAAATCTGCAGTAATGAAGAAAGAAAGAAGAATCTGCAGTAATGGTGTGAATATTCTGAATGTCTATTCTCATTTCAGTTAAAGTGTTTAAATCCACTCTTCCCCCTTTAAGCAGTATCTGCTGTAATCCACCCACAAAGACTTGTTCTCTTATATTTAGACTCTCTATATCAACCCTATTCCAAATTGAACTACTCAAACTGAGTTCTGATATTATATATATATATATATATATATATATATATATATATATTGTATATCAGTACCCAGATCCCTCTTTGAAACTTTCTTAAAATCGAGCCCAGCAACCCTGCGAGTCAGAGACCTTCCAGCAGACCCCTCCCTTCCCCTCTTCTTTCCCTATCCTCTTCCACTTTTCTCTATCTATCCCTCTATACCTTTCTCCACAAGTTTCCCCTCTCCTCTTGCTGTCTTATAGACTTTTTCAACCCTAAAAATATTATGAAACAATATTCTTATACTCTACATTGATTTTTCAGATATAGTAAGTTTCTTTCTTGGATACTCAAAATATTGTGGTATTAATCGGCATGAGTTCTGCTATGGGCGATAGCCACTGAGCAGACTCGCAGATATCTCTTATCAATTACCGATGTATTCTTGTATTGTGAATATTGCTTCCAATAAAAACACTTTCAACTCTAAAATCGAGCCCATGTGTAGCAACCCAAAATAAGTTTACATGTGTTTGAAAGAACGTTTTAAACCATAATCTCATTGATTCTGGGCAACTCTCTGGAATGTTAAATAATGTAAAATTCAACAATAAAGGTAATGATAAATATGTAATATCGCTATATACAAAAGTTTGAGCCCGCTCAATAAAAGTCCATATCCTGGCCACTGTAAAATTGTAGGACAATCTCTCGAATTTGTGACCATTATATTTAGGATTTTTGTATAGACTCCATCCTTCATACCATCCATATAGTGGGGTGATGAATATTAACCTCCCTGGGGGTATTCCCGAGTGTGGCTCTGGGTGGAATTTCTGTACCATTAGCGGTAACCCCGAGCCACACTCGGGATTGCATCGCTGGATCCAAGGCAGCGTTACTCACCTTGTCCCCTGGATCCAGCGATGTCCCCCGCTGTGTCTGCGGGCTGTGTCCTCCGCCCAATGACTCTGTGTGCCGGGCTCCGTTCCCTGCGAGCGTCGCGTCGCACGGGGGCGGAGACCGGTGGTAAATTCAAAAAGTGAAACACACAGTATACATACAGTACACTGTAATCTGTAAGATTACATTACTGTATCAAATCATTTCACATCCCCTTTGTCCCTAGTGCTTTGCCCAGTGCCCTGCATGCACTTTTATATTATATATGTCATTCTTTCTGCCTGGAAACTTGAATGTCCATGGCAACCAAAAAGTGTCGCTTTACGTCAAAAGTGGTTGTTGATCAGCTAGAAAACAGCGATAGTAAATAAGAATCATTTGCAGAATTGAGTGATACTGATTTTTAGGGAAATTTATCATCAGCACTGAAAGTGACGACAGCGACAATTCTGCAACTGAGCAAATTTCTGTGTGTTCGGTTTGATTGTATTATTGAATAAATGTTATTACTATTACGTTATTATTTTTGATAATTTATTTTTAGTTATTTATTATATTATAATTTATGATTTCATGTTTCAAACTTTATCATACCCGGGATGTCTACTAGACTCTTGTTTGGACAGATTTAAGTGAGTTATTCCTAATAATTACAGGTCTACAATATAAAACGCCAAATTTCCATGCAAAATAATGTACCGCTTTCAGCACCAAAAATCTGAAATAATCATACCACCAGGGAGGTTAATGAATTATTACTATAATGTAAGTAATTTCCGCAGCAACCCAGTTCACAGAATGCATTTATTTGAGTCCAAACACAGAAGAAAGTCCAACAGAGTAAATATCACAATGAACAGCAGCGTTCAGAGTCCCATCCGTCCTAGCCTATATTAGCAAGCATAGAGACACTACAATCCAGCATAATATGCACCTAAGTAGGTAGCTTCCATGCATTCAATAATGTGTATTATAATCTAGTCCTGTTTCCTCATCCTGATAGAGAAAGAATGGAAAAAAATGGCTTCTTACCAAATTGCAGCCCCCATGCACCTTTTACTATTCTTTTCAAGTTTGATTACACAAAATTTACATTTTACAATCCCCTGCAAGTAACTCCTCTAGGCCTTTTGATATGTAAAATGCAACTTGCCTACCAGCTTTTTTAGGCCATAAATCATAGCCACAGTACACACCTATGTCCACATTAAAAAGACTGTGTGCATGTATATCTGTGTGTATATACATATATAGAATATCCTACATAAATTATGCAACATATAGATCATAAGGAATTAATATGCAGAAAATATGTGTCCTTTTTACTACTAATTCACCTTCATTCCTGCTGGTCAAAACAACAAATGTAAGAATTCAGATGATAGATGAAAGGTTTACAATAGTACAACATATAATAGTTTAGGGAGGTCTTTACCTTTAGATCAAAAAGCGGGACAAATGAGTAGGAAAAGGGGACAGTGGGATTTTGTTTAAAAAGAGGAACATTCCCCAGAAATGAGTGACTGTTGGGAGCTATGATCTTGTAATAAAGGAAGGTAATTGCACTGGACTGACTCAATCTCTGTTTGATTTTCCATAGCTAAAGCTTACCCTGGATGCACTGATGGATACTCAAGCTTCTTTCACAGACATTGGAGACAGTGTATCACGTGTGGAACATCTTCTCAAGGAGCTGAAGCAGCTGGAAGAAAAAGGACAGGTATATCATATATCATACATATTGTAAAGTTTGGTGGTTATTTAGCTCAAATGTAGCACCTGCTAGCGAGTACAGTCCACACCAGAAATTCCCATTTTAGGGCTTGTTGGCCCACTTTTATTAAAGAAAATGCAAAGTTCCAGAAAAAAAAAACAACAGGGTTTCCCTCGCAGGGGGTTTTCACCATCAACATTAAACAACGGTAGGTTCAGCCTCCTGGCTTACACATACAGCAATGCCACTCAGGCCTTCCACTACAGGCCTTTGTCTGTTTCTCACAGTCTTTAAACATACTCTGTGCACATTATATGCAGCCCCTTACTGCTTTGGTTCCCACATGGAGCCCTCCTGACTCCTGGCAGCGACCTCAGGCTTGAGTCTCTGGCTTTCACAGTGCACACATGCACTTTCTGGCTTCTCCCTTGCATGCCTGGACTCATTGGGAGGGTGGAGCCCAGAAGCATGGTCAGGTCACTACTAATAGCACAGCACATACCTGACCAATCAATGTGCTGGTGGTTCACAAAACTGGACCCAGAACAGGAGACTTCATTCCACCCAGAGCGCTAAGAAATCTCTGGGCTCCAAGTCCCAAAAACTGATTTTTCTAAACCATGAGGAAACTGAAAAGCCAATTTCCTACTAATCAAGCTAAACCCCTGGAGCCCCTCAACCAGTCTGGTTGAGAATCCTAGGTTAACATAACCACAATGGGGCATCCCCCTGCCATAATAAATATACAGTGTATATAAAATACACTTATAATATACTACAATATCATTATTAGGATTCATATAAAGAGTATCAATCACATTTTCATATAGGACAAATGGACTTATCCTTAGAGAGAACTGAGGAATAATATAATTCATAATTATTGTATTATCTGTATGGTTTTTTTTTCATTTCCCATTCCTTGGTGTTCTGCTAACCAGCTTTATAAAAATAAATATATGGTGGATAAGACTAAGGTTCAGTTCACACTAGTGCGATTTCACCCAGGAACTTTGAATTTTCTTGAACCATCTTTATAAAAATAAATATAAGGTGTATGAGACTAAGGCTCAGTTCACACTAGTGTAATTTCAGATATGGCACAGAATCACATGACAATGGAAATCAGTTTGTTTTCAACAGTGCCCATTTACGTCAGTGCAACTTGCCCCATAGAATACGCAAACCACATCTAAGTTGCGCTCAAATTGCACTACATAATCGCGCTAGTAATCGGATAACAGCAGTGTGAACTTAGCTTAACCACTTGCCGATCAGCCGCCTCATTATGACAGGGGACATAAAAACAAAAAAAGGCTGCGCTAGATGTTATTGGCATATGAACACCATACACAATGTAACTGAAGAAACTCTAAATGTTAAAGGAGCCTTATAATATAAAGCACATGAAACTACCAATTAAAACAATCAAAAACTATACATGATGCAAACTTGACATAAAAAGTGAAAGTGCACTGTGCATGAAATATGTGTACTAAAGTCCAAAAAGAACACTATTACATGAATGACCTTGGTGCGATAGTGCAACTATCAGATGACCAACAATATGAATAAGTAAGCATATATATTATGATCTGCTTATTAAGTCAATCTGGATGATGTTGAAAGAATATTCTCGTGGATCCAATTAAAACATGTGAGTCCAAATTATCAAAAGCGTAATACACCACGTGAAGAGGAATATACCACACTGTGACACCTCCACCAGTATAAATTAGCAGCTTACCAAAAGTAAGCACAAAGTGCGCATTGGCCTCTCACCCGGCCCAGGTCCCCAGATGGGGTATGGTGGATGGATGAAGATCTATATCCTCTATATGGATTTCTTCCTGATTGGAGTAATCGAATCAGTATCTGAATCTGTATTACCAGGATGTGTGCGGTATTCCCCAGAGCCAAGAACCCCACTGGGGTATATAAGGTCGACCTACAGCCTCCTAAGGAGTATCACAGCTCCAAAGTACGCCAAAAAGGAGAGGGGAAACTCGATAGTATAATACCGTTTTAAAATTTAATAAGGAAAATAAAATATTGCACTTACAATATCGAAATGACAACAGGCAAAAGTATCAAACGAGCCGGCCTGCTCTCGTAGCACATCAGTAGGCAGTGACGTCAACACGTCTTTCCCGAGGTACGTTTCGTCACTAGAAGGACGTCGTCATGGGGATGAAAGACGCGCCGCCAACCCACTCCCGTAATTATACATACCGGTCCCGGATGCAGGAAGGAGGCAAATCTCCATCTTAGAGATGGGAAAACAACATCCCTTACTTTGAAAGAATGACCCGTCAGACCTCCAAAATATATCTATTCACTACTAATAAAACAAAAAAACACCTCACAACCGAGATGAGGTGAACATCGGCCCAATATTCATAAATAGAAAAAGGGAAAAAAAGGGGAAAGAAAGGAAGGAAAATGTTTCGTATAGCCTTATGACCGTCCGTAATAAAACTGAGTAATATAAATTAAAAAAAATCATAATGTAAAATAATAATATAAAAACGGTCGTAACAATAAATGTAGGTGTTATTAGAAATTGTATTATCAATAATAACTAATATATTGATTTATATAACGAATTAATGTATAGGATATTGTTAATGAACACCTATATCGGGAGGGTAATAATTTGTAAATCAAGTGATAAGGAAAAATATATATATATAAAACTACATTTTAAGTGATTTATTATATATAATTAATTAAACTAACCTATAAAGTGCCCATCTATATATGAGATAAATGGGGAAAAAAATGTACCAACAACCAAAAATTTGTCCAATCAAGAACAAACTCAAAAGTGTATAAAAATTATTAAATATGTTGATGAATTATAAATATATTTTAACATGTCAGAGTAAATTAAATTAAATTGTCCTTGACAATCCAAATTAATGGAATATTGGGCCAAATACAGCCCAAATTGGCGAGTGGCCTATAAAATACCTTGGTTGCCTGACCAAAAATACCCAATAGTCAATTTAATCACAAGGTAGGTTTACCAAAAATATAAAATTAGTCAAAATATTAATTTAAAAATCAGGGCATAGATCCCATATATATAATAAATAAAATAAGTATGATTCTGGGATCATTGAAAATTCCATATCATCTCCTTCCAACACCATTTTGATAATTTGGACTCACATGTTTTAATTGGATCCATGAGAATATTCTTTCAACATCATCCAGATTGACTTAATAAGCAGATCATAATATATATGCTTATTTATTCATATTAAAATAGTGAAAAGCCCGCGCTCACAAATAAATTATTGTATAAGAGAAATATAAATAAAAAAAGGGGTGAACATAAAACCAAATGTCCAAAGAGTATTAAAATGTTAATTGTTAAATATGGGCAGCTCGCAAAGAAAACAACTGATCCAATTGTGTAAAACAAGTCTAAAAAATGTTTGCAGCGCCCCTAGAAAATAATGAAGCAATAGTAATTATAGCCGCAGGATCTTGTATGGATGGTGAGTCCGCTGAAGAAATACAGATAATGGATTATGTCTTATTGATACTCCACTAATAAATGTAAGATTTGTGACAGTTCCAAAACCATAAGTCCTATGAGAATATGACAAGGCAACAGGGTATATGATGAATCCAAATAAAGTATGGGTGTACTCTTACCAGAAGCCCTAAGGCTATGCGCGAATGGTCAAATGATAGACCCACGGATGGTCATCTGTTGTCATCTGGATCCAATTATGCAGTATGTTGAGATCCAGTGGTTGGTTCCAAAGGGGTGTTTAGAAGCGATGTCATCCGTCCAAGGAGCCAAGGGTATGATGAGATGGATCCTTATCCAGGTGGATGGTCCCGCTGTCTCCAGGTGGATCTTCCTCAGGTAGTGGGTTGCACTCAGAGTGTTTGGATGAAAAAATAAAAAGCGCAATAGTGTAATACTGCATACAAAAGTGTTTATTGCGCCAAATGGAATAAAATGATACTCACAATAAAATAAGTAAAAACAGAGCTCTTCAAATAAATGTGACAAAGGGGTCAGGAAACCCTTATTTATTCATATTGTTGGTCATCTGATAGTTGCACTATCGCACCAAGGTCATTCATGTAATAATGTTCTTTTTGGACTTTAGTACACATATTTCATGCACAGTGCACTTTCACTTTTTATGTCAAGTTTGCATCATGATGTATAGTTTTTGATTGTTTTAATTGGTAGTTTCATGTGCTTTATATTATAAGGCTCCTTTAACATTTAGAGTTTCTTCAGTTACATTGTGTATGGTGTTCATATGCCAATAACATCTAGCGCAGCCTTTTTTTGTTTTTATGTTTAGTATACTTGGTTATATTTGGCTGCAGCTGTTTGTATCTATTTTCCCGTCCCTCTCACTAAATTCATTGGTAATAGCGCGGTATTTTTTTTAGCTCACTGACAGGGGACATGTCAGAGATCGGCTGTTCCCAGTGATTGGGAACAGCGATCTCTGTCATGTCCTAGGCAGCCCATCCCCCCTACAGTTAGAACACACCCAGGGAACACAGTTAACCTCTTGATTGCCCCCTAGTGTCATTTATATATTGATCAGTGCATTTTTATAGCACTAATCAATGTAGTAATGTCACTGGTCCCCAAAAAGTGTCATTTGGGGTCAGATTTGTCCAATGTCGCAGCCCCACTAAAAATCACAGATCGCCGCCATTACCAGTAACAACAATAAAAAACAAATAAAAGTCCCTAAATCTATCCTATAGTTTGTAGACAGAATAACTTTTGCACAAACCTATCAGTATATGCCTATTGCGATTTTTTTTTTACTAAAGTATGTAGAAGAATATATTTTGGCCTAAACTGATGAATAAATTTGTTTTTTTTTGGGTTTTTTTTTTGGAAAAATGTTTTTTTTTTTAAATTGTGACTCTATTTGTGGGAAAAAAGGACAGCAATTTTGCTTGGGTACAGCGTCGCACGACTGCCTAATTGTCAGTTAAAGCGACGCAGTGCTGTATCGCAAAAAATTGCCTGGTCAGTTAGAGGGTAAATCTTTCAGGGGCTGAAGTGGTTAAAGGGTAGATTTACTAAATGCAAATAGGTTGTTCACTTTTGAAAAAAAAATCCCCTAGAGCTTAGTGAATGTGCTGAAAATTCTGAAATTTGCAAGGAATACCCAATCACATGCATAACATTTTTTTTAAAAAAACAGCCTTTTTGCTTGCACATGATTGGATGATGGATGTCAGCAGAGCTTCACCTCATTTGTAAAGCTCTGAGGAAAATTCACTTGCAAAGTGCAAATTCCCTTGCAAAATGAACACTCTATTTGCCTTTAGAAAAGCAACAGCTAAGTTTGCAATTACTAGTTTTGGGGTGTATATATCTTCTATTGCAGCACTGCCTCAAAATGGCCCGTTTGATATAGAAAATAAACTTTTACTGGTTGACACGTCTAACACAAGTTATTTTCAATGTGTTATTACATTTTTCTGTATTTATGTACCTATTTATTATTTTCTATCCAATGTAGCTACATCACTATAAAATGTTTGTAATACTACCATAAGGTATTTATATATATAATTGTAAAATGTAATTGTCTGGCCTGATAGTAAATGTAGTTTAGGTCACAATAATTTGGTGCAAAACTATTTGTCACAGAGGTAGTGGATCCTCTGTGTCACTGGGCAACTAGGCCTTAAAGAGGGCCAAGGCACAGACTCTTGGAAACCATCTGTTGTTCACCAGAGCACCCTGCAATGAATTATGGGCTTTGCTGCAGACAGCTCAAAGGTTGAGGCCCTTGAGTACAGTCAGAGTGGCAACAGCTGACATCAAGACAAACTAAGCAAGGTAGAAAACTGGCAGGCAAGGTTATGGTTGAACACTCAACTTGAAAGGTCAGGGAAGGCAGATAACAAGCATCCTCCAGAAAAAGGAAGATGTCATAAACAGGTATCAGAACTGAAGTAGGGATCATGAGTGCGAATAGATACTTAGAGAGGTCTTTGCTCAAGAAACTCCCAAGTGCACTAAGTTGTTTAAATAACTTTTCTGGACTTGACCTCAGAGGAAGTGACCAGCAGCACTTCTCCCTAGGAACCAGCAGTAGGAGTGCGAAGATATTTAAACACATGGGTGGAAAAGGATCCATGGCATGTTTCTGGAGTTGCGCCAATGAAAATGATTCCAGCTTTGGACCTAGGTGTAAAACAGCAAACTGATGCTGCAGAGACTCTGTTGAATCATGAACAATTGCAGACAGTGAAACAAGTTCCGGAGGCTGTAACAATATTAATGAACATGTGATTACCAAGACCTTTGTTATTATAAAACAGTAAATCAGCTATAAAATAATCATAGCATCATATTGTGCAATGCTTTGCAGGGAATAGTCACACCTTTAGGGACATATTAAATAATTAGCCCATACCTTTAAATCACTTTCTGTCTAATGTCTCTACCATGTACTAATTGGCAGTGTACCAAATAAAATAGATCAATCGTAGTACTGACAGTTGAGGCCTTACTCACAAGGGCAAAATATAAGGTTTTGCAGCTTACATTTATATACTGGAACATAGTATCCAGTTGAACAATTACTTTAACTCTGGTACTTTTAGTAAGTTAACAGGTCTGCATGAATAAATGAATGGCATGTCATATTATACAGTAAGGCAACAGTATCATATATTTAGAAGAGCTGTACTTTTTATCATTAAAAAGCAGTTTTTCCATCTGCAGACAACTGACTTGATGATTTCATCAGTCTGCTGCAGGCAAGAAAAAAGTTTTCCTTCTTAGTCTCTTCTCTCCCTGTGATAACACTTGCAAATGCACCCTGGCGGAAATTACCTGTGAAAACCCCAGCTGCTCTTGCAGCTAATCGCACCCACTTGCATGTAATCACTCATGCTGAGATCACACCGATTAGTGTATTCTGACAGCAGTGGGTGCTTCTGCCAGAAAACACAGCGAAAAGAAACAACAGTTTTTGTCTAGTTTAAAAGGCAATACATACCAGGAAGTGCTGCACATACACATGACTTATTATTATTAAGCCTAGTACACACAACCCAGCAGGGCTGAATGAGAAAAAACCTCACAGCTTGCAAAATTAGTACAGCGATCTCCCCTGCTGTGCTGTGTTCTGACAGAGACACAGATCCCCCCTCCCAGAACACTCTGGTCAGCGCTCTTAGCTATTGGCTGAGAGCCCTGATCAGGAGCCGATCGGCAGACCTTTTTCGGTCATTCCCCATCGATAGAAGCCGGTCGAATGGCCGGCTTCTGTTGAACCTGCTCCAGTACACACAGGCCGAAAATTGGCTAACTTCTATTGAACTGGCTGATGTCACCCTACATTCGGCCCGTGTGTACGTGGCTTTACTGACTAGGCAGGAAGGCAATAAAGCACACACTTATTATCTGATCTCTATGATGCATTATATACAGTGCCTGAAATATGCTACTGTATGTGATAAATACTTGGAGAATCCTTTGAAAAAAAGGTCATATACCTACAGTACATAATAGGACAATTAGTGGAGCACTGTGTGGGAAAGATAGAAAATGTGATATGGAATATTTTTTAATTTCATGGGAAAGCATCTACTATATGATGAATCCTGGCATGAGTCTCAGTAGACAGCTGCAACAAAGAAGAGAGAGTGCAAAAGTGGGAGCCTTAAACTGTGGTAAAAGGTAGCACTGTGGGCCCTCTGTCCTTTCCAGGTCTTGTGAATGTTGTGACTCCTGTCCTTACACCAGTGCACTTAGGTCGGTTTTATACATGATTATCCTTTGCAATAATAAGAAATAGGTTGACATCCTAAAATAGCATTAGTCTCTTTTGATTACTTATGTTCTGTTCTCTTAAATTACTTGCAAGGAGCTATTGGAAAAAGCCCAGTTACATGCTCTTCATGGCGATCAGCTGATTCAGAACAACCACTATGCTGTTGACTCCATCAGGCCAAAATGTATAGAGCTGCGGCGTATATGTGATGACTTCACTAACGAGGCCAAGAAAAAGTATGACATCCTAAGAAAATCACTGGATTTGCACCAGCAACTTGACAAGGTGAGAAGACCATGTATAATGATTTAACTATACTGGTAGCTACCTGGATCCTTCTAATGTACTGGCCACTTTTATGAAGTTAAGGGACCATTTTTTTCCATTCCATTAGTTCATTATTAATTCCATGCAATAGCAGGCAAAATTGCTTTACTGATACAGTAAAGAGTATCTCCCGCTAGTTTTGGAAAGAGTAGAAAAGGGTTGGATCCTATTTCACGCATTAAGTGCTATTTGCTACCCCATTAGGGAAACGTACCTGTGCTTTCACCTAGTGATCTTGTTGCTACAGGAAAAATTGGTATGTGTGACACAGTAAAGAGTATCTCCAGGTAGTTTTGAAAACAGCAGGAAAGGTTTAGATCCTATTTCAGGCTTTTAGTGCTGTTTGCTACTTCATTGGGGAAGATTACCATTGCTGTTGAGAAATGATTGTATCGCTTAGAGAGGTTTAGCCTCACATCCTGACTTTGTGAGAACATAGTCACCAGGAAAGGAAATGAGAGGAAATCTTCCCAACAGAGACACAGATAAGCGTTTGGCTGTAGGCTCATTTAACTGGAAGTGACCCTTTTCCTTTTTTAATTACAAGGATATTTTTTATTGCTTTATACGATTACCAGGCTAACCAGTGGTGTGAAGATGGAATCTATCTCTTAGCTTCTCAAGCTGTGGACAAGTGCCAGTCACAGGATGGAGCAGAGTCAGCGCTCCAAGACATTGAAAATTTCATTGGGCGCTCAAAGGGTCATCAGCTATCCAATCCAACCGAATTCTACCACAAATATGAAATGATTCTTTCCTCTGAGATAAAGGTAAGTGTCATGCTGATGTGTCTGTAGAAATGTTATGTTAAAAAATTTGAAAACAGAAGTCATATTGTAGAATAGTACTATATTATTATAATAACCGTTTTGTAGTTTATCCCAATCCCACTTTATGCCAAGAGATCATTAATAAAAGTCCATGTTCCCCAGTTGCAGCATGCTTGGGAGATTGCTCTGATCCCAATGATCATGATGCACAGGATCACTGAGGAGCAGGGCATTGTGATAAGTAACCACCCTGAATGGTTACCTATCAAAAGATCACCGTTACTAACCATTCACAGTGATCACAGAAGTAAAAGTTTGTAAAATTATAATTATAAATTGTAAAATTATAAATCATAATTGTAAATTATAATTTGGCTGCATTTCACCTAATTTTGTAGGATTTTTTAATTATCAGCCATTTTTATAAATTTCAGCCATTGGACACAGTAATGGAAAATGCCCTATACGTACGTTTAGTGAGCATACCGGACTATTGTATGTATCAACATCTATACATCAGTATGAAAGAAAGCAAAAAATCCCTGCACAGTGGTGGGAATAGGTGTGGTGAGGAGCTGCTGCCCCTACTAATGCTGCATCTGGTAGGGTGCAAACTTTGGTTAGATATGTGTAAAGGTGGTAGGATTGGTGCTGCTCTGTGAAAAAATCTTTCCTCAAATTATATTGCGTTGTGCAGGTATGTGTCTTTAGTTACTCAGAGTAGCATACCATCTTACTTAGGTGCTTATATACAATGAAAAATAAATATACATACATTTCAGAAGTTACCAGTGCTTTGCAAATAAATAAATATATAAAATGAGTAATCCAATCATTAAAGTGCACAGTTCTCTATCAAATGTCCATATTAGTGAACCAGTGAATGACTTTTCTTCAAAAAGTGACCGGTGCTTTGCAAATAAATAAAATAGATAAAGTTAGGTAGACGTCTCTGGATGAAACACCAATTTGATCAGGGATCAAAACCACAAACAAATGCACTTACCTGAAAGTAGTCCCCACTAGGGGGTGTTCCACCTTCACAGTGTAAGCCACTGTGTAGCTTCTTTATCCTGTGTCTGCAGTGCTCTCCTGCTCTTATCCTGCCAGCCCCTCCGGGCCACCCATATGTATAAAGAAATATTGCCCAAAGATAGCGCAGTACTGTTTTCCACAATGTTTTATTTGTATAAAAGTCGACAGTATATTTAATATGCTTGTGCAATTCCTTTCGTTCCGAATTTTGTTTTTAGCGAATTTAGCAAAATTCTGCAATTCTGACGAATTCCGAATTTTCAATTTCTGAATTTTTCCGAATTTTGGTTTTTACGAATCGCGGTAATTCGGCAATTGCGGTAATCCAGAAATCAGAAATTCGGAAATCCGAAAATTCTAAATTTTCAAATTTCAAATTTTCAATTTCCGAATTTTTCCAAATTTTCGTTTTTCCGAATCGCGGTAATTCGGAAATCCGGAATTCAGAAATCCAAACATTCTAAAATAACTAAGAATATTTGAAATAATAACTAACTAATAACTATGAAATGTATCACTAGTAGCCAAACTTTCAAGAAAATTCCAATACCTATAATTTAATAGTTATTTATTATTATTTCAAATGCTCTTTCTTATTTCCGAATTTCGGAAATTCGGAAATAAGGAAGAACATTTGTAATAATAAGTTATTAATTTATTATTTTAACTTATTATAAATTATAACAAGCTATAATTATTTCAAATTTTCTTCCTTATTTCTGACTTTTGCAGTGTTTGACTGTATATATGCATACTGTATGTATGTATGTGTTTGTGTATATTGGGTGTGTATATACAGTATACATACAATATACATACAATATACTGAATAATAATGTTTACAAGAAGGAATAAAGGCTTAAAGGCTTTAAGCCTTTATTCTTTCTCGTAAACTTTATTATTATTTATTGATAATTTAATATCCATAACCTTAAAAGAACTTTCAAACCGATGATCACTATGTAAAGTATCAATAATCAATCAATAATAAAGTTTATAAGAATCAATAAAATCTTACAAACCTAAAGACTTAAGGCCTAAAGGCTTAATGGCGCTAAGCCTTTTTGCTTTTAAACCTTTTTAAGCCTTTAACTTTTAAACTTTAAACTTTTAAATCTTAAAAGCCTAAAGGCTTAAAGACTAAAGACCT
>BLSH010538040.1:865400-878364 GCA_018402905.1 Glandirana rugosa
CTATTATTATTTCAAATGTTCTTCCTTATTTTCGACTTTTGCAGTGTGACTGTATATATGCATACTGTATGTATGTATGTATGTGTGTGTATACTGGGTGTGTATATACTGTGTGTATATTGTATGTATATTGTATGTATACACACAGTACACATACAATATACTGTACATACAATATACACACAGTATATACACACTCAGTACACACACATACATACATACATACAGTATGCATATATACAGTCACACACTGCAAAAGTCAGAAATAAGGAAGAACATTTGAAATAATAATAGCTTATTATAATTTATAATAAGTTAAAATAATACATCAATAACTTATTATCTCAAATGTTCTTCCTTATTTCTGAATTTCCGAAATTTGGAAATTTCGGAAATAAGAGAGAACATTTGAAATAATAATAGCTTATTATAATTTATAATAAGTTAAAATAATAAATTAATAACTTATTATTTCAAATGTTCTTCCTTATTTCCAAATTTTTATGAAATTCGGAAATAAGAAAGAACATTTGAAATAATAATGAATAACTATTAAATCATAGGTATTGGAATTTTCTTGAAAATATGGATATTAGTGATAAATTTCATATTTAAGTTCACTAACAGCCAAACTTTCAAGGAAATTCTAATACCTATAATTTAATAGTTATTAGTTAATTATTATTTCAAATGTTCTTAGTTATTTTCAAACGAATTTCAGATTTTCGGCTATTCCAATTGCAAAATTTCCGAATTACCACGAATTTCCGAACTACCGCAATTGCCAAATTACCGCGAATTTCCGAATTTCGGATTTCTGAATTTTTTAATTTCCGAATTCCGAATTTTTTAATTTCCGAATTTCCAAATTCCAAATTTTTTGAATTTCCGAAAAAATAAAAAAACGAAAACGAAAAAAAAAGATTTTTTCAGCCATGCACAAGTCTAATATTTAAAATGCTGCTATTTGCAGTCCGAAAGCGATTGGATATTCAAACCAGGAAGTCTGTGCGTTCCACGGCTCCCGGACCGAAAGTGATGCAATAACACTCTGAGGCTCCGCCCTACACGTTTCGTCACTCTGACATCATCTGGAGTGGAGCCATCTTGCTCCACTTCCGTATATTTATACTATGCGGTCTCCTGGCAACCGTACACCATGTGATTGGCAGCCATTTTTAGTTGGTCTGCCTGTGTTAAAAACGCCCGCTTTTTAAACTTTATATGGCAATTATTGCGTCTTTAATTCTGCTCATAATATGTATATTATTCTACCTGTTATATATGTTAGAGTTTGGTTTGATTCAGGGTGTGGTTTCCCCATCCCTATTAATGTTGTTGCACCGAGTGCAGGAAATATAGTGTCCCTCTTCCATTAAGCAGTTGGATGTAGATACTGGGGACACCACATATTATAAACAAATTCCGAGGCTATTTTCACATTTCAGAAGGCTACTTTTTAAAATGAATATTACATTAGGCATGAATTTAAATACATATATGTGACATATATTAATTAAATAAAAATTAATTAAAAAAAATAAAAAAATAAAAGTAAATATAAATATATAAAATGTGATGTGAGTGGTGGAATTTTTGAGGGGATGAGATAATATTGATATATTCATGGGACAAGATGTAAAACCCTATGGACCCCAATTAACAACAATAGCCTCAGGTTTTTAGATTTGAGATATAAAAGTGTAGAAAGACTATATCAGGGAGGTGTTGGCGTATTAATAAACATGTTTATAAATGCCTCAATAAAAGCTGTAATAAAAGGTATACTAAAGGGTGTCAGTTGACTCTGTATCCCAAATAACCTTATATTTGGGTTGGTATGGGTTTATGTCAAAAATTGGAAATAAAACCGTTCAAATCTATTTCTATATTTAACCCCTCTGGCTGGGGGGTGTGGGGCCTAAAACACTTTTTTTCTTTCTGCGAGATCTTCTTTTCATTCTCTCCTCGCCAATGTCCTTTTATCCTGTCTATGGCATAGAACTTCATGACTTTGGGATTTTTTTGGTGGAAGTCCCTAAAATGCCTGGATACACTATATTCCAGGAACCCTTTTTTGATGTTCCTAATATGCTTTCGGACTCTTACATGAAGTGGTCTTGTTGTTCTGCCAACATATTGTAATTGGCATGGGCATTCCAGAATGTATGTCACATGTGTGCTGTTGCACGTAATTAGTTCTTTAATTTTGTATTCATATCCCGTCACTGTGGATTTGAAGATATCCTTCCTTCTGCTGGTTTTCTGGGTGGTTCTGCATGGTAAGCATTTATTACATCTGAAGAAGCCTTTTAGAGCTGGAAAGATTTTTACTGGACTGGGGGTCGGTGCTTTTCTGTAAATGAAGGAGGGTTTTGTTGGGAGAATATTTTTTAGTACCTTGTCGGATTTTATAATAGGCCAGTGTCTCTTAATAATCCCTTTGATTGCTTTGTACTGTCTACTGTATCCTGTTAGGAAAGACATCTCTGGGTTTTTGTTTTTTCCTTTCTTTTCTTTATGTCCTTTTATCATGGTGTTTTGATCGATATTTCCCAGTTTGTCTGAGTTTTTCTAGGATTTTGTTTCCTGTATCCCTTTTCCACAAATCTTTGTATTAGTGTCTCTGATTGGATCACTGCAATTTCTGTGTATCCTCCTAAATTGGCCTTTGGGGATATTCCCATTCCATTTTGGATGGTGACAACTGCTAGTGGGTATATACCCATTACGGTCAGTTTTTTTTAAAAAAAGTTCTTGTGCCCAATGTTCCCTCTTCTTTGTAGATTTGTAGATCCAAATAATCAATGGTTTGTTTACTCCATGTGCCAGAGAAAGTGATGCCATATGCGTTCTGGCCTATTTCGTCAAAAATATTTCCAAGGACTCTTCTGTGCCTCTCCAGATGATTATAATGTCATCAATATAGCTTTAAATTGGGACTTTCCACGTTGTATATCTGTTTTTCCACCAATTTATTTAGGAACAGGTTTGCATTGCTTGGGGCATACTTAGCCCCCATTGCTACCCCCTTTGTCTGTACATAGTGTTCCCCTTTGTACCAAAAGTAGTTGTGGCTCAGGGTCAATTTTAGGCCCTCCTCTATGTACTTGATTTGTTCCCGTTTCAGGTTAGTGTATTTCTGTAAGGCCTATTCCGCTCCTTTCAGTCCGTCTTCTTGTATGATGTTGGTGTATAGTGAATTTACATCTATTGTAAGATCTTCTTCTTCAATTTTTATGCCTTTCAATTCTGAGATTAATTGCCTATTGTCTTTAAGGTAGGACTTTCCTTTTGGGACTAACTGTTGTAGATAGTGGTCTAGACATTCTCCTAATCTGGAGAATAAAGAATCTATCTCGCTTATTATGGGTCTGCCCGGTGGTTTCTCTTGATCCTTATGGACTTTGGGTACATAGTAAATTACTGGTGTTTTGGCTGCTTCTGGGGTTAGGTAGGTTGCCTCCTTTTTATTGAGTATTCCCTTGTCTTTTCCCTTTTTCACATATGATTTTAGTTTCTTTTCATATTCTTTCCTTGGATCCCCTTTCAGTTTTTTATAGGTGTTCTCTGTGTTCAGGATGTTCTTCATTTCTGTTTCATAGTCTTGTTTATTTAAAATAACTAAACCTCCTCCTTTAACCGCTGGGCGGATGACCACTTCTTTCTTCTTTTCTATTTTCTGAATAGTATGCCAGACATTTTGCCTCTTTATTTTCTTCACTTTCAATTTCCTGATGTCTACTTCCACCATGTTTCTGAAGACCTCTAGACTTTCATTGTTGGGATTCTTGGCATTAAAGGTGGAATTGTTCTTCAGTTCTGTAAGTCTTGAAGCCTATTAGAGCCTCTGGCTCTAATCAGGTGCTTCAAAAAAATACCCCCCCATTGGAATTCATGCATCTGGTGTTCTGCGAGAGGCCAGACGCATAGATTGGGGGGCGGCGTATGCCCTTAATGGACGAGCCGCCCCTGCTATACATACTTAGGGCCCCTGTATTCTGATTAAATTGGTGAATTTCTTTAAGAATACAATGATACTTTTTTATTTTATGAAAATAGAAATACAGTTTTCCCCTTATTATACTAGTGCCCTCCCACTGCCTCTTGGGATGCCTATGTCACATATCTGAGGTTGCACTACTTTTTACAATTCATAAAATCCTCCAAGATGGCAACATGTATACAAATTACCTGGTGCCAGATCTCTGTCTGAGACATTGGGGGCCAACTGCAAGAACCAAAAAGAGAGAGCCATCTCACCATGACCAAAAGTAAGTTGGCATTGCAGGGCGGCACCTTTATTAGTTGAATGGCACAAGAGAAGAGAGCTGCGTTGGATCCACTGGGCATATAAGTAAAAAGCACCTAAGGTTAAGGGGAAAAGTATTTTCATTGGGAGGTAGAAGTTCATCTTTATTAAATAAAATCTATTATGCAATAAAGAAACTGGATCTGTGTTCTTTTGCATTCTTGACCTTTTCTTCACCTATAAAAATATATAGGGTGTTTTTTGAAACAAATTACCAAATTAAGGCTTCATATCTGCTTAAAAAATTGTGTAAAAATATTTTGATGTTTAAAGCAGTTAAAAAGCTTTTGCTGTATATACCACTGAAAAACAAAATTTCAAATTTTGGACTTGTGACTGAGCTTTTGATGACAAATGAAAATGGTAGTTGCCTGGCTGCCTCTGGCTTCAATATTTTCTGAATGTTTGACCCAGAAACGTGAGAGTAAATTCCTGATCTGTAAGACCACCCAATCACTTCCACACACAAAACTAAAAATACAGTTTCATGAGGGCTGCCTTTGCTAACCTCTCTTTAAAAATGCAAGCTGTCTGGCAATTATACTGAACCCTATTGCTTCAATAGTTGAGTCACTGCCTTAAAAAGTTATACAGAAAAGAGCTTGCAAATTTAGGTGGGTCATCCACCTTGTTCCAGGTTGGTCACCCAGAAAAGCACTGTAGCCAGGGGGACTGAGTAACAGCCAGACAACTAGCATATAAAAAGGAGGTCAACAATGACAGTCCCCTATTTCTTTCCTGAAAGGTTTGCTTTAATGGGTATCCAAGCTTTGTCAATGAAAGGGATAGGGATATAGATTTTAGATGTAAATCAATGCAACCCTATTATCCAGGGGTGACATGTGTGTAAGATCAAGTTGGGCACTAATTTATTAATAAAAAAAGTGGTGTGCTTAGTGAAGAGCATGAGCATGGTTTTCATTGTGCCAGGGGAGTTGCTAGGCTTGTAAAATACCTGGGGCACCTTTGGGCATGCCAAGTGAGTAATGTGGTGCACAGAGCGGCCAGGGTGAACAGTGGGTGTGACCAAAATGTTAATGGCGGGATGGGCTTCAGGGGCGTCGATAAATCAAACAATATCAGTCTGTCCCCTAGTACAATTCACCCCCCAGGTCAGTCTGTCCTCCAGTATAATCTTTCCCCCTCCCTCCTGATCAAACTGTTCCCAAGTATAATCCCCCCAGGACAGTCTGTCCTCCAGTATAATCCTCCCCCCAGGTCAGTCTGTGCCCCAGTATAATCACCACCCAGGTCAGTCTGTCCCCCCCCTGTACATTATCCCCCAGGTCATTTTGTCCCCCAATATAATCCTCCTCCCTCCCCCAGGTGAATCTGTTCTCCACTATGATCCCCCCTACATCAGTCTGCCCCCCCCAGTACTGTCCCCCCCAGGTAAGTCTGTCTTCAGTATAATCCCCCCCCCCAGGTCAATCTATCCCCCCAGTATAATCCACACAGTTCAAGCCCCCCCAAGGTCAGTCAGACTGACCTAGGGACATTGCACTGGGGAAAATACTGACCCCCAGTACAATCCCAGCAATAGTTACATTTTTAGGCCCCGCACAAGTAGTGGAACTGTTTTAACTAAAGATGTACTAAAATCATTATTAGCATAAAACAGCATAACTTACAAAATTCCTGTTAAATTCCTAGTAACGCCTTGTTCATATAGGGTGTACTAAAGTGTGTTCCCATGTGAGGGCCGTGTTTATGCACATGGGGATGCACAAGTGTTCCGTGCATCCCTGTGCAGGCAGTTCTAATCATGTCAATTGGGACAAAGCGTCTGCATGGACACAGTCGCTGCTCCCAATCTGACATCCGTGTAGGTGCAGGTGCACATCCCCAAACACAGACACTGTGAGTTCAGGGGCATGCATCCACAAAGATGTCAAATCAAAAGCAGCAGCTGTGTCTGTGCAGCTGCAGATTTCCAATTGACATCACTAGGACTGTCTGCATAGGGATGCATGGAACACTTGTGCATTGCATGTGCACGGCCTTGCATGGGTGTACACTGTAGTATGCCCCATGTAAACGGGGCATCTCAATGTTTTTTTAATTTATTTTTTTACAATGTTATTAATTTAACTTTAACTTCTTTTTGGGGTGGGGTTGGTGAAACATTAGGGGTCAAGCCCTTATTCTCTTTCTATGCAGGTTCAGCTACACTGCATATGAATGAATAGAAGTCTCAGAGATTCCTATTCATTCACAAGCTAAAGCATAGTTTACTATGCTTCAGTTATAAATGAACACAGGATTGATCAGTACCAATCACTCACGGTGTTCATTCTGGAAGGGGCTGGTAAATATTACATGTTTACCAGCCCCACTCTCCATCCTGAACACTGCACCGATCTCCTGTCACAGCAGCAGCTGTAGCCAGGGGGAGGAGAGGAACCCGGCCATCAGCACTGCAGGGATGAGGGATCAGTGATGGGGGGGCACAGTACTAGGGGGGAATATCAGAGCAGTCAGGGGGATCTGCTTTAAGAGGTAACCCCCACCCCCGTGGCTCCCTTGCAACACTCAAAGCAAGCAAGAGGGAAGGGAAGGAGAAGCCAGCAGCTGTAGGGAAGCCACAGAACATCATTGCTGTGGGGGTTGGAGGGGGCAAACACATAAGAGCTGATGGGGTCATTTTGAAGCACAGGGTGGCTCTTCCATGTGTGCATTGTGTGTCAGGGCACCCTTCCTCAGACTCCGTGTGCACCAGACACATTGCACACATGGATGATACGCCACTGCTCTTATCATCCCTTCTGTAGATATGCAGTAGGGCAGTAATACAGTCAAGCATTATCTTTCTGTCTGTCATTTATGTAGTGCAACATATTTAAAATGAATACCTAATTGTGAAGTTCTCAACTTACTTGAACTTTGATTATGTGAGCTCCATACAAATAAATTTCCTTTGCAGAAATTACACTGTGGTACGGAACATTGTTTAGATGAACATGAAAATATTATTACATTGAGAATATCCATAGATTCATACAAACTCAGTGGCATACTGATGGATTGGTACTCTGATACCTTTGTCGAATTTTATAAATACTGAGCTAACAAATCAACCTTAACGCTGAACTCTAGGCTGATATAAAAGCAAAATTAATGCAGTTTTATGACAATTGCAAATCATTAAATATACTTTTAAATGAATTGCAAGTACCCAAATTGTGGAGCCCTTTGTTATCCACTGTACAGAACTTCTTCACTGTCCATTCACAAGTTAGAGGCAGGAAGGTGACCTAGTTGTACTACCTAAAGCGGTACAATCACCTTGGTCATGGAGGGCAAAGCCACAGTTCCCAGCAAAATGCCCCCATTCTGCCCCTTTACTCACCTTTGCACTGCTCCTCCACAGCTTCTTCTTTCAGTTTAGCACTTTCCAGAGACACTGTCACTTTTGTCCTGCATGAGCAAACTAAAGTGTCTCTTTAAGGGTGGCTTCACACTACCACGCTGCTTTTTTGCTAAAGCACAGCTAACCCACGGTTTTCGTGCAGGTTATATGCACTTTCCCATATTTCCTAGATTTCTATGAGGTACTGTGGTTTTGATTCAGATTCAGAAAGTGCACCAAAACTCCTGCTGTAAAACTACACCAAAACAGTGAGACATCATAGAAGTCTATGGGAAGTCTAGCCCACTTGAAAACTGCAGGTTAGCTGCACTGTGGAAACAAATGATTTGGCTGCACTCCATGAGTAAACTATTAAGCTTGCAATTTATTAATCAAAACGGCACATGCAGGTACAGGTGAGAACAGGTAGATGCATTTCACTCTATAAAAACTTAGCTTAGTCATTACAAATTGCTGCACTGTGCCAAAAGCATCGTGGGACCGCACCAGGGCAGTGTGAAGTCGCCCTAACATGTAGTAAAAAAAGGTCACCAAATCTGCTTCTACTGTCTGGGTATGTATGCATATTAACAACATTTGCCTGGAATCCAACTTTAACTACATGTTTGAACAAGGCAGCTTGCTGTTTTTGCTGATGTATATGAAGATGTAAATAAATGATTGTGAAGCAGTACATTTTCAAAAATAATATAATTATAATATTTTTTTCAAATACTGATTGATGGTTAACTTGTTCTTTATTCCAGGCAAGTGTTCAAAAAGTACTACAGAAGCTGACTGATGTTCAGGAAATGTTTGAAAAGAGACAAGCAAGCTTAAAAAAACTAGCAGCCAAACAAACTAGACCTGTACAGCCTGTAGCTCCACATCCCGAGTCTTCACCAAAGAGAGCCTCTCCTAAGACAGCCAGGCCAACATCTCTAGGTAAGTTGTTAGTGTCCATCACACCTTAATCCAAGTATCTGCCTACAAAGGAAAAAGTAACTATGATTTCCTTCTTGTCATTTGAAGGACACAGGAATTCAGATACAGTTGAGTTACACTGCAGCCTACAGAAGGTTTGGACCCTAGCAATAAGAAAAGTTGTAAACTAGGCATCAATATAAGCCCTCCTCTACCCAGCATGCCTCCTTTTTTTTCCTAGTGTCCTAGGGGGTATAGAAGTATTTTCTTCAGCTCCAATGATAAAAGTTTAGCAGGTGGATAACCTTTGCTTTTGGCTGAACATACCCTCGACAGGGGACAGATTATGTTTGGAGGAGTTCATGGGTCCCCTTCACCTGGAAATTAGTCCTCCTTCTTTGGCTGGTCAGCAGCTTCATGGGCAAGGTCCACCAAATAGCTTTCCATGCATGGTCCTTAACCAGAGAAATGCTCTTAGCATATTGGAGAAGATTCCTGTCCCTTGCTCCATGGCTGTTGATGCTTCACAGAACCAACCAATGGATGGGGTCAGGTTCTACAGGTTTCCTCTGCAGACCCCAAGGTCACCTTGGGGTGTAAGAGGATGTTTTACCTTCATCCTAAATGTTTTCTGGTGATCCCTATCTCGCCAATCTGGGAGGTCTGACTTTCATTCCCGCCTACCATTGTGGTGGTGTCTTTCTTCTATCATGTTGACTTTGTGCGATCAACCCTTGAGTTCTACAATGGTCTTAGAGGTCTCTTCATACCCTGGTGTGATGCTGTGTAAAATCTACATAAAAACAGAATTCAGTGATTTACAAATCCCATAAATCCATATTTTATTCACCATAGCAAATAGAAAACATCAAAGTTTAAACTGAGAAAATGTACCATTCTAAGAAAAAAATTACAGTTTTGAAATGGATGGCAGCAACACGCCTCAAAAAAAAATTGGGACAGGGAAACAAAAAGCTGACAAAGTATGTGATACTAACATGGAAGAACATTTTTTAAGTAATTAGTGTAGCGCCTTCACAGTTGCTAGTGTAGGTAAATTTACTATGGCTCCCCTTCCCCCCCTGTGCGCAGAGGAGCATGTGTTAATAGAGACTGGGCAGTGCTTCACACTCTGTGGCTGTGTTACCTTCCCCGTCTTGTGGAACTCACTGGATGTTTCCAGAACGGAGTGGGTATAGGGACAGAGAATACAGCCTGAATATTCATGAAGCTTCCACCAATCCCTGGGAGGCAGGCCTAGAGGAGCAGCCCATACATACTCTGGAGCCTGGCAATCTGGGAGCAGAGTCCAGGGTCTAGCCATCTAGAGGTGACCCCTGGGTCAGAAGAAAAGTAGCAACAGGAAAGAAAGAGAGAAAGGAAGCTCCAGGACATTACTGAGCTACAGTTTCAGCTAAGCTTAGCGGCAAACCTTAAGTCAAACCAGAAGCAGCCTGTTCAAGAAAAGGCCAGTACAGCAGCCTTCTGGATTCTGGAAGCTACTTAAGCAGATGGGCACTGGTTACGCTGCATTGATGGGCACTGGTTATGCAGCATTGATGGACGCAGGTCAGGCTGCATTGATGGGCACTAGTGATGCTGCACTGATGGGCACTGGTGAGGCTGTGCCGATGGGCACTGATAGGCGGCACTGGTGAGGCTGCACTGATGGGCACTGGTAAAGTTGTTAATATTTATTTTTGTAACTTAATTCTGCATAAACCATTTAAGTGTAATTTCATGAGAATTTATGAGGGCGTGTTTAGGGGTGGGATTAGGGCGGGCATGGTAGGGGTTGGGTGGGGCAACTGGTGGCGAGTAACCCTTAAGGCCTGGCTAGTAGCTCAGGACTTGAAAGTTTGAGCCCTTGTCTGCAGTACATAATATCATCGAAAGGTTCGGAGAAATGTGCGCAAGGGACAAGGCAGAAATGCAATATTGAATGCCTGTGATCTTTGGGCCCCCAGACAGCACTGCATTAAAACAGGCATGATTCTGTGATGGATGTCACTGCATGGGCTTAGGAACCCTTCCAAAAATCACACGTCAGTTTGCTATACAATCCAAAATTGCAAGTTAAAGCGGATCTCCATCGCTTCAGGGTATTCTCTCACCTGACAGTGTTGACCCCTCAATATAATTGGAGGTCAGGAACATTTAAGAAAATTGCTGGTATTGGAGAAATCAAACTTCCGATTCTCCTTTTCTAATCCTCAGTCCTCGATGGATGAACTCTCATGCAGGACATAAAGGGAGAGCTAATAGCACAGTATGGCAAAAATGTTTTTATTTTTATTTTTAAACATCTATAAAATGTGCACTCACAAACAAAGAAGTAACAAGTCATGAAGTGGCCTCAGTTATTCGGGTAATAGATCCAACAAAATAATGTCCTAGCCCCGCCCAGCGTGATGATAATGACGTTCCTTAAGGTAGTGTCTACACATTTCAGGTACTCACCCATCCAGCGGATCCAGTATTATCCCACTGAGATCCTCTCATGCCTGGCCACAGCTCAATCCCGTGCCGCCATGTTCTTTCTGACATCACTGATAGGCCTGCTGGCACTTCTTGGTTCAGTGGTTGGGCCTCCCATTGATGCGCCGACAGGCCCACCCCTTCCTCCTTTCCTGATTGAAAAGCTATGCCTTCTGGGATATGTCTGTTGCAAAGTGGAAAACTGTTCTGTGGTCAGATGAATTGTCCTCCGGACTAAAGAGGAGAGGAACTTTCTGGCTTGTTATCAGTGTTCAATTTAAAAGCCTCCATCTCTGATGGTATAGGGTTGCATTAGTGTGTATGGAATGGGCAGCTTGCACATCTGGAAAAGCACCATCAATGCTTAAAGATAGCATACGCTTTCATCCAGACAATGTCTTGCATATTTCAGCAGGACAATGCTAAACCACATACTGCATCTATGGCAACAGCTTGACCTAGCTTCAGCCATCCTGAAGTCCAAAGCTTTCACCAACTGAAAATAGTTGGCGCATCTTGAAACCAAAATTACAACAAAGAAGGCTCAGGACTGTTGAGCAGTTAGAATCCTATATCAGGCAAGAATTGGACAACACTCCTTTCCCAAAACCCCAGCAACTGGTCTCCTCAGTTCCCAGACATTTACAGAGTGTTAGTAAAAGAAGAGGGGACGCTACACTGTGGTAAATATGGCCCTGTCCCAAATTTTTTGAGACATGTTGCTGTCATCAATTTCAAAATTTCCTTCTTTTTTTTCTTGAAATGATACATTTTCTCGGTTTAAACATTAAGCTTTCTTGCCTCGACTTTTTTTTGGAAAATGTGGTTTGGTTTGCTCATATGACCTTCTCCTTGTTGATCACATCAGCTTGTGGGTCCTTTTTCCCATGTTCGATTGTCTCATTTTTGCTCCACTTGTCTTTGGTGGGTTCTCACCAAGGCCGGATTAAGAGCATCATAGGCCTGGTGCTGAGGATTTTAGTGGGCCTTTTTATGAAAAGAAATAAAATTAAAAGGCAACCAATTTTTTCTTAAAACAAACTAAATTAAAAAGAGAAAAGGGGGAGTGAGAGAGGGGTTGAGAGAGAGAGAGAAGGGGGGGGGATAGAAAGAGAGGGGGCTGAAAGAGAGGAAATTTACATAACAATGGTGTACACTCAGCAGAGCTAAACAGCATTAATGACTCACTGGCATGGGCCTATTTTGAGGTAGGGGCCTGGAGCTGCAGCTCCACTAGCCCCCTATGTTAATCCGGCCCTGGTTCTCACTAATCAGCTTCCTGCTGGCTCAGGTTCAGTAGTTTCTTCCATATGGAGTCATTCTCCTCATGCGGTGACCATCTCCATTTTGGTCTAGAGCATCAGGTTGAGTCTCCATGCTCTCTACTTGATTATGTAGCAGGTTCCACTCTTGGGTCAGGGTTCTACCTCTTTTACTAAGTTTTGGGCAATGATCCTTCTGTGTTTTTTTTTACTGTTTCCCATGTCTGTGTGTTGTGTTTATGCCCTTAGTCCCAGGTAGCAAGTAATTGTGCTGCAAATTTGAGAATGACTTGCTAAGCTATTGCTAGACTTGTTGTTTGAACACTTCGGACCGTTCAGATCGTTATCGAATCGTTCAGTAAGAGTTTAAACGTCGTGTTAATGAACGATGGACCCTGATTCCCGTATTTGTGTTGTGTGTCTGTACCCTTTGTCATTTTTTTTTGTGTCTTCCTAGTAACGGGTTTTGAATCATTTTCTCCATCTTGGGACTGGGTTCTCACCTTGGACGATGTATTAGTTCATCTCTCGTACCTCTGAGTTGGACTACGAGATCTGGTTTTACCTCTACCAGTGGCGTACTCCTCTTACTGAGGTATACCTTCTTTGATGACTTGGACTCGGTCGTCCTTCGACTAA
>BLSH010538040.1:878754-889806 GCA_018402905.1 Glandirana rugosa
TCCTCCTGTAAAATGAAGGGCAAAAAAGTCTAAAAACTAATTACGAAAATAAATATAAAAGGACGACTTATCTTTTCATTTATTAATGGTCTTTTACTATGACTTATCGATCGTAGAGCAGAACTTTTAGCGACGGTAGTTGTAAGGTTGTTACGGTTTTAGAAATCGTAATAAGGTCGATTTTCAAGACGAGATGCTAGCTATTCAGTATCATTTTCTGGTAATTATTTACTTTTCTATTCAGCAGGAAAATATAAATAAAAGCATTAATCAAAAATCTGAAAAAACGGGAAGTAAAATGTCCTCCTTGATCATAAGGAAGCAATTTGCTTAGGTATTGCTATTTGGCTAGAAATTGACTGAGCTTTGTACTAGGTATACTTGTTTAATGGTAAACTATTTCAGGATGTATTACGTGCATTACTACTGGGGTTCATTTAGTTATTATTTCCCTGCAGTTTATTTGTATTGGATATTACCTCATTACTCCCATAAGAAGTAGATAGACATAAATACATAATAGACACAGGAAATTCACATACAATATCTCACAAAAGTGTGCACACCCCTCACATTTTTGTAAATATTTTATTATATATTTTCATGTTACAACACTGAAGAAATGACACTTTGGTACAATGTTAAGTAGTGAGTGTACAGCTTGTATAACAGTGTAAATTTGCTGTCCCCTCAAAATAACTCAACACACAGCCATTAATGTCTGAACAGCTGGCAACAAAAGTGAGTACACCCCTAATTGAAAATGTCCAAATTGGGCCCAAAGTGTCAATATTTTGTTTGGCCATCATTATTTTCCAGTACTGCCTTAACCCTCTTGGGCATGGAGTTCACCAGAGCTTCACAGGTTGCCACTGAAGTCCTCTTCCACTCTTTCATAATGACATTATGGAGCTGGTGGCTGGTGGATGTTAGAGACCTTGTGCTCCTTCAACTTCCACTTGAGGATGCCCCACAGATGCTCAATAGGGTTTAGGTCTGGAGATATGCTTGGCCAGTCCATCACCTTTACCCTCAGCTTCTTTAGCAAGGCAGTGGTTGTCTTGGAGGTGTGTTTGGGGTCATTATCATGTTGGAATACTGCCCTGCAGCCCAGTCTCTGAAGGGAGGGGATCATGCTCTGCTTCAGTATGTCACAATACATGTTGGCATTCATGGTTCCCTCAATGAACTGTAGCTCCCCAGTGCCGGCAGCACCCATACAGCTCCAGGCCATGACTCTCCCACCACAATACTTGACTGTAAGCAAGACACACTTGTCTTTGTACTCCCTACCTGGTTCCCGCGACACACGCTTGACACCACCTGAACAAATACGTTTATCTTGGTCTCATCAGGCCACAGGACATGGGTCCAGTAATCCATGTCCTTAGTCTCCTTGTCTTCAGCAAACTGTTTGCGGGCTTTATTGTACATCATCTTTAGAAGAGGCCTCCCTTTGGGACCAAAGCCATGCAGACCAATTTGATGCAGTCCGCGGCGTATGGTCTGAGCACTGACAGGCTGACCTCCCACCCCTTCAACCTCTGCAGCAAAGCTGGCAGCACTCATACGTCTGTTTCCCAAAGATAACCTCTGCATATGTATGACGCTGAGCACGTGCATTCAACTTCTTTGGTCGACCATGGCGAGGCCTGTTCTAAGTGGAACCTGTCCTGTTAAACCGCTGTATGGTCTTGGCCACCATGCTGCAGCTCAGTTTCAGGGTCTTGGCAATCTTCTTCCAAACCGTCTCTTTATGTAGAGCAACAATTCTTTTTTTTCAGATTCTCAGAGTTCTTTGCCATGAGGTGCCTTGTTGAACTTTCAGTGACCAGTATGAGAGAGTGCGAGTGATAACATCAAATTTAAACACACCTGCTCCCCATTCACACCTGAGACCTTGTAGCACTAATGAGTCACATGACACCGGGGAGGGAAAATGGCTAATTGGGCCCAATTTTGAGATTTTCACTTAGGGGTGTATTCACTTTTGTTGCCAGTGGTTTAGGCATTAATGGCTATGTGTTCAGTTATGATAAGGGGGCAGCAAATGTACACTGTTATACAAGCTGTACACTCAGTACTTTACATTGTAGCAAAGTGTCATTTCTTCAGTGTTGTCACATGAAAAGATATTATAAAATATTTACAAAAATGTGAGGGGTGTACTCACTTTTGGGAGATACTGTAGGTAGCTTAGTAGGTATAGCTAGGAACAAGATACCCTGAGTAGAGTATAGCAATTAAGGCTGAGCGATAGAGACTGCTGAGATAACACTTGCTGGAGATAATAGGAAGTATAGGAGCCCTTCAGCAGAATGACCAGAGAAGCTCTATGGCCTGTTCCTGGAGTGCACAGGCCAAAATAAGCATGCATTGATTATCAGAAAAATGTCAGAATTCCTTATCACCATATTTGTTCCAGACTAAGAAAGTATTGCCAAAACATTAGCATGAAATCCAGGGGACTAATATTTTTCAAATAGAGGTCAGCAATAGCAATCCCCCATACATTTATGATGACAGAGTCACTTTAAATAGCTGCAGGGCTGATCATTCTGATGAGTCTGAGCAACTGCGTGAAAATAATACAATCCCCCTGTATTGCTCTGAGATCTCACCTAACACAGATTTAGGTGACACAAAAGAACAATGAGGTGAGCTTTGAATAACACACATGTCCCAAACTGGACACACCCCAGATATAACCACAGAAACAAAAAATGAGTTTTTAAAGGAGTTGTAAAGGCAGACGTTTCTCTATCTTAATGAATTCTATGCATTTAGATAAAAAAACCCTCTGTGTGTAGCAGCCCCCCCAGCACACCCTAATACTTACCCTGAGCCTCTTCTCTCTCCATCGATGTCCATGATCCCCTCAGCCGTCCAGGACATTCCTCTTGATAGACTGAGACACAGCAGTGGCGCTATTGGCTCCCGCAGCTGTCAACCAAAGTCAGTCAGCCAATCAGGGGAGAGAGGGGGCGGGGCCGGGGCTCAGTGTCTGAATGGATAAATGGAGCTGTGGCTTGGCTTGGGTGCCCCCTGTAGCAAGCTGCTGGCTGATGGGGCACTCGGAGGAGGAAGGGACCAAGAGAGCAGAAGAGGAACCCAAGAAGAGGAGGATCAGGGCTGCTCTGTGCAAATCCAAATGCACAGAGGAGGTAAGTATAACATGTTTGTTATTTTAAAAAAAACAAACAAAAAAAACGAGTCTTTACAATCACTTTAAAGCTTTACTCATAATCAGTTTATAACAATGATAATTAAAAATTCCTTTTCATTTACAGTCTGTACAAATATTACCATGCAGGTGCAATAGGAAGTAAAAAAACCTTGATCGATCACAAACTCCCTAAAATATGCCCCCCAACAAACTAAATATTTAGGCATGCCCTGCATAATTTTACTAAGGCTTTGTTCACATGGGCATATAACAGCATAAGCCTGTACCAGGGCTCTGTTTACATACATGGGGTTGCACAGTTGTTCAAGAGGAAGTAAACCCAGATTGGGTTTACTTTCTCAATATAACCCTGTAAAGTAGAAGCATAATGGGCTACTATGCATCGCATGGTAGCCCATTATGTGCCACTCACCTTGAAACTAAGCCTGCGGCGCCCAGCGATGTCCCTGCTCCAGGCCGCGTCCATCTTCTGCCCCTCTTCCTTCCGGGGCTGCGACTCCGGCTCTGTGACTGGCCGGAGTCGCGTGATGTCACTCCCACGCATGGGTGCGGGAGCCGCCAGTCACAGCACAGGGTCAGTGGCGAAACGGCACGGAGGCCGCTTCTTCACTGCGCATGTGCCAACATGACGTCGGCACATACAAAACACTGCATATCTCCTGAACTGTACAGGTTTGGGAGATATGCAGTGCATCTACAGGTAAGCCTTATTCTAAGCTTACCTGTAGGTTAAAGGGGTTGTCACAGGTTGACAACCACTTTAAGTGCATCTGTGTGCAGGCAGTCCTATTACCATGTCAATTGGAACAAAAGCGGTTGCATTGACACAGCTGCTGCTCCTAATCTGACATCCATGTGGGTGTAGGAGCACAGCCCCGAACACAGACATTGTGCGCTCGGGTCCATGCCCTCACATGCATGTCAAATTGAAAGAAACGGCTGTATCAGTGCAGCTGCTGTGTCTTAATTGACATGAATAGGACAGCCTGCATGGGGATGCACAAAATACCTGTGCATCCCTAAGTGGGTAAACATGGCCCTTGCATGGGCGTACATTGTTATACATCTGTGTGAATGATGCCTTAGTGGCCATACAGTCGCTGACTCCCAATTGACATGAATGCGGCTGCCTGCATGGAGATGCACAGAACACCTGTGCATCCATGAGCAGGTAAATACGGCCCTCACATGGGTGTATGTTGTAGTACGCCCTTGTGAACGAGACCTACACTTAAATATAGCAGATACATTTTCTGCTTGCCACCAGGGGCTCTCCCAGTATATCTAGTTTTCCACTGATGCAATAAATACTTCTTAGAAGCCAAACAAATATATAGAGAACACTCCTTCTGGGATCCACATTGGGGTTCTCACCATTCAGCAAAAGTTTTTCTCAATTTCATACAAAAAAGAAAATATCTATGTTATAATTCAAAAACAAATTAAATATCCATGTAGCCATGTTCATGCTTGGTATATTAAAAATTTACTCTGCAGTTTATTTTTCATAGTTTATTGTTAAACTGCAAACTGTGCAATTGGTCAAATGAACTTCTTACCCCTTATCTATGTGTACCAGACAGGCTACTCTGAACAACTATTGCCTTGACTCAAGGAAATTCTGTTTCTTTCATTATCAAATGTAACTCTTACATAAATTATTGTGGGCAGCTTAGAACTTTTACAAAACTTTGGTTAATAATGGTCATTACATAATGGTACTTAGTGGATCAGCATGTATTGGTACAGTGGCCAATATGCAACAGTCAATATGCAATGGTCTATGCATAATAGTAAGATATTCTCAGGTATGCCAGCCCTTCCTTCTGCCTCACTCACAACAGCCGAGGCCATCAAGAACCTCAGTCAGATCTAAATTGGCTTCCTGGGTTATGCTTGTGTTTAAATGATTAGTTCAACATGAAATATGTGAGCCACTTCTGTACTTTTTTAAAATGCACAAAGCCCATGGTATGCTTGCCATAAATGGATCGAAATGTGTCCGGTTCAGTAGGGGCCATCCAAATTTTCGATCCATCAAAGCCATTCCCACTTGATGGAAGTCAACCTAATGATCAATTTCTCTCTAACGGGACTGTTGGATAACTTTCATACAATCAGGGGTTGCAGCTCTGATCAGTGTATTCTGACAGCAGAGGAGTCCCCGCTGTCAGAACACAAAAGCACAGCAGGAAGGATTCCTCCATCCATGTGGATGGGGAAATTTGTTCAGTTTTTTTCAATCATCCCACTGGCTGATTGGAAAAATGATTCATGTGTGGCTAGCCTAACTTTTTAATTACTTTCCCCACATTTGCCAAACCGTTTATACTGAAAGAGAGGGGAGATTTATGGGACTTTATATGAGGCCCTTGACATGTAGGTCAAAGGATGCCTCCATTCCTAATGCAGAACTGAGAGAAGGGTCGGGACTTTGAATGAGGCAAGCAATTTGGAAAGCACATGACCACTGAAGATCTATGTAAAACTTAGTATAATTTATTTTCCACATATATCCATAAAAGTAACATACACAACAAATGTGAAAGCAGACAACAATTCATATACTGTATGTACATACATCAAAGGACACAGTATATCATGGTAACTAGCAGCATATAAAATCCTAGAATCCCAGTTTGCATATTGTATTGCATCATTGAGGAATATTAAAATCAAACATAATAACTTTGGTGTCTTAGTACAAATCTGACTTGTAAACGCATGGTTGTGGCATCAATAAGCTCTACGCATTTCGGGGTTTAGGTACCACTCGTCAGGAGCAGATGCCAAAGATGCCACAGCCCATTTGCAGTACTCAATGTCACTCTCCACTATCATGGTCATCTTGTAAGTATACGTGGATGTCCGATCACCCCCCTACCCCTTTTTTTCACTCTTTGACTTAGTCTGACCCAGTCCTTATTTATATACCTTTCAGACACCTTTTTGGCATCCACTCCTGACGAGTGGTACCTAAATCCCGAAACGCATAGAGCTTATTGATGCCACAACCATGCGTTTACAAGTCAGATTTGTACTAAGGCATCGAAGTTATTATGTTTGATTTTAATATTCCTCAATCATGCAATACAATATGCAAACCAGGATTCAAGGATTTTATATGCTGCTAGTTACTGTGATATACTGTGTCCTTTGATGTATGTACATATATAAATTGTTGTCTGCAGTCACATTTGTTGTATATGTTACTTTAATGATATGTGTGGAAAATAAATTATACTAAGTTTTACATAGATCTTCAGTGGCCATGTGCTTTCCAAATTGCTCGCCTCATTCAAAGTCATGACCCTTCTCTCAGACCTTTTATACTGAATAAACTCACACTAAAGACTGTACCCAGCCACAGTGGGGGAGATTTACTAAAACTGGTGCACACAGAATCTGCTTCTAACTTCAGCTTGTTCTATTAAGCCTTGTCAATAAATCCTAGAAGCTAGTTACTATGCACAGCTGCACCAGATTCTGTGTGCACCAGTTTTAGTAAATCTCCTCCAGTGTGTTTGTCCATCATCTAACACATGCACATTTGCAAACACTAGGAACTTTCTTAGCTTTGCGGAAACAATATGATTTACACAGTTGCTGCTTGTCAGATTGCTTGGGAAGGCTGAAAAGGTCCACACCTATTACCAAAGTTCATTTATCTTGCTAATCCAATGTCCGTTTTAAAGTTATTAAGACAATTCTAGCATCCTGTATGGTAATCTTTACATATTTGGTCAGCAAATCATTTCAACAGGTGTTTTCATTTTACAACAACAGTCTGTAGTACTTGTCAGTGTAGGCAATGTTAACTGATGAAATATATGAAGAGGAAGTCTATTGGATATTTTTTTGATGTTTGAAAACCTGAGGCCACTGAAGCTGCTAAACAACTTTTATCAACAGTTCCATATTCCCATGCCTAGATGTTCCAAAATTACTTTATTGTAAGATACAAAAATGATTTCATATTTTGTTGGCATGTGTTGGCCTCTGCTGCTCCTGCCTTGATAGGTTTTTATAGGTTTACATATGATCTTAAAGTGATTGTAAAGGTTAGTTTTTTTTAAAATAACAAACATGTTATATTTACCTCCTCTTTAGGCGGCACCCGAGCCGAGTCAGAGCTCTGTGTATCCATTCAAACAGGGAGCCCGACCTGGCCCCACCCCCTCTCTCCCCTGATTGGCTGACTGACTTTGATTGACAGCCGCAGGAGCCAATGGCGCCGCTGATGTGTCTCAGTCAATCAGGAGGACAATCCCGGATGGCTAAGACACTCGTGGACATTGCTGCAGAGAGAAGGGGCTCAGGTAAGTAATTAGGGGTGCTGGAGAGATTGCTACACACAGAAGGTTTCTTTTACCTTAATGCATAGAATGCATTAAGATAAAGAAACCTTCTGCCTTTACAACTCTTTTAATGACCTCATAGATTAAACATTTCTAATTCTTTTTTGCTGATTTTGAAATGCCATACCCAATATTAGGTAACAAGAATTCATCCTTCATTGGTCTGATGTAAGCAAAGTAAATTCTAATTGGTTCTGCGAGAATTATTGATTAAGAATTAAGAACTCTTTATGAAATATTCAAATATCAAATATCTAATGCATTGCTTCAGAAACGGTTAGGTGCTCTGTTTGGGTGGCCTGTGACAAACATATATTATGCAATACTGCATTAAGGACACACTAGGAAGAAATGTGTTGTTAATTTTTTTTATAAACCACAGAAATAGAAATGGTTGGTTTCAAAACTTGGTTTGGCTTTTTAAAAAACATTTTTTTGCAAATACAATTAAAGTATAACTAAAATCACAGCTTTTCTTTAGATTTGGATAGAGTAGTCAGGGGTTAGATCCTGTCAGGTTTTTGTTACTGTCTGTATCCTTGTTTGGGGGATAGAATCTAAGTGCCCTTTCACCAGTGTCCCCAGGAATCGAGAGAAAACCGTCCAATGGGGACACTTTCCTCCTGTGACACAACTGTATAAAGCAGGCCATACAAGGGTCGTCTTAATAGTATCATGGGTCCCTGGCCAAAGTAATGCAGTGGGGCCCACTACCAGCTTGCCCCAATTTACTCCCATACTCTCAAGAATCAAATTATAAATAGTTGATAGAATTAAGCATATATTAGTACTTTCAATAAAAATAGATTTGAAACAATAATAAAACATGCCATAAATCAAAGACTAATCAACACAAAGAACACAGTATGGGTGGAGGCAGAAGGGTACTGTACAATGGAAGTCAGGAGGGCATAGTACAGGTTCTGGGATGCAGCCCGGGACACAGCTATCCCAGGACATCTTAGTAAAAAGCATGACTGTCCCAGAAAATCTGGGACAGTTGGCAAGTATGATGTAATGCAAGATTATCATGGGCCCCCATGCACCTGGGGCCCCTACTGCCCAGGGGTGCCCATGCATTAAGACAGCTCTGACATACACTAGTAGAGTTTTGTTGTAAAATTTTAGTTTTAAAGTGGTTCCAAAGCCTAAACATTTTTTACCTTAATGCATTTCTTGCATTAAGGTAAAAAATGTTTGGGCATCAGCATTCCCCCTCACCCCTCCTTTTACTTACCCGAGCCCTCATTTAATGCTGTGCACATCTGCAGCTCTTCTCTCCCCTCACTTCCAGGTCTCGCTGGCTTTGCTGAGGCACCGAGAGCCAATGGCCCCAGTGCTCTAAATCAAAGCCATTGATGAGGGAGTGGGGGAGGGGGACGGGGCCGAGTCCCACTGTCTGTGTCAATGGACGCAGCAGCAGGGCTTGGGAGCGAGCATGCACAAGTGCCCCCATGGGAAGAGGCTTCCCATGGGGCACTGGACAGTGAGGAGGGGCCAGGAGTGCTGGTGGGGGTCCAGAGAAGAGGAGGTTTGCGGCTGGTCTGTGCAATTCCATATAGACATGTTTGTTATTATTTTTTTTTTAAAGATTTACCTTTAAAACCACTTTAAAAACATTTGTTTGATTTTGTAATCATTAAAGTGGGAGTAAACTCCCATGCATGATTTTTACCAATAGGTAAGCCTATATTAAGCACTCACAGAGCAGGAGTCTGCAAACCCGGAAGGGAGACCGAGTGAACATGGAGTGCCTTCAGCAGTGACATTGCGCTGCTGGAGGGCTTCGTTCTAAGGTAAGTTTCACATAATGTGCTGGTATGCGATGCACATTATGACATTGCCTTGCAGGTCAAAAAAAAACAAAAAAACAGCATTTTACTACCGCTTTAATGGGGTCAAATCAACATTTGTGTTTGGCCCCAATGACAAGGAGAGAAGGAGCAGGATAGAATATGTTTCTCAATCTAACAAAATTCTAACAGTGAATGTAGTTTTCGTTCGGGAAAGTCTGTTCACGCCATCATTAAATGTTAAAAGCAAATGTTTTTCACATGAATTTTCGTACACGTGTTTGTATGAAAGATTATTTAGCATTGCCCTTCGTTAGAGGGGATATCTCTCTCATTGAAAGGATATTCTCAAACTTCCTGCTGAGTCTACCAAACAGGAAGTAAAGGAGAAAAAAAAACGATGGCAAAAAAAAAAGAACTGACAATGGTTTTAATCCTCCCCTACTAAAATGAAAACAAAGTTTTGGCTTTAGATTTACTTTACGCATTTTTAGTTTCAATGATTTTTATTGGAGAATTTCCAGATTAGAAAAGGTTAACAGATTTGAATTACAATACATTTCTGTTAAATAGAAGTTGTTTACATTCACATTGAGTTTTTGCAGTGAGCCTCCTTCCAGTCCACACAACTATTATCTCTGTTTGCTCCCTTGCTAATGATCCTTTCAGCAAAGTTTGTTATAAGGAGCAAGGGAACAGAGAGGGCATACAGAGAGGCATTGTTAGGTAACCATGCAATAATTAAACATAACAAATGTCTTGGTCATAATGTTCAGAGGTGCCCAACAATCCCCACGCCTCTGGAGAGGGTATCTTTGCCCCCCCAAATACGCCTTATAGTTCTTCATTGGCCACACAGTCATCTAATATCCTCTAGTATCCATCCCTAACACAAAAAAAAAAAATTTAGACTGGAGAACAGGCAATAAAATGAAAGATGCAGAAGACGAGATTAGGAAAGAAAGAAAAAGAAAAGAATATCATATATAAGAAGAAAGAGGTGCACTACTGGGTATTAGTTACTCTTGTAATAATAGCCTCATAATGGGTCAGAGAGATATTTAATCAAGGGTTCCCAAACTCTGTCAAATTGGACTCGTTTGTCCTGCAGGATCGCTGATAAGTGTTTGTTTATCATTATCCATATTAGTTTGTGTCTCACTAATTCAAAAGGGATCGTGGGTGTTTTCCAAGATCTGGAGGGCTACCCAAAAGTACCTGAGGTGGAGATTTAACCAGATTTACCTGTGTTAATGTGTATATAAAATTATAAAGCCGCGCTGAAAATAAGTCCTCAATAGGCATAAACTTGTCAGATGTTGTTCAAACACCCCGTGCACAGCACACTTAGTGAATCCACCACCGTATAATGAGGGGGCTGTGCCCCACAAACTTGTTGTAGACTGTTCAAATACGGATAACTCCTGAATAAAAGTCGCGCCGAAATATTAAAATATATGTGTAATTGTGTCCATTTAGACCAATTTAGAGGTGGAGTCCATGAAAACCCATCGGGAGGTCTAGAACCTTTTGTGGGTGCTAGGGAAAACTTAATCACTCTGTGTTTGATTATACCTATTACTATTTGTTTGTGAATAGTCGCTAGGACGTCCTGTTTGCTCAGGTTAAACTGTCTCAAACCCTTGGGAACTAATTTATAGAGAGACTGGGTAATACTCCGATAATAATGTTCTCATTGATTATGGGTCATCAC
>BLSH010538040.1:898016-916258 GCA_018402905.1 Glandirana rugosa
CCCCCCCCCCCCCTAGGCACTATATTGGAAGGAATTTTTCATTTTTATGCTTTCACTTTAAAAATCAAAAAATCACTGCTCATTTAAAAATGACGTTTTTTACAAACTTTTTTTTTCATTGATACATGTCCCCCAGGGCAGGACCCGGACCCCTATAACCATTGTATGCCCAATTACTTGCATATAAGCCTTCAAAATGGGCACTTTAGATTTTTGACGTTCAGGTCCCATTGACTTTAATGGGGTTCGTTATTCGGCATCCGAACTTTCGCGACTTTCGAATGTTCTGGTGCCAACCGAACAGGGATCTGTTCGGCCCATCCCTATTTATAAGTATCTAGAGACAGGCAACCATGAATACATTTATATTGGTGTATTTAACATATTGCATTTAACACTGAAAACCTAGTCATTTACACATTAACCTTGAGGGGCTGCATAGAAACAGTTTAATGGTTAAACAAAAGAGGTTTTTAGTGCTAGATGCACAATATCATCTAAATACATTATTTTTTTTTATTTTTTTTTGGGCATATTCAGTCGCCATGTCAGGGGCAGCAGATAACTAAAGAAAAAGACGGACTTCATGACACATATACAGATAGTTGAATGTGCTATTATCTTCTAGCAAAAAGTAAATGCGTTTCATTCTCTACTTCATTATTTCAAATGTCTTCCCCATTCATTGCATGTCAGTTCCTCCTCTTCTGGGGAAAAAACTGTCTGGGGTAAAACTGTGAGTCCAAGAGCTGTGTATTTACTTTGCAGTTCCCAGCCATGAAATGAGTGAATTTCATTTGGATTCATTCTTGCCTTATATGACCAAGGTATCAGGGGTTTCTTCTTCGCTCAGACAGTGTAATTTGTTTATTAACAGAAAGGATGCATTTGTAACCGTGCATGTTAACCACTTCAGCCCCGGAAGGATTTCCCAGTTTAGGACCAGAGCACTTTTTGCAATTCGGCACTGCGTTGCTTTAACTGGCAATTGCGTCCTTTTTTCCCCACAAATAGAGCTTTCTTTTGGTGGTATTTGATCACTTCTGCGTCATTTCTGATCGCTGCTATGAACAAAAAAAGAGCGACAATTTTGCAAAAAAAAAAACAATATTTATTTTTTGCTAAAATATATATCCAAAAAAAATGGTTTTGGCCAATTTATATTCTTCCTCATATTTTTGGTAAAAAAAAAAAATTGCAATCGGCGTTTATTGATTGGTTTGCGCAAAAGTTGCTGCGTTTACAAATGATGAGAATTCATTTATGGGTTTTTTTTTGTTTTTTTTTATATTTTACTAGTAATGGCGGAGATCTGCAATTTTTAGCAGTACTGCGATATTGCGGTGGACACGTCAGACCATTTTGACACTTTTTTGGGACCATTGACATTGATACAGCGATGAAAATGCATTGATTACTGTGTAAATGCCATTGGCAGTGAAAGGGTTAACCTGGAGTTAAGGTTCTAAGGATTAACTGCGGTCCCTCAGTGTGTTCTAACTGTATGGGGCCTGGGCTGGCAGGGGGAGGGGAGTGATCACATCCCTTCCCCCTCTGGCAGAACAGAGATCCGTGTTCTCACTGTGGGGGAGCCATCGCGAGTAGCCAGCGGAGATTGAGTCCACCCTACCCGCTCCCTGGCCACCCCGGAACACAGTGAGCATGCGCGAGCGTGCCTCTGGCGGCGCGCATGCTCACAATACTCGTTCTCACGGCCACCGTCAAGTGACGGCGTTTCGCGATAACGAACCATGTTGCCACTGTCAAGTCACGGCGGGCGGTCGGCAACTGGTTTAAAATGTCTTTAAGGCTTTGTTCAGATGGGTGCTGACACCCATCCTGTGTGCAGGCTCCCTTTGTTATTGCGCCTGCATCTTCCCCAGGCTGCATGCAGGCAGCCTATAGAAGTGAATGAAGGCGCAGCAGTTGCATGGGCACAGTTACATGTCAAAATTTGGAGCAGGCGCATGGATCTAAAAACAGTCAGTTTATATTAGTTATGTAATATTATTTAATAGGTCATATGGAATATTTTTGTTAGCGTTTTATATTGTAATATCACCAATATGACCTTTATCAGAACAAGAATAATTAGAGGAAGCTTGTGTGAGAAACTTTTTTTGTTTTCTTCCACAACAGAACACCACAAAACATTATTTCATTTCCTTCTTTTTTTTTTTAAGTGGATGTAAACCCTCCATATACCCAGTGAAGTGAACAGCCACAGATGTTAAACAGAGATTAAACAAATCTCCCTATCTAAGTTTTACATGTATATCTGCTCTCTTCATCTGTAAATCTCCTTTAGAAAGTGCAGATCGTGTTAACATTTTTCTCTTCCTGGTTACCTCTGGGAGTGGATTCTTGGCATACAGCCAAGACAGGTGATTGGAAGAAAGGCACACACCCCCTCTTCTCATTGGCAAAGGAAGAAAGCAATGTACATAGCTCTGATCTTAGACAACAAGCAGTGTGCTAATCTATTTATAGCAACTTTCCTGTCACACACTTCTATCTCCCATCTCGGAGAACGTGTGAGAATTTATCAGGCTGATAACAGAGCAATGGAGAAAGAGACAGCCACAGGACATCGTTCTTTGGAGAGAGATAAGAAAACACTGCAGATCTATCCTATGAGGAAGTCTCTGAGTGAAACACGTTCGTTTTTCAGATGTAGCATTGCTGTTGGTGCCAAATAAAGATTTATCAGAAGAAGCATCTCAGTTGCCGGCGTTTTCTACCCTAATTTGCTGCATATGGGACACAACAAGCCTGAGCACCGATACTCTGCTCATTACTCTGTAATCACGAGGTAGAGCTAGGGTGAGTTTTTGTCTATAGTGCAGATCTATGTGCCCAGCTCAAATTTCATCAATCGGGTTTACATCCACTTTAAGTTACTGGTTCTTTAGCTTCTGTTTTCGCTGTTTTCATCACTTATAGTAACTCACATTTTAAAATCGAACTTCATGGTCATTATCCACCAGAACAGAAAGGAAAACAAAAAAAAATAAAGTAAGCAATTTTAGAAAAAAATGTAAGGAATTTTAGAATACAAACAGTGAGGAATTTCAGAATAAAAACTGAGAAATGTTTGAATAAATCAGCAAAAGAATAAAAATATTGAGGAATTTTAGAATAAAAACATTAATTCATTTCAGAATAAAAACAGTGAAGAATTTTAGAATAAACAGTGAGGAATTTTGGAATAAATACATTAAGGATTTTCAGAAAAAAAGACAGCAAGGCATTTTAGAATAAAAACAGTGAGGAATTTTAGAATAAAAGGGAGGCAGTGAGGAATTTAAAAAATATATATTTTTATGGAAAAGTGGGGCATGTGAGAGACCTAACCAAGATAGGGGCTCCTGGAGAGGACTAGGAGCCAGCCTCTTCTCTTACCCACTCACTATGGGCCAGAGAGAGAGCAGATCATTCTGTAATGATGGACCACCACCTTAATGGACACTGAGAACGTGGTTTGGATTACTGCAGACGGGACAGTAATATTTATCCACAATATCTCCCAGGAAATATATAAAGACTATTCCTGTTTTTTTATTCTGAATTTTAGAATAAAAACAGTGTGGAATTTTAGAATAAAAATAGTGAGGAATTTTAGAATGTCTCCGATTTTTTTCAAAATAAAAATCTAACAGTTTTGCCTAAAGTTTCACTGATGGGTTCAAAATGCATTTCAAAAATGTGTGCAATACATTAATTCCAATGAATTGTAATAATTTGCCAGTTAAAATGCATATCAAGGCAAACAATTCCCAAATTGTTCACTCACTAAAATTACAAAAAGTCTCTAGATTTGCTTGTTGCCCAAAGAAATTACAGCAAACTGGTACATAGTGCTATACACACCTTTCCTTCTCACTTCTTGGTTAACTGCACATAAAGCCCCTTTGAAGACATTCTTGGCATCTAAATTTGTCAGATATTTTGATTTCTTCTGTATTAAAATTATAGTAACTCCAGGGTATGAATTTAAATAGTAGCCATATTTCCACTGGGCTATGTTTACAGACACAGTTATTAATGTAATTAGTTTGCACGTTCCAGAGCAGCCTATCATAGCAATATGATTTTAATTGGAGTAACCAGGGTGTTCTTGTATTGTAGCAATTCAAGCTAACAAAGAATTTACTTTACAGTTTTGTTGTGTTAATTCTTCATAGCAGAGTTAGAGTCATCCAAAATGTAGGCATCTGCTTAAAATATATGTAATCCCCAACAATCAACTTCATTTTGGTCTGTTAAATATATCATTAAAAATGTTTTGTTCAATAATTGCAAAAAAAAACCCCAATACATTGACCCCTCCAAAAAAACAACAAGCTGATAACTTCCTGTGCTTTCTACTATTGCTTATTGTCATCATTTACATTATTTCCAGTTATCTGTTTGGACTACAAAACACATCCCCCTATGGTATGGACAGAAATAGAGGGGGAGGTGTTCTGTGACAGCTCTGCTACTCCAAAAATAATATAGTACAGTACGGGAGTGTTGTCAGCCTAGAACAAGAAGTGTGTTACTGGCACGAATCATTGTGCAGAAATATATGGGAATGTTTGACCATTCTTCCAGAAGCGCATTTCTGAGGTCAGGCACTAATGTGGACGAGAAGGCCTGGCTTGCATTTTCTGCTCTAATTCATCCTAAAGGTGTTCTATTGGCTTAAGGTCAGGACTCTGTGCAGGCCAGTCATGTGCCTCCGCCCCAAACTCGCTCATCCATGTCTTTATGGACCTTGCTTTGTGCACTGGTGCGCTGTCCTGTTAGAATAGGAAGGGGCCATCCCCAAACTGTTCGCACAAATGTCTTGGTATGCTGACGTCTTAAAAGTTACCTTCACTGAAACTAAGGGGCCAAGCCCAAGCCCTGAAAAACAGCCCCACACCATAATCCCCCCTCCACCAAATGATTTGGACCAGTGCACAAAACAAGGTCCATAAAGACATGGATGAGGGAGTTTGGGGTGGAGGAACTTGACTGGCCTGCAAAGAGCCCTGACCTCAACCCGTTCACCTTTGGGATGAATTAAAGTGGAGACTGTGAGCCAGGCCTTCTCATCCAACATCAGTGCCTGGCCTCACAAATGTGCTTCTGGAAGAATGGTCAAACATTCCTATAGACACTCCTAAACCTTGTGGGCAGCCTTCCCAGAAGAGTTGAAGCTGTTATAGCTGCAAAGGGTGGGCCAACTCAATATTGAACCCTACGGACTATGACAGGGATGCCATTAAAGTTCATGTGCGTGTAAAGACAGTTGTCCCAATACTTTTGGTAATGTAGTGTATATACCCTAAATATTATAACGAATTTACTATAAAAAATACCCCACCAAGCATTCAGAAGTGCCTCTAGACTACGTATATCTTGATTGAGAACCAAAGACTTACACACTTGCCAGCTTCTTCCTAATAGTACAGAGAGTGAATAAGAATACTTCATGGACTGGTGGTAGCGAGGTGGAATTTTACAGAAATGGATATAAATATGGGAGGTTTATGGTTAATTATGGTATAAATGTAAACAGTTCATGGGCATATCAATATTCCTTTGATTAAACCAACTGCTCATATTTACACAAGTTTAGACTGTTTATATTATACACAGCTGAGTCTACAGTGTGACCTCATAACTTTACAGAAGATATTGTCCATCATGAGATTTTTTTTTTCTTAGAGGACATTAAAAATGATTTAAAAAAATTCTCTCTTTGAAGTCCATTCACAAAAGGTACATGTTGCTACTCTGTAAAATATATCACTAGCTTCTGCCTGGAGATAATTGTGAGGAAAAGGAGCCTTAATATAATCCACATTTATTATAGGTAGAGGTTTTTCAGCAGTTAAATATCCTTTTTTTTTTTTAAAAAAAGTGCTTATTTTACACCTATGTATTTATGTTAGTAATCTAAAGATTTTGCTTTCAATTACAATATCACACATGCCTTGATAAAGGGGTCCTGCATATCCCGGAAAATTTGCCTGCTTTGCTGTGTGATTTTAAAGTTATGAATAGCAAACTTACCTAAATCCAATTTGTGGAGGACATATCTTTATGCAGTTAAAATAACGTAATGCATCTTACTGAATCTACCCTTTTATTCTTTTTGCATCAGTAAAGGTAACTAATACAATTACTAGAGATACTCCCTTGCCACATCCATAAGTATACTTAGAAAAAAGGAAAAGACCCACTAGGTCGGACTTTAGAGGCAAGTTGGACTACAAAGTTTATATAAAATCTAATTTTTATTGTAAACAAGAATAAAATCAAAATATGTACATAGAAAAAGTATTAAAACAAAAAAGGAAGGCTGGCACACCTAGTGCATTACCAATGACATTTAATAAATGATAAAAACAGTATAACATGGATAATCACAAAACAATGGTACTGTCAAGATTCAGCAGCTTGGCAGACCAGACACATAGCTACACCAGGAAACCGAGACTAAACAAGTATATAACTTAAAAAGGTGAAATTTATTTACAGTGCACAGTAATAAACAAACACAGCCAACAGCGAACATAAACAACCCCAGCAAACAAAACCCAAAACCTGACAAAAACACTAACACCTACACTGCAGACTAAAGCTAATACTGGGCAAGGGTACAGGGTATAGGGGGGATCAAGGAGGATACAAGACAAGAAGCAAGGTAGAGAGAAACAGGCAAAGCAGGATCTCTAGCAGCAGGAAGGCGAACAGTCTTAAATAGCCATTAATGGCTGAACCCAGGTGTGGCTGATTGTTACAGCTTGCTGGCTCTGGGGAGACACCTGCTGGTGGCCACTGGAGCTGCAGCAACCAGCCCAGAGCAGCACAGCGCCACCAGTAGGTAAGCTCAATCCTGACAGGCTGATTGCTACAGCTTGCTGGCTCTGGGGAGACACCTGCTGGTAGCCACTGGAGCTGCAGCAACCAGCCCAGAGCAGCACAGTGCCACCAGTAGGTGAGCTCAATCCTGACAGGTACTCAAATGAGTTTGACATTTGAGTACCATTGTTTTGTGAATATTATTATTATTATTATTATACAGGATTTATATAGCGCCGACAGTTTGTGCAGCGCTTTACAATATTAGGGCAGACAGTACAATTACAATACAATTCAATACAGGAGGAATCAGAGGGCCCTGCTGTACTATTACAATACAATTCAATACAGGAGGAATCAGAGGAATATCCATTTTATACTGTTTTTACCATTTATTAAATGTCATTGGTAATGCACTAGGTGTGCGCGCCTTCCTTTTTGTTTTGATTTTCCTAGTTGTATCAGATTATCTCATCTGAGGAAGGCAGCATTCACCCAGTCTCGGAATACCGATGCCCTGATTGCCTTTTTTCTTTGAAGACCTCTGAGCGCTGGAAGCGGCTATTTTTGTTTGTTGTTCATAGAAAGAGTATTAGCTAAAAACATATGTTCATATAAATCACAGCTTCGGGTCATTCAGGTAAGTGAGCCCCTGTGTGCCAACTTGTTTCACTGGTCTGCTTCTTCAGGACACACAATAGGGAATCAGTAATGGGTAGGTATCACTTGCCTAGATTATGAGCATGCATGCATAGAAATCTCCCTGGGCGAGCACTGAGGCACATAGGAAAAGCAAGCCGGATTTGACCCACGAGTGTGATGTTTGACAATTGGTGTTGGCAAAGAAGAGGGAGACCAATGGAAAATTCACCTCCACTAACAAACATCCATAAATTCCTGACATGGTGAGGGATAATATAAATGATCCACCAGACATTGGTCATATTGTGGCACCGTGCATACACAGTCAGTATATACCGGTAGGTCTCAGTAAGGAGGACACAGGAGAACAAAGCAAAGATTCAGGCCATCAGCGGAAAGAAATGGTTATCCCATCCAGTCCTCTGAGGCCAAAGCTTGGGATTTGGTGATTAGTCCAGGGAAGCTGATTTATATGAACATATGTTTTTAGCTAATACTCTTTCTGTGTACATATTTTGATTTTATTCTTGTTTACAAATAAAAAATGGATTTTATATAAACGTTGTAGTCCAACCTAGTGGGTCTTTTCCTTTTCCTTGTTTCTAAGTAAAGGTAACTGATAAGGAATAAATGTAGTAATGTATAATGTTTTTACATTTTTTTAAAATATATTTTTGTATTTCCATTTGTCTATTAAGAATTACATTTAAAAAAAAAGTTTTTTTGGTCAGGTAAATATGAACTATTTTTATATTTAATCACTATTTGTATAATGCTGCTTCATTTCACAATGTTTACCCTTTGTTTGAACAATCATATAAAAGAATTAGACAAATTAGCTGATGTTTTTGGCACAATAACATGTTTAGGGTAATTTGGAGGATCTTAACTAAACATCAGTAGCCATTTAAAGTCAAAAGTTTGATGACTTAATTTTTCTTATTCCTAGTGGTGACATTCTATGGCTGTCAAACCACACTTTGAAAGGGAAAATGTGCAAATATGGGAACTGTCATAAATAACATTGTTTTAAAAGCCAGTCAGACAAGTTAATCTGCTTGAAACAAGTTATAGGACAGGAGTTCAGACTTGAAAACTCTGTTATTGGAAACTCCCAGATACGTATTTCAATGCAGCACTAAAACACAGGGAGAGCAGCCTACTTATGTAATGAGTATGTGTGGATGCCCCATGTACATTATAGAATGAAAAAAATAAACAGAAAAATGGTTTAAACATTTAGGCTAGGTTCACACTATCCGACAATAAAACGGTTTGACTTTGATCCTACTTTGCTCTGCGATTTACTGTCCTACATTGGTCCGATTTCTGTGAACAGGGATCCGACTTTTATACAAGAAATCAATCAGCACAGTAAAACAAAATAAGGAATAAGCAACTGTACACTAAGGGAAAAATTAATCAAATCCCCACCAGACTTATAATATGACAAGAGTGCAGCGCTATAAATATTGATGATATTAGTCAAAACATATAAAAGATATTAAAGTCCATGATATGCTTCAAGCATTTCCAAATGAGAAGTCCATCAGGTGCAACACATGCCAGAAACAGGTGCTTCAGTGTTAACCACCACCAGTAAATAGATGGCCGCTCACCTCCCTGTGTGGATCCCCAGATAAAGGATCATATGCGCTCTTAGCCCTCTAACGTGGGGGTAATGATAAATCAGCCACAGAACCACTTCAGGATCATCAGCCAACAGTGCGTTCTTGGTCCTTCCTTGGAGTCAATCAGATAGGGAAATCCACCATGCCAATGTGAATGAATGTCGATCGCGGATGACGTCACACGCTCCCTCCTACCGCACGCGTATCGTCCCGGAACCGGAACTTTGTCAGCGGTTTGGGAGGTGGAAGACGTTCCGCACTTTATATTACAGGAAATTCACGAATGAATAACACTATTGGCCAACCATTTTGACACATCATTTCCTGGGTGGGGCGGGAGTCAAAAGATCAAGCATTCAACTTCCGCCTCTTCCCATCAACCAGGAAGTGACACCGGCCCAAAAGCTCCAATCAGCACCTAACTGTCAGCAAAGGATGCACTTGTGGTATCTGAGCTTAAAAACGCCTCCAGTGCTTCGAGGTGCCAAACCAATAATAAAAAATACTAAAGAGACAAATTGCATGGCAGACATTAATAAAATCATATATTAAAACCCTAAATTCAGGATAGGAAAAATTGTGTAATTAACATGGACGTACACCCGCAATCCACACTATTCACATAAATAAAAACAAAAACTCCTTATCTATTGGAAATAAAACAGTTTAAATCAAACTCAATATTTAAACCAAATGGCGCTAAAACTTTAGTTTCATAAATCCAGTGAGATTCTTTCCTACTGAGTTGTCGGGTGAAGTTTCCTCCCCTCCAATGTTTAACAACCCTTTCGACTCCCCAAAACTTGAGTCCTCTAGGGTCTCTATTATGTACTTCCCTGAAATGTTTGGATACATTATGTGTGATCAGCCCCTTTTTAATATTCTTAACATGTTCGCGGAGGCGAACCTGGAGAGATCTAGCGGTCCTTCCAATGTACTGCAACCCACATCCGCATTCCAACATATACACGACCCCCACTGTGTCGCAGGTTATAAGTTGGGAGATCTTGTACTGTTTAGCCGTAGCTGTTGCTATAAACTCTTTACGTTTCTTGAGGTTGCATTTGGAATGCCTGCAGGCCACACATCTCCCGCACGCATAAAATCCTGTCAAAAAAGAAAAAAGCCTGTTTTCGGACTAAATAGGAGGATCAACTACCCCTGGGGCTATTTTATCACGCAACGAAGGTGCTTTTTTGTATATAAATTGAGGTCTGTCTGGGAGGACAGGCACCAATACTCTAGCGTGTGACGTCATCCGCGATCGATATTCATTCACATTGGCATGGTGGATTTCACTATCTGATTGAATCCAAGGAAGGACCAAGAACGCACTGTTGGCTGATGATCCTGAAGTGGTTCTGTGGCTGATTTATCATTACCCCCTCGTTAGAGGGCTAAGAGCGCATATGATCCTTTATCTGGGGATCCACACAGGGAGGTGAGCGGCCATCTATTTACTGGTGGTGGTTAACACTGAAGCACCTGTTTCTGGCATGTGTTGCACCTGTGGGACTTCTCGTTTGGAAATGCTTGAAGCATATCATGGACTTTAATATCTTTTATATGTTTTGACTAATATCATCAATATTTATAGCACTGCACTCTTGTCATATTATAGGGATCCGACTTTGATCCTGACAATACCAGGCACCTTGTACTCTGGGGATCTTGAAGGGGAACCCCCGCCAAATTAAAAAAAAAAATGGCATGGGCTCCCCCTTCAAGAGCATACCAGGTCATTTGGTCTGGTATGGATTTTAAGGGGAATCCCAATGCCGAAAAAAACGGGATATGGCCCCCCCAAAATCTATACCAGACCCTTCGGTCTGGTATGGATTTTAAGGGGAACCCCCACAGCGAAAAAACAGCATAGGGTCCCCCCAAAATCCATACCAGACTCTTATCCAAGCACGTGCCTGGCAGCCTAGGAAAGGGGGTGGGGACGAGCAAGCGCCCCCCCCCCCTCCTGGACCATAGCAGGCCTCATGCCCTCAACATGGAGAGTATGGGTGCTTTGATGAGGACAAGGGCCTCTTCCTGACAACCCTTGCCTGTGGTTGTCGGGGTCTGTGGGCGGGGGGACTTATCAAAATCTGGAAGCCCCCTTTGACAAGGGGGCCCCCACCCTATTTGAATGAGTATGGGGTATCCTACCCACTCACCTAAAAAAGTGTAAAAAAAAAACACTACACAGGTTTTTAAAGTACTTTATTAAATCAGCTCCAGCATCTTCTCCCCTCTTCGGCGTCTTCTTTCTTCTGCTTCTTTGGGGGGTCCTCTTTCTTCTGCCCGTTCTTCTCCCTCTCCGGCGCATCTTCTGCTCTTTTGCAGCGTCTTCTGCTCTTTGAACAGTGGAGAAGACCCGGCAAAAGAGCAGGAGACACCGCAAAAGAGCAGAAGATGCTGCAGCGAGGGAGAAGAACGGGCAGAAGAAAGAAGACCCCCTCAGAAGAAAGAAGACCCCGCAGAAGAAATAAGTCAGCGGAGAGTGTTTTATTATACTTTTTTTTAGGTGAACGGGTAGTGGAACAATGTACCCCATACTCATTCACATAGGGTGGGGGGCCGGAATCTGGAAGCCCCCTTGTTAAAGGGGGCTTCCAGATTCCGATAAGTCCCCCGGACGCAGACCCCGACAACCACCAGCAAGGGTTGTCGGGAAGAGGCCCTTGTCCTCATCAACATGGGGACAAGGTGCTTTGGGGCACTTGTCCCCGCCCCCTTTCCTGGCCTGGCAGGCTGCGTGCTTGGATAAGGGTCTGGTATGGATTTTGGGGGGGACCCTATCCCGTTTTTTCGGCGTGGGGATTCCCCCTAAAATCCATATCAGACCGAAGGGTCTGGTATGGATCTGGGGGGGGGCCCTATGCCATTTTTTCAGCATTGGGGTTCCTCTTAAAATCCATACCAGACCGATGGGTCTGGTATGAATTTTGGGGGAGACCCTACTCCATTTTTTTGGTATTGGGGTTCCCCTTAAAACCCATACAAGACCGAAGGGCCTGGTATGCTCTTGGAGGGGGGCCCCATGCCGTTTTTGTTTTTAATTTGGCATGGAGTTCCCCTTCAAGATCTTCAGAGCACAAGTTGCATGCCAAAGTCGGATCAGTTAAGACAATGATCCAAATTTGATCCGACTTCAATTTTTTTTTTCAATGGGCTGAAGTTGGATCAAAGTTGGACCAAAGTAGTACAGGAACCTTTTTCAAAGTCAGTCCGAATTGTGTCGGACCAGTTAAGACGGCTCTTATAGGGAATCATTGTTTTTGTGATGTAATGCGACTTATGCTCCTAATGTCGGTCAGATTCTCAGACCATTGTGAACCTAGCCTAACACACATTGTTACAATAAATTGTTCCAGCAATGATCTTATACAACAAAGAAGCCAGACAAAATACAGATAAAATTAATACAATGCTTCCACATACAAAAAAATAGCATGTGTACTGCATATCATTGCTCAATTATTTTAAAGTAGGACTATAGGCAAAACTTTTTTTTTTCATTTTGGATAGAGCAAGGGAGGATTATAACCCCCGTCAGATTTTTTTTTTTTGCCATCTGTGTGCCATTGGGGAGATTTCCCTTCACTTTCTGTCCCATAGCCAAACAGGAAGTGATAGGAAATCCCTGCAAACTAACGGAATTTTGGGGGGACCCCCAGGTCACCAGAACTAGCATCCCCACTGGAAAATTTCACCTCTATTACTTTTCTGGGGACAACGCAAAATTTCAGATTTTCTTTTACTTTCCCTTTCAATGATAATTGTAAACAAAACAAACAGAGAGAAACGGGGGGCACAGACAGCAATAAAAACTGTCAAGTGTTCTATTCCATCTCCAGTCTATCAAAAACTAAAAAAAAGTTTTGCCTTTAGTTAAACTTTAAGATGTAAAGTTTTCAGCTTTGCAGATCTATTTTTTTTTCTTTTTGGTAATTGTCATCTAAGAAATATACTTCATATATAAATGAAAGATTGACGAACAACACTAAGTCAGCCTAAATGGCAGTTTGACCTAGGCATGCACTGTTTGCGGAGTCAGTGACAAAGGCTGAACTGGAAACTAAAACCTGGGAAGGACATATAAAGCTCAATACCAGCCAAATTCACATATTGCATTTGCACATATTAGACCATGCACCTATTCCCTAAAGAACTTTGAATTGGTTTTGTAGCTTGCTGAAAAATCTCAGTGCAATGCTGTGCTTGGTCCTTCCATTGCCTATAGAGATGATTGCAATGGGTTCTACTGAGTTCAGGTAACAGAAGGGACCTCAGTTACCAATCATGCTTAAACCTGGTACACCAAACATTAACAAGACACCCCACAGCCTCAACACCCCCCTGATCCCTGTTGTATTTACCTTCATGGGTGAGGAGCTGTCAGTGCCCTGTCCTGGACACCCTACACCCAATCTGTAGGCACTGACCACTCATCATCCAGTGCAGTGGGTATCGGAGAGGATTGTGGAGGCTTTAGAGCAGGGGCATCCAAACTGTTTTCAAAGAGGGCCAGATATGATGCAGTGAACATGTGTGAGGGCTGACCATTTTGCCTGACATTCTTTCAACCATTAAAATTAAATGCAAATTAACTATTTTATGCAAAGTTTATTGCAAACGGCATACTTTTCATTTTGTCACATGGATGACAAATCTAAACATGTGTTAAATCACTCTGCCTTTCATATCTGAAGGCCAGGTGAAGAAAAAATCCAGGAAGCTGAAATATGTCAGGAACATTGTAAAGTATATTACATATTATTGGCAATAAAGGTTGTCTGCCAACGTTTAAGTTAAAAAAAATATGAACAGGAACATAACACCAAGTATACATGTTGTGTCCAAATATATTTATAACTGATTTAGACCAACTGACATTAACTGAGATTTTACAATGTATTCATCTGAATTGGAAAAAGAACTTGCCTGCACTAATGTGAAGGGTGAAACTGAGATCTGGACTGTAGCACATAGGCTAGGTCTGGTTCAAAGGCAGTGGTTTACTTGTCTGTAGTGTAGAGATGATAGTAACTTACTCTCCCGGCCAGTCCAATGATCCAAGCCCAGTAACGGTGCCTCTGAGGGACTAAGGATCCCAGCTGCAGCAAGCTGAACAGCTCTACAAGCTGCGCATGTTCCGCGCTCTCGTAGCTGTGTGTGGTGGAGACACAGTGCAGGCGCCGCAGGGAGTAGGTATGCACCAAATCCCACGACATCAGAGATCACGAGAACGCCGACTGAGGACACGCAGTCCCACTGCTTTCAGAGATCCCAGGGGCCCTGAGCGCCGCTCGGGGGCCACAACACACAGATTTTGCCACAGTACCTGTGGGGCTGTATAAAACTGAAACACGGGCTGCAGTTGGCCCGCGCACTGGACTTTGGACATACCTGCTTTAGGATGTTAATTGTATTTTTTTTTTCTGAAGAGGTGAAACCTTTAAATCCCTTATAAGAAAAATATAAAGGGACAACAGAAAATGAGAATATGTAAGAAAAGAAGTAGACATAAGATAGGAGTATCAGAGTTTCCATGGTTCCTGTATTGTTTTGTATCTACAGATTGCTTTCATGTGTTGCTAGAGTTAGGTTCGGTTCACACTGGTGCGATGCGGAAACCCTCCGAATCTAGTGCGGGTTCCCGCATCGCACCGGAATCGCACAGTGGTTCACATCGAGATCTGCAGACCGCTGCAAGTGACAATACAAAGTTAATGACACCCCCAAATTTGTTCGCAGATCGCTGTGCAAACTGTGAAATGGTGCATGAATTGGATCGCATAAGTGTGAACACCCATCCGATACGATTCCAGTGTGGACCAAAAAAGGGTCCTGCACCATTTTGATGCAAATGCAATGCGATTTCAGCCATACAATTTGTATGGCTGAAATCGCATCGCACAGACATCGCATGTGATCTGAACAGCAATGCAGTGCAAATCACATGCTATGTTAGTCATAGCACCAGTGTAAACCAGCACTTAAACTCCAATGAACATTTAGATCTGTGGATAACCAATCATGATTAGTTACATAATCAAGTACCCTCTGCAGGCAGCTATTCTGTACAATGTGAACTCATTGATCTTATGTATGAAGATGTGATTTTTTTTATATCTATACTGATTTGAATTGTATTCCTATTATAAAGTGCATATCAAGATCAACAGTACAATCTTGTAACCTTTGTAATATGTTCGGTGTTTGGCATGTTGATTAAAGCGGAGTTCCACCCAAAAGTGGAAGTTCCGCTTTAAGGACTCCACACTCTTACATGCCACGTTTGGCATGTCATTTCTTTTGGGGGGGGGGGGGGGTTAGGTACCTAGTTTTGACAGGTACCCAGCTCCCACTTCCAGTCGAGCCACCTAGGCGACTCGAACGGAAGTTCTCCTCTCCCCCTCTCTGCAATCTTCTGGAACACGTCAAAGGTCCCAAGAGATTGCCCGGCCATTGAGCAAGCTGTCACAGTCCGGTGCCCACACTTGTGATGCCGGCCCCAGAGAGAGGCGAGGGAGAGAACCAAGGGTTCGAGTGGCAGCATCGCTGGATCGCCGGACAGGTTAGTGTGTGGGTTAGTGTGTGTTTATTAAAAGTCAGCAGCTACACTTTTTACACTTTCTACGACTGGAACTCGGCAGTCATTCATGTGATACACTATCTAACATTATACTTTTTCTTTTACAAAAATGTTATAAAAATTTTCAACGAAAGTTAAAAAGCACAATAAATATAGACTGATGTCAACTGGAAAACACAATGAAGTAGAAAAAATAGAAGTACTCTGTGTCAATCCTATTCAGGATTAGACAGGAGAAAAAGGCATGGGCATTTGAGACTTCCTCTTAGTATGCGGAATAAACAAAAGGAAATAAGTCCTCTTAAAAAAGGAAAGGTGCTCTTGTGACACTAGGTGAGCAAGGGGTATGTTAAATGAAAATAGATGAGTAGAAAGGAGGAAGGAAACAGAAGAGGAAGTAGGGGAGGGATAGCAAACAAATGAAGAAGTCCTCGACAGAGCAATATCCCTAGGGAACATTAAACTTTTTAATCATAATCATGTTTTGCTGTGCAGGCATTAATGACATTAGTGGTGTGCTGCTAGCCTAATGGGCGATATATTAATAGATTGCTCAGTCATATGCTTCCACATATTCCTAATAATAAAATAATATAACCTTGGCAGTATCTTTATTTGTCTTATTATCTTTTTGGCTTCAATTGTACCTGATGTTCTAAGGTTTGGCACTCAAGTTTAATTTTCAGTGTTGGTCGGCTCTTAAAGCTGATTCCAGGCACAAAAACTTTTATTTAAATACATTCTTTTATAGCCCCAAAGGATATAACATTACTGTGTGTGCACCAAATGCTTTTGCAAACCCAGTTGTTACTTTTGTAAAAATAGCAGCAATATCATCACTGCTGCTATAAGCTTGTGCAGACAGTAGAGCTGACCCTGCAGTCCCATCCACTACAGGTTGTCTGAAGAAACTTTCAGAAGGGGGACAGATGCAAGATCAATCACCCTGCAAAAGGGGGGAAAGGCGACAGAAACGTATCTTTATTAAAGGAAGCTCCTGCACAGAGGCAAATTGTTACACTGGATTATTGCAGATGTCTGGAAAAATACACAAAGCACACCCAAATTCAATTAAAAATACACGTGACTTGTACATAGACAAATTTAGCTTATTCCAGAGTTCAGAGTTCAGCTTTATCTTATTTGGCGTTTTTATTTGTTTTATTTCTTCCATGAACCCCATCTACTGGTTTTAAAGAATGCAATTTTATTAAAGAATGCGGCACAATGACAAGTACATTAAAGGAAAGGATGACGTCAGTACCATCTATCTGTTTTACGTTCAATAAAGAACACAAACAGTGGGCATTACTGCTAAAAAACAGAGCATAAAACCTTGGAATCAAGTGTATCTGATGGATAAACTTACAAAATAGTTTTCATATTATAAGATATGTTTATTTATAATCTGGGCAACTAGGTACATTTCCTTGCTGAAAATTATGTAAAAATGATGTAAAATAAACACATTTGTGTTTTATTTGTCATTATAAACAAAAATATTTCTAATGTAAATTTAATTTGTAGCCACACCACGAAGAGCACCAGATGTCCTCTGCGCCCCTCCAAAATCTCTCTCTGAAGCTGATCTGGCCAGAAAAAGGAACAATAAGAAGACAAAAGGTGGAATAAAGGTAAAATGATACTGTATGTTCTATGCAGTTTAGCCTTGGTGTTTTTAAATATTGATGTCCAACTGGCAGCCCTGAGGGCTGCATGTGGCTCTTCTGCTCTAATCCCTTGTTTCCATCCTGGTCTAAGCTTGCAGCCTGGAGCACAAGCAAAGTCCAAGATCTTCATTCCTCATCTACTGCTTTATGGGTAGAGAGAAACACAAGGTGACAGATGCACTGCATGCACCTAATGCTGCAATTGTACTTTACTCCCCGTAGCTTATTATAACATATATAAGGTTATAATTATTAAGTTGTTATAGTAAATATTACCCAAATCAGTATTCTACAAAATTATTTGTAAACTGTTAGTAACAAATACATTGTATCCACAGATTTAGATTATTTAAAGAAATAAAAAAGACATTAGAAGGTTTTGATGTTTGCCAGTAAAGTTTTAACCAATGAGCCACCCTAAAATGAAAAAACACGTTGCTGTTTAAACCATCTTTTTTTACTGCTCTACAAATGTGAGCATATTAAGGTGGGACAGGTAGTTGTGTATTGGCTGCTGATCTACAATGATCATATTCATGAGTGTCTGGTGAGTACTTATACTAGTAACATCTAGTCGTCGGTTATGTGTTGATGGACAGGGTGGAATTATACGAGTGTAAACATCTCGTCATTTTTTTCTACCAAATTTGTCGTTGCACAAAAAAGTAAAATCCCACCGAGTAACCAATTTTGAAATGACCGTTTGTAGTTTTGGAAGATTACAGAAAAAATAAAGAAATTTATTAGATTTAGACACCTATGTTACATAAACAATGATTGTCAAATGTTTATTAAAACATCTTATGACTAAACCCATTATAAATGATATTGTTGAATTATTAATATTGGAATATATACAATATTATTCGATGC
>BLSH010538040.1:923226-943304 GCA_018402905.1 Glandirana rugosa
ATGTATATGGTCCAGACCCTTCAGTGCAGACACCCCTCCCCCTACTACAGGCACCATCACCCCCCTCCTGTACAGACCCTCAATTCAGACACTAATTTCAGTACTCCTGCCCCCAGTATATAACCCTCAGCACAGGCACCAGCACCCCATTCTCCCAGTACAAACCCATCAGTACAGACCTCACTCTCCTCAATCTCCAGTACAGATTCATTGGTATGGATCTCCCACTTCCTATAGTCACTTCCCAGACCAGATGCACCAGCAGAGTGAGAGGAATTCCTCCTCAGGCTCTGTCATATTCCTGAAGCAGGGAAGGAGACTTCCCATGGCTCTGAATTCTACAGGGTAGCAGAGGTTGCTGTGGCAGACATTTTGTGTTTTGGGTTGCATAGTGCTGAGGTGCAGTGCTGTGCAAAACAAAAAGAATCAAAACAGTTGGGCAGCTGAAGCACCCCCAGACAGTCAGCAGATTTAAATTGTTAATAAACAACCTACATTCTGTGCTGTTCTTTAGAAATCGAGCGATCTTCAATCCAATGATGTCACCAGCGCATGCGCATTTTAGCCACGATTCACAGCATGCTCTGTGTGCTTCGAGTTCTTTCTCTAGGATGCATTGTATTGCAATCCTGCGAGATTACATCCCTATTACTTAAGCACCTCAAATGACTTTCTACGTCAAAAAGGGGTGTATACATCGGCAGCGATCACAGGAGCTATGGGCTATGTTCCAATAGTAACTGAAAAGTGAGGCTTTGCTAGTTCATAAATAATACGCATGGGCAAGATTATGGCCGTCATCATAGAGAGAAGGTAAAAGCTGGATAAGGAAGAGGAGTTCCAATATGGCGCAAGTTTCGGCTGAGATATGAAGTGAAAATAAGCAAAGAAACGTATAATACAATCTTTTTCGGCAAAGAATATAGCAATGTGCATTGTAATCACTTCACCTATTGCCCTTATGTTTCTTTCTATTCATGGTGGCTGAGTTTACTACTGCTTTAATGGATTTTTTGCTTTCCTTTGGGTCAATTGTGGGTATAGGGTTCTGTGCATGGAAGTTTTTAATTTATTTTATTTTTTTCTGTTGGTTGCACTAGCTGTTTTTTTTCAATGTAACATATGGCAAAATTTTGTATGCATTTGGCTATTGACCAACGATTCAGCTTACAGTGCCTTGAAAAAGTATTGATACCCCTTGAAATTTTCCACATTTTGTCATGTTACAACCAAAAATGTAAATGTATTTTATTGGGATTTTATGTGATAGATCCACACAAGTGGCACATAATTGTGAAGTGGAAGGAAAATGATAAATGGTTTTCAATTTTTTTTACAAATAAATATCTGAAAAGTGTGGCATGCATTTGTATTCAGCCCCCTTTACTATGATACCCCTAACTATGATATAGTGCAGAGTCTCCAAACTACATCATGTCTGTGAATGTCAGAGTTTTACAATGTCTCATGGGACGTGTATTTCAGCAACAGCTGGAGGGTCGTAGTTTGGAGATCCCTGATCTAATGGAAGCAATTGCCTTCAGAAGTCACCTAATTCATAAATAGAGTCCAGATGTGTGTAATTTAATATTTCAATATTAATAATTCAATATAAATACAGCTGTTCTGTGAAGCCCTCAGCGGTTTGTTAGAGAACCTTAGTGAACAAACAGCATCAAGAAGGCCAAGGAACACTCCAGACAGGTCAGGGATACATTTATGGAGACGTTTAAAGCAGGGTTAGGTTATAAAAAATATCCCAAGCTTTGAACATCTTACGGAGCACTGTTCAATCCATCATCCAAAAATGGAAAGAGTATGGCACAACTGCATACTATAGGCACGACCTACCAAGACATGGCCATCCACCTAAACTGGCAGGCCACGCAAGGAGAGCATTAACCAGAGAAGCAGCCAAGAGGCCATGGTAACTCTGGAGGAGCTACAGCTCAGGTGGGTGAATCTGTCCACAGGATAACTATTAGTTGTGCACTCCACAAATCTGTCCTTTGTGGAAGAGTGGCAAGAAGAAAGCCATTGTTGAAAGAAAGCCATAAGATGCCCCATTTGCAGTTTGCAAGAAGCCATGTGGGGGACACAGCAAACAGATGAAAGAAGGTGCTCTGGTCAATGCTATGTGGCAGAAAACTAACACTGCACATCACCCTGAACACAGCATCCCCACCATAAAACATCGTGGTGGCAGCATAATGTTGTGGGGATGCTTTTCTTCAGCAGGGAAAGGAAAGCGGGTCAGAGTTAATGGGAAGATTGAGCCAAATCCAGGGCAATCTAAGAAGAAAACCTGTTAGAGTCTGCAAAAGATTTGAGACTGGGGCGGAGGTTCACCTTCCAGCAGGACAATGACCCTGAACATATGACCAGAGCTACGGTGTAATGGTTTAGATCAAACATATTCATGTGTTAGAATGGTCCAGTCAAAGTCCAGACCTAAATCCAATTGAGAATCTGTGGCAAGACTTGAAAATCGCTCTCTATCCAATCTGACAGAGCTTGAGCTATTTTGCAAAGAATGGACTTGCAGCTGTAATTGTACCAAAAGGTGGTTCTACAAAGTATTGACAAATGCATGCCACACTTTTCACATATTTGTGAAAAATTTTGAAAAAGCCATTTATCATTTTCCTTTCGCTTCAAAAATATGTGCCACTTTGTGTTGGTCTATCACATAAAATCCATTTATCTTTCTGGTTGCAACATGACAAAATGTGGAAAATTTCAAGGGGTATGAATACTTTTTCAAGGCACTGTAAGGCCTCTTTCACACGGACGTTCCGTTTCGTTCAGGTCCGCCTATCCGTTTTTCAGGTGGACTTGAACGGACACCTCATTCTCCTCTATGGAGTGACGGATGTCAGCGGTGACATGTCCGCTGACATCAGCCGCTCTCTTATCTTATATGTGGTCCGTAAAGTCAGATGGATGGAAACCCTATTTTACCATCCGTCTGTGGATCGGATGACAATGGACAGATGGTCCATTGTCATCCAATTTCCCATAGAGGAGAGCAGCGCTCTGACAGATCCGTCGCCACACAGAGAGTGGAGACAGATCTATCATCCGCCGGCTCAGCGGATTGATCCTTGCTGAGCAAAAACGGACCCCGCACACGGACACATCCATGTGAAAGGGGCCTAAGTCTGCATGAGAGATTGTGAGTCACAAACTTAATTCTGCCAGGTACTGTAAAGGAAACAGAGTCTGTCGCTTTAATGCTCAGCTACCAATTAGGGTCTCGGGCTGCATTTCACTAGGCACATACGCAGTGAACCTCCTCTGAAACACCAATCACATTGTTACCTTTACATCTTGGAAGAACAAATCCCTGGTTCCAGGCACCATTGGCCAAGTAGGATATGGTTAGGGAACTGTCCAGATAGAAATATGAAAATTGTCATTTGTTTACAGGGTAGAAATATGGGAACTGCTTACTTGTTTGTTAAGGTGCAAGCCTTTTTTTTAAAGGGTAAGCCACTGACCCAATGCAATTTTAGGACTTATCAGGCAAAAAATATGTAAGAATTATGGCTTGGAGTAAGCACATTTAAAAGCAATGTGGCAATGACAGATTCCATGGAAGGATATGGTGTGAATGTACCTTTAAAAACAAACAATCAGCAGCTTCCATTGAAAGAAGACAGGCTGCAGCAAGGAGGTCAAAAGCAATTCTGCAATAGTAGCTTCTGTAATCTTGACCTGAAAAGTTCCTTTCAAGTATGTTGAGAACATTGAGGACTGTTTTAGCTTAGAACTATCAACTTTTTTTTTTTTTTAAGACACATACACGTAAAAAAAAGTACAGCAAAAACTAAATTTAAATGAATGTAAACCCTTACATATACCCAGTGAAGTGAGCAGCCTCAGGTGATACACAGAGATTAAACAAATCCTCCTACATAAGTTGTACTGGTTTATCTGAAGCTATTTCTTCTATGGATTTTAAAAACACACAGATTAAAGAATTTTTCTAGTTCCAGCAGCAGTGGGTGGGGATCCAAAGTCGCACAGTGCAAATTTCAGTGAAAGAAGCTCTGTGCCCTGATTGGAGGGAAGGGTCACTTTATCACACAGTAAACGGAGAACATGCAGAGCTGTGGATATCAGTCATAGGCTGTATGCTGAAAATCTCCTCCCCTGGTATTGGGAAAACCGGTCAGAAGGTGACTTATGCTGATAGCGGAGACATTCAGTGTTTTGATAGAGGCAAGTACACAATATAAAAGGATGTGCATTGTTCATATTTTATGTCAGAGGGTTTACTATCACCTTAATGAAAAGTAAAAAAGAAAAAAAACAGGATAATGTGATAAAATGAATAAACAAATTATAGATCTTGCAATAAATTACAGTAAATGGTGTATATAACTTTTATACTATATTAGATAGTAGCTCTCACCAAATCGTTAGACTTGTAATTGAACCTACTGATCTGGCACAAGATTAAAACATCAAAAGAGGTTTCAAAATAATTTTATGAAAATGCTATGATGGAATTAACTTTTTAATTTCAGAAGACCAGGAGCATCAAATATTCAAGAAACAGAATTTTTCCAAATTGCAGACACCATTTTTCCTTGAGTTTCCTTTCCGTGAATGCAGCACACCTGAGCGTTGTTTCAGGCAGAAAGTTGCACGATTTTTACCGCGCTTTTGTACAGGTCAAAAAGTCACCAATGTAAAAAGCAGTAAAACACATGTGATCTGCCTAAAAAGGAGCTCATGTACTTAATTGAGCTTCAGGCGGTTTTCTTCAGATGACAGAATGCTCAGATGTGAACAGGGGCCATTGAAATGAATGGGATTTTGCTTGTTGGGCTTTTTGGAGCTGCAGAGAGTTTTACGAGCTGAAAATGATCAGGTGTGAATGGGCCCTGAGTGAAGACATTTTAGCAATTTATTCAAGTAATTCTTTAATTTAACCCATTTGCTGGGCTTGCCAAACATTTGGAATTCATAGTGTAGCTGGGTATATAATTTGACTTTTAATACCCATGTTCAGAAATTTTGATTTATTACAGCTGAGTTTAAAATCTGTTGTTAGGGAGCCAAATTTCTCAAGTTCACTGATAAAGCAGTTATTTCTGAGCAGGATATTATCTGCAAAAGATTTAAACATATTCTTTCCGAATGTATCTTATAGGGGTGCGCATCTTCACTGGCCTCACGATTCGATTAGATTACGATGATCAGGTCAACGATTCGATTCGATTCGGCGATGCATCACGATTAGGATACAGGGGTGTCAGTGGGTGGGTGTGGGGTGTCAGTGGGTGGGTGAGGAGTGTCAGTGGGTGGGTGTGGGGTGTCAGTGGGTGGTGAGGGATGTCAGTGGGTGGGTGAAAGGTGTCATTGGGTGGGTATGGTGCATATATAGGGATCTAAAGGCACCCTCCCCCCCTCCCCCAGTATGATAAATACAGATGGTCTATAGGGACCCCTCACCTGTAGAAGGTTTTCCTCCCCCGGAGCTCCTCGCCCCTCCTCCTCGGTCCCCCGGCAGATATAATCGTCCCCTCGGACCCCGAGGATCTTTCCCCAGAACAGAAGCATTGATGTCCGCAGCTCAGCCCCACACCGGAGTTGGACACCATCTCCATCCCCAGCAGCAGTCCGTCCGCCTCCATCTCTCCCGAATCCCGTCTCTGCTCTGTCTCTATAGCTATGCGTCCCGTCTCCAGGAAGTGACATCACCGCCCAGCACGCCTCTCTCCTCTCCGGCAGACATCAGCGGTGGATTCCTCAGCCCCGCCCGTCTCTCTTCTGATTTGTCAGATACAGTCAGCGGGCAGGGCTTAGGAATCCACCGCTGACGTCTGCCGGAGAGGAGAAAGGCAGGCAGCGGGCTGTGCGGTAACGAGCGAGACACCACGGTACGAGACATCCGGGTGTTTCACAAATAGGAGACTTGTCAGGCGACTCAAAGTCGCCTCCATGCAAATTGGAACTGTTCCGGTTCCGACTTAGAAAAAGGTTCCTGTACGACTTGGGGGCGACTTGCATTGACTTCTATTACAGAAGTCATTTGCAAGTCGCCTTGTGCCGAGGTCGCCCACAAGTCGGATGACGTCACCCATAATCGATTATGGGCAGTCGCTGCATCGATGCCGCATCGCGGACGTCCGATTCGCGATGCATCGATTAATTTCAGCACCCCTAGTATCTTATAACTAAAGCAGGTGGACTCACCATTATATGTTCCAAAAATGTCTAAAAAAATAGGAGATAATGGTCATCTTTACCTCATCCTATTCTATAAGGAACAGAATCAGAGAAAATCCCATCAATTTTAGCTTTAGGACCAGAGTGTATTTCCTTCATATTGTTTGAAGTCGCTGGTTCTGTCCCAGTAAATAAAGTACAGTATGCCATCTTTGAGACATTATCCTTGACTTTGCACATTTTTACAAAACCCTCTTGGTGTAACAGGATAAAGTGTAAATTGATCAAGACCCTGTCTCATTTTTTTAGCATTCATTATGTGCTTTTATTGAATAAACAGAAGTTGTATTTCCTACAATAAGATCTGCATGTGCTAATTGTTATCCACTTTGTAGATGCGGTTTGACAACACTGTTGATTCAGTTGAGGAATGATTTCTTAAGTTTTGTCTTCCTATGATAGAGTGGTTAGAAATAAATTCACACAGATGTAATCATTGTTCACACTTAAGATGCTATGCTGCTGAGAATGTTTGACTATATTACATGCAGCTTTTTCATTTGCATTTCATTTTAGATTGAAGTAATGCATGAAGCAAGTCAAGGTGGAACTAGTAGATCACTAGTGATGAGCGAAAGTGAGGAAAATCTATGTACAAGAAAAAGGTAAGGTAATATCTAAGCAAGTGCTCTGTGTGTTTTATTAGGTGTGCTGTTAAAACACTTGAAGGTTTATTTTTTTTTTTAGTAAACTTATATATCCATATTTTAAAAATAATAGGTAAAGTGATAACATAAGCAAATGTCATATTTGTTTTTATTGTAGAGTACTTGAGGTGTTATGTCTACCTGACCCCTTAAGGCAAAGGAGGAAGTATAATGCATTTTTCATGAGCATGTTGAAATTTTATTGCAGTATTTACAGTAATTTATAATCACTTTCACATTTTTACAAGCATGCTTGTTAATGTGTGAAATAAGTCTTTGTAGTTAGCCACTAAAAAGGAGCTGTCCATGGCTTAGCATAATTATTGGGTCTCCGAATAACTTGACCACAAAGGGAGAGATGGTAAACTACTCATATGGGCATATTTTTAAAGTATTCCTTGTAGTTTTGCTGAACATCCACTCTATTTGTAAAACACGTTTTGACGTTGGGCTTCAATAAAACCTAGATTTGAATAAAAACCCAAAAACAAACATTTGTTGGGTGTAAAAAATAGTCTCTGACATTTTCCAGTGTCTATTCTTCAATAGGAAAAAGTTGCTCACTGTAATATCTATGCTATTTATAAAAGGGTAGATGTTATATTCCATGCACATTTACTGGTCAAATTTGACAACAGAATTTGAATGGCCAAGTCCTAGCCACAGAAGGACATCAGGTGGCTTTCTTCAGAAGCTAACTACAGTGCATACGGAAAATATTTACAGCGCTTCACTTTTTCCACGTTTTGTTATGTTACAGCCTTATTCCAAAATTGATTAAATTCATTATTTTCTTCAAAATTCTACAAACAATACCCCATAATGACAGCGTGAAAGAAGTTTGTTTGCAAATTTATTTAAAAAAAAAAAACGCATGTACAAAAGTATTTACAGCCTTTGCTCAATACTTTGTTGAAGCACCTTTGGCACCAATTACAGCCTCAAGTATTTTTGAGTATGATGCTACAACCTTGGCACACCTATTTTTGGGCAGTTTCTCCCATTCTTCTTTGCAGGACCTCTCAAGTTCCATCAGATTGGATGGGGAGCGTCAGTGCATAGCCATTTTCAGATCTCTTCAGAGATGTTCAGTCGGGTTCAAGTCTGGGCCACTCAAGGACATTTACAGAGTTGTCCCATAGCCACTTCTTTGTTATCCTGGCTGTGTGCTTAGGGTCATTGCCTTGTTGGAAGATGAACCTTCGCCCCAGTCTGAGGTCCAGAGCAGGTTTTCATCAAGGATGTCTCTGTACAGTGCTGCATTCATCCTTCCCTCGATCCTGACTAGTCTCCCAGTTCCTGCCACTGAAGAACATCCCCACAGCATGATGCTGCCACCACCATGCTTCACTGTAGGAATGGTATTGGCTAGGTGATGATTAGTGCCTGGCTTCCTCCAGACATGATGCTTGCCATTCAGGCCAAAAACTTCAATCTTTGTTTCACCAGACCAGAGAATTTTGTTTCTCATGGATTGAGTCCTTCAGGTGCCTTTTGGCAAATGCCAGGTGGGCTGTCATGTGCCTTTTATGGAGGAGTGGCTTCCATCTGGCGACTCTACAATAGAGGCCTAATCGGTGGAGTGCTGCAGAGATAGTTGTTCTTCAGGTAGTTTCTCCGCTCTCCACAGAGAAATTCTGGAGCTCTGTCAGTGACCATCAGGTTCTTGGTCACCTCCCTGACTAAGGCCCTTCTCCCCCGATCGCTCAGTTTGGCCGGGCGGCCCGCTCTAGGAAGAGTCCTGGTGGTTTCAAGCTTCTTCCATTTACGCATAATGGAGGCTAATGTGCGCATTGGGACCTTCAATGCTGAAGATTTTTTTCTGTACCCTTCCCCAGATCTGTGCCTTCATACATTCCTGAGATCTACAGACAATTCCTTGGCCTTCATGGCTTAGTTTGTTCTCTGGGATGCACTATGGACCTTATATAGACAGGTGTGTGCCTTTCCAAATCATGTCCAATCAACTGAATTTACCACAGGTAGACTTCAATCAAGTTGTAGAAACATCTGAAGGATGAGCAGTGGAAACAGGATGCACCCTAGCTCAATTTTGACTGTCATGGCAAAGGCTGGTAATACTTCTGTACATTTTTTATTTTTTTTAAACACTCTTTATTTCAAATATTACATTCACATGTAATTACAATACATCTTCATTATTTATTCTTAACATTACCAATTATCATATAAATTTCTTATTTTAACCACACCTTCCATTCCCACTTCTATACTCTGGTCACTATTTCTTTTTTTTCTTCTTACATTCCATTTCTGTCAATTTTTTCATTTATCATTCCCTCTATTTCACACCCATTGTCAAATGGGATTTGTTCCACTTATCCCAGATTTTCCCATATTTTTGTATATTTCCCCTGTTTTCATACATTATTTTTTCAAATGGTATAACCTGATTTACAGTTTTTACCCAATGACTAACTGTTGGTGGTATTAACTGAATCCATCTTTCCACTATTTGTTTCCTTGCGAGGAATAACACTTCCTTTAATAAGGTCTTAATATGTCTAGGCCATCTTTCCCCCTCCACCAACCCCAATAAGCACACTTCTATCGTGTCTGATACAGGGCTCTCAATTTTTTCCAGTTTGCTAATAACTTGATACCAATATCCCTTTATTTTATCACAAAACCACATTAGGTGGAGCAAGTCTGCTCCATCCCGTCCGCATTTTGCACATTTTGATGCTGCCATTTGCCCCATTTTATACAGCTTGTCTGGACTAAGATAAGTCTGATGTATTATATTCAACTGTATTATTTTATTGTTAATTGCTGGTGATGCGTTCAGGTGTGAGGAACAGACCTCCTCCCACTCCCAGTTTGTCATGTCCGGGATAACTTCCTGCCATTTACGTCTTGCTCTCACAGGTTCTTTACCTATCTTACCCTGTAATAAGTGTGTATATAATTTTGATATTAACCCCTTCGGCCCTTGTTATTTTAGAATCCCTATAAGGGTGCATTTGGAAATTTTTGGTCCCTCTTTTCAGAACTGTGCCTGTAGTACATGTTGAAGCTGTAAGTACTTATAAATCTGTCTACTAGGGAGGTTATGTTATTCACTTAGTTTCTCATATATTATTATGTTTTTATCATATATTTGACCTATTGTATTTATCCTCTTTTGCTGCCAAACTTTACTGTCCTCAAATATCATCAAATGATCAAACTTTGGATTATTCCACAATGCTGCTTCCAAAGGTATATCAGAAAATCCCGTCAATTTTTTTGCCTCCCTCCAGACCGATCTAGCCAAAATCAGGATGGGTATTTTAATTCCGATTTTCCTTAATTCACGTACTTCCAACCCCACCAGTAGGTCCTCCACCTACATCTTACTTAATAGGTACTGTTCCACTCCACCTACTCGATCCTGTGTTACCCACAGAAATGCTTCAATTGCCCAGCCAAATAATACAAATAAAGGTCTGGCACTGCCATTCCTGCCACCACCTTAGGGCGCTGCAATGTCGTTAACTTTAATTTACATCTGCCTTTTGCCCATATGAATTTGGAAAGCTGCGAATTCAATTCTTTGAATATTTGTTTAGGTATCCTTACCAGGGAATGGGAGAAACATACAGACACTTGGGAAGTATCACTGATTTAATTAGATTTATTCTTTCTGACATTGCCAACGGCAATTTACTCCAAATTTTAAATTTTTTTTTAACATATTCTAACAAAGGGTATACATTTTCTGCCAGGGCCTCCTCTGCTTTCACTGTAATATTTATCCCTAGATACTTAAATATCTCTACCATTTTTAACAGGGTCGAATTTTTTTATTTTTAATACATTTTCAAAGATTTCAAACTTCTTTCACGTTGTCATTATTGGGCATGGTTTGTAGAATTTAGAGGAAAATAGGGAGTTTAATCCATTTTGGACTAAGGCTGTAACAAAATGTGGGCCATTTGTATTGCACAAATGTAAACATTGCTCAAATGTAACGTGTGTACAGAGCACTTTTTATGCAGGCTCTTGCTAGTAGCAAGATCCTACAAACTAGTTGCCCTATTATTTATACAGCCGTGTGCACAAAGCCTTGATGTAAACACTGACCAATAATAGTCCAGACATAAAATTAGGGCTAAAGCTGTGAGAGACAATGGGCAATCATAACACAAAGCCAACATATCAAGCAGGGGGAGAAGTGTCAAATTAACCAGATTTAGATCCTGTATAGTTTAGAGAGTAAATTAATCTACACACTTTAATTAAGTAGTTTATACCTATTGTGTTCTTAGCTTTTGCTGGCGCCTCTTCTACACGCAAGGATGTTTGATGAATTCTGAACTTTGTTACACAACTACTGCAACAAATCCAGCACAGATATCGGTTATTTTGTTAGAATGAGATGCAAGAGCAAAAAAAGCAAACAAAAAAACGTGCCTGAAGATGGAAAATTACTAAACTAGTTTTGTTGAAGTCACAGAAATAGATATTAGTCATAGTCGTAAGAACAACCTCCATTTTGATCTTATATCACTGATATCATCCTCCATACTACCTGTAAAAATAACGTGGCCTGGCAGCATTGCTCATTCACAGTGCTCTGTGAATGGGAAATTACAAGTCCCAACGGCCTTAGCAGCGGTTAGCTTGTAGTTCTCAATGAAGATTGCAGTTGCTCAAGCAATTGTGTTATTATACCAGATCAACAGTGACCAAGTCCCATTCAATAGAAAGATGGACACCACATGAGGAACATCATACACCTCTGAGGTAGCAGGGTGGGACCAGTGAAACTGCTCAGCTGGGACCATTGCAGCCATGGGGAAATATTTTATTATGCTCAGCATACATGACCTTAAAGGATAAGATCACCTTTGGGAACATGGTACACCTGTTTTTAGGGTGGAACTTGTAACATGTTCCACTCTTGCAGCCTCTCACCAATCCCCCCTCATTGTGACAGGGGCAGAGGATATGTTTTTGTCCATGGTGCCCAATCAGGTTCATACCTAGGAAAATTAAATAAGTAATCGGGTATATCACTCTGGACAAAATATTGTCCTTACGCCATTTTTTTTTAAACAAGATATGAACAGAACTCAATTTACTATACTCAAAGAAAAAGATTAAATCTGATTGTTTTCCATAAGTTTATTACCTTAAGGCCCCTTTCACACTGGGGGATTTTCCAGGCGTTTTTGCACTAAAAATAGCGCCTGAAAAACACCCCCCATCCACCCTAGTGTGAAAGCCTCAGTGCTTTCACACTGGGGCGGTACACTTGCAGGATGTTACAAAAAGTCCTGCAAGCATCATCTTTGGGGCAGTGCGCTGAGTGGGGTAAAAGCACCGTGTTCCTGCCCGCACAGTGGAAGAGCGCCACTGAAACTAGCGGCGCTTTACCGCTAACGCACCCCCGCCCCAGTGTGAAAGTATCCTTAATGAAAAAGCTTGGTAATCTTTAAGAAATTGTGATTGGTTACTACGAGCTGTAGCATATTTGATTTATTATCTTTAATGTATGTTATCATATTGGGCCCACTGGGCACCATCTATACAAGTGTTATAAAGTATCATATTTAATGGAAGACCTGTGTGTTTTCATTTGTTTTCTAATTAACAAAGTAAACTGATAGTTTAAATGTAATTAGTGACCAACAATGCAGACATATTCCTATCAGATGTGTCTAGATATCTCTCCATCTGCTAATTTCATCACATTTTAAAATGGGTAGAAACAGAACATCCTGTAGATTTTGCCATATTATGATATAAGTGAACTTGCTTACTGTGTGGGGGAAAAAACCCTAGATCTTTCTATGACTGTGTGAGTGAAGGCAGGCCTGTGTTGTGTGGGTGGAAGTAAAATATGAGAAAAAAGAAGGGAACCTAGGATATCTCACATAAATATACTAGCTAAAGTATTAAGTCAGCCATACATGGATCAAAATGGGGCTGGTTCAGCAGGGACCGGCCGAATTTTGATGCATGTATGGAAAGGCTGGTTGTACAGAAGTCAATCTACCAATCTACTTCTATACAACCACCCTGTTTCTCCCAATTTATCATAGCCGGCAGAACTGAATAGTATATTCTGACAGCAGGGGAAGTCTCGCTGTCAGAATACAATAGCTCAGCGGGAAGGATTCCCCCATCCACAAAGTGTGGGGATGGGGGAAATTGGGTCTTTTTTTTTCATTCAACCGCCTGGCTGAACAAAAATAGAAAAAATAAAAATGTGTGGTTTGCCTTAGTGTTTGAGCTAAAATTGCAATAGTAACAGAAAAATGTATGCATCTGTAGTCTTAGGTCACAGAAAGGTTTGACCATGTCAATTATTTAGGCACCACCAGGATAAAAATAACAATGTCTATGCTTATATTCTAGGAACATGACCCAGACACTAAAGTGGTTGATTTACTAAAACAGAAGAGTGAAAATTCTGGTGCAGCTGTGCATGGTAGCCGATCAGCTTCTAACTTCAGCTTGTTCAATCAAACTTTGACAATAAAACCTGGAAGCTGATTGGTTTCTATGCAGAGCTGCACCCAATTTTGTACTCTCCTGTTTTGATAAGTCAACACCTTGGATTCTGTAAGCATTGTCTATAAATAATAAATTGGATTAAAGTTACTATATTTAAAGAATGAAATCAGTGGACGTCTAACCACAATCACAAAATCACGCACTCATTTTTAACACATACTGAAACAATTGGTCATGGACTTTTGGAATAAGAGAGACACTGAAGATGTAAAGACAAAATGCCTTGGGCAAGACGAGCGGAAAAATGTGGTGTGCATAGCACAAAACAATGAATTGTGGGTGTGGCAAATTTGCAGTGGGAGGCTCTTCAAGGGGTATGTGTAAATAAAACCTAAGGCTTCGTATCATGCACAGACTGAAGGGGTCAGGAGTGCATCATGAAAAAAAATGGGTCAGGACTGAATGGTGCAGGGATCAGGAAAATGTAATGCACAGGGCATATGAGTGTGTAATGCGCAAGAGCACAGGGGTCAGGAGTGTGTAATGCACAGAGCACGGGGGTCAGGTGTGTATTGCACAGAGGTGCAAAACGTTTGGAGTGCGGGGGACACTGGACATCAGCACTAAAGCTTAACATCACAGTGCCAGGACTTGGGGCACACCGCCAAAGATGCAGGTGCCTGCGATGCCTCTGCCATGGGGCAGTCAGAGAGGGCTCTGGGAATGCTTGGTTTCTGGGGACAGATCCCTCTAAACGGGGACTATCCCCAGGAAACAGACTAATGGTACCTATACTTTGAGTAAGGCCTATGACCTATTACCTATGACCACTGACAGGTGGAGAATGGTTGCTAATTCATTAGTTGCTTCATTGTTATACTGCTGTATACTATTGTATAATACTGAAGCATGTGAATGTATAATTATCTACAAGTCTATGGCACAAATAATCAGAAAATATCCATGGGTACATTGTAAGGGAGAATGTCTAGGCTGCACTTTTTTTTAGAAAAACATCTAATCAAGGAAAAAAATAAGTTCTGACAGCAGTCATCACACGCTATGCATGACTATAAGATGTCAGCTTTACGATCAGGAGAAAAAAAAAAATAAAAATTTAAAAGCTCCTTTTGCCCCTTTACTACATTCAAAAGACAAAACTGCCATTTTACATAGCACGCAGTACTTGGAAAAAACCATGTTAGGCCTGGATCTGAAAACTAATCAAAAAAAAAAAAAAAAAGGCAATGAAAGTTTAAACTATTAACTGTTAAAGAGAACTTGTTGCCTATACACAGTGGAGAATCAGGTGCTCTGCTTTCTAGTGTAATGTTGGTAATTATTTACCACATGCAAGAACAGACTATCCATGCCAATTTAGCTACTGTTTCATTATTCTGAAATTAGCTATACATTTTAACTTTCAAGAAAATGTGTGGTCTACTTGATAGTAGCAGAAATCCAATGCTTATTTTTGTTAGGATTCCCATGTGTTTAGGACAGCACTCATCAAGGAAGATAGCAAGGTTTAAAGTGGTTGTAAACCCAGAAAAAAAAAAAAAAAAAATGATACTTTAGATCGACGCTGTTGCAGCAGTCCCCGAGCACCGATGTGACCAGCGACATGCCTCCTGGAGCTTCTTCTGGGTTCGCGGGCTCCAGCCAATCACAACGTGGGGTCCAGTGCTGTGATTGGCTGGAGCCGCGATGATATCACATGCGCGTGGGAACCACTGGTCCCGGCACGATCACTGAAAAAACTGCACCTTCGGGCCGTTTCTTCAGTGTGCATGTGCCGATGACGTCGGCACATGTGGATACAGTGCATATCTCCTAAACCGTGCAGGTTTAGGAGATATTCACGGAACCTGCAGGTAAGCCTTATTATAGGCTTACCTGTAGGTTAAAGTGGTTTAAAGGAGTATACAACCACTTTAATGTACTGTACATCATATTCGTTTCCATAGTTACTACAGAACATGTAGAAACATTTTTCCTTTCACCTTGGATTTTTAATGTGTGCTTCAGTAATCACAGTGCTTGAAAAAAAAGACTGAAGTCCTGGCTTCCTATCTAACCTGGTAAATCACGTGTTTACCAAAGATAACGCAAGTGTGCACAATTTATCAAATATGTCACTTATGTGTTGTGTTCACTGCTAGGCTTTGGTGTCATATGACTGTCAGCGAACATCTTTTATATATAAAGCTGCACTTTTTTGCTCCACCACACACAATAACTACACCCTTACATTCCAATACTACATAGAAGATTACTTAATTACTGATAGTCTGTTGCATTCATGATATTTAAAAGACCTAGAAATAAATCATATGCAAGGCTATGGGGGCACTTAAAGTTGTATTACAGACAAAATCAGACAGTCTGTCACTAGGATTAAAAATTCAGTCTGTTTTTCTCAGTTTAATTTGTTTGGCACTCAAGAGCATATAATCTACTAATTCAGCTAACACTACTCTCTCCAGCCAGTGCTGCTCTCCAAGGTTGTCTCCATTAAACTTTCAAAAGATAGAGAAGCCACCCTAAGGCTGGCCATAGACGGTACGAATCTCGGCCGGTCCAGCAGGAGCTACAAAATGGACAGATGTGAAAGGGGCCTAAAGTCTAGCACACACAGTTCTGGTCAAAGCCCCTGTACTAACAATTCAATGTTAGTACAGCGATCTCCCCTGCTGTGCTATTGCCGCGCCAGAACACTCTACCCAGCACTCTCAGCTATTGGCTGAGAGTGCCGATCAACAGTTGGTTTTCCAGCATGCTCGGCCGGCTTCTGTTGGACCAGCTGCCATACACCAGGGCCGAATGATGGCCGTTTTTTATTGAACCGACCGATGTCGCCCGACATTCAGCCCCCCTGTGTACTAGCCTTAGAACAGGAAGTGTGTTACTGGCCGGATCACCAGGTGATGAAAAAAAAAGAAAAACGACTGCACCCACCAAATCCAAGGACTTGTAAGATTGCATTTTTGTTTTAGGCCTCATGCACACAGGACATTTGACTGTTTTACAGCAGCTGTTTTTAGCTGCAGATGTTTTTTTCTACAGTCAATAAACCCTCCATCATGTTGTCCTGTGTGTTCATGCACACATAGGCTGTAATCAGCTGTTTTTAGCAGTGACGTTTTTGAGCTGTAAAAAAAACCCAAGACCAGAGGGCTCTGAGAGACGTTTTTCAGCTGTAAAAACGTTCAAATGCCCAAAAACTTGGATCCAAAAGGAAAAAAACAAAACAAAACAAAAAAAAAAAAACGCAGGCCCTTTAAAACAAAAACAGCGGTAATATAACGCTGGTAAAAGCTGAAAACATCCCTGATAAGCTACTGACGCTTTTTGGGTGTTTTTTTAAAGTCCTGTGTACATGAAGCCTTAAGGGTTAGATATGCTTTAAGCAATGTATTCATTATGGCCACCTACTTTTGCTTATAGAATGGTATAATTTGTAAATTAGTTTATCTATTTTTATCAAGCTATGTTGAAACATATCTATTTTAATAAAATAATTATCTTGGGTAAAAGCTACAAACTTTTTTGTCATCAGATCAAAAACTTTTGAGAATCATTGGCTATAGCACAATTCCCCATTTCACTTTGTATCAGATACCAAATGTTAAACACATAAAGCATTCATTACCGTTTGAACATTTTCTGACAAAAAGAAAAAGCAGCGTACATTTACATGTGTCCAGATGATGTTGACTGTAAGCACATACAAAAAGGTGAATAGTAAAGCTAGAGTATACTGTGGTAAGGAAGAAGTTAGGTTGACATGACCATTGTCTATAGATTTCTCCTCCATCACATTTTTTTGGAGAAAAAGAAAAAAAAAAAAATATGGAAAAAAAAAGGTGCAGGGACAGGATAGGACAGTAATTAAAACAAAAACAACTATATATAACCAGGTTTTGTGTGTAAGATCTGTGCACGCATCAGGCTTACACAAAGCACACCGGAAGTAAGTGTCTTGGTAAAATGCAGAATACTATGCTTTCCTCTAACAGCTTTTGGGTCCTTTTTATTCACATCCCACATGCTCACGAAATCTACCCATTCAGCAGAGAGATTACGGACCTATATTATGTCCTATTCTGCTCTGTGGATGTTATTGTGGACAATCTTATGTGCATTTACATTCCAGGTCTTCTTAACTATTCATAAGAACCATACATGCTTTTCCCTTTGTTAAGCTGAACACAGATATCAGCAGTCAATCAATCTCAGTAAGACATTGCATTTACTTATTATGTAAATGAATGGTTTATCTCACTGCACCCAGCAGAGCAGTAATGCTGCATCCATATACATGGATGAAAGGTATGAGTTTTGGTTATTTGATGAACATCCATCGTGCCCGTTTGATGCCTAAGCTAACCATTTTATTTAGGGACATGGGCTTTGACTGGCGTTCAGAGAGCTTTAACAAAGCGTGTCCGAAGCCATGTTTTGAAGCAGGTGTAAACTAGCCCTTAAGCTGGTCATACTCTGAACAGAATTTGGTCAGTTCAGTGTGTGGCCATCCCTGCGCAACACTGGATTGACTACTGTCAAAGAGACACATTGGAAATTTTTCTCGATCAGCGGCTGCTGCCACTGATCAATGTATTTTGACAGCAGCGAGCAGTCAGAATAAAATGTCCCCACAAAAAGGGGGATTTCTCCATCGACCGCACTCGTGTAGATGGAGGAATCAATTAGGTGTTTCCTTCAGTCCACTGGCTGAATGGAGGAAAAAAAAAAAAACTAACCATCTATGGCCAGCTTTAGGCTTAGCCATATATGCTTACTGTAGTTCACCAATGTCACATTGCTTCAAGCTGTATTTGTCTCAGGGTATTCAAAGCATTATTAATGCTGCTAGAAGTGTTTAATGAACCACAGAGAATGAGGTTTCATCACAGCCAGGTATTTGCCTCAAGGGGGATTCACTTGTTTTGCACTGGAACAATGAACATGTCAGCATTTAGCACTACAGCAAGTGCAGCATTTGTGTCACCCAGTTCTGTCCCACCTTCACTTGAACAAATTGAATAGCAGTAGGTGACAAAGCACACTAAAGAACACCCATGAGCACTTGGCATGTTTGGTGGTATTATATGGTTATATTAACACTATGAAGTCGAGTTTACATTCAGACAATTTATTGAAAACAGTTCTTTGTAAATACAAAAACAGCTTAAATCATTTAGGCAAACTTAATATAAATAACCAAAACATACCAATAAACAGTTAAAAATGATTTGCTACACATTCCCATTTTAACTGGAGACCCTGTATGCTGTCAGATAAAACACCTTCAACTGTTTCCATTGTAGCAACCCAAAATATTCAACCCACTAAATATATTCCTAATGTGTATGTTGAGCTGGGGATTAAATCCCGACAGAACTATAGAATTCTGGGCTGTAAAATTCAGGGCTGCAAATAAATTCTGAATGGATCATAGAAGACTTTGCAAGTTCTCTCACCACTGCACAGTAACTAGTCTGGTAACTATCATTGCTTCTAAAAGCTCAGACAATTTTCACATCCTATGCCTTCACAGCTTCAAGAATAAATAAGCAGTTCCATTTTGTATAAAAATATATGTTTTTTTGGAAAACAGACCCGCTGTAATTCATAACAAAGAACAATTTAACTATGCGCAGAAAACTATCAAAATAACAAAATGTATAAAATTGCACAGTTAACAACCAGTGCTTGACAAAGTATATAAAAAAAAAAAAGCAACAATGGGCTAGAAAGAGGTGGTATATCTCAAATATAAAACTTGTGCTGGATGTTAACGAACCAATCATCTCATCGCATCATGATTAATGCAATGAAATGCCCAGCCTTTTGATAGTGTGCAATCTGTGGTACTGGTTAATTAAATGAATGCTGGAGCACTAATTCGATTTTCTGGCTCTTTAAGAAAAATATAAACTTAAAGCTTGATATTAGGCCCTATCAAGTGCAATACATTTTAAAACCAGCATACTGGACTTGGTTGAAACCCGTTCTATTGAGTGGAGCTCCGCTTTAATAAATACAAATATTCTCTGAATGGACTAGGTTGAAAACTGATGTTGACGCTCCATCGCTCAACATCGCCCAATCACAGAAGGCCTTCTCACAAAAAAAGCTGCCTTTGTGCAGCTATCATTAGTCCAGAGGCAGGAGATTTTCAAGCCTAGTTTATTAAACTGGGAATTTCAGCATTCAACTTCCTTAATCAATGGTACTAAGCCACTATATGCAATTTATATCATTCTCTCTGTTTAATAAACCTGTGTGCCCATGTGTCTGTGTTTTATAAAAATAAACCATTCTTTACCTGTTTTTAGAGCAGCGCTCATGTGATTCGCAGCCCCTCTGCTCTCCCCGTCTGACAGCTGCAGCGGGCAGGGCCCAGAACCCCCCCGCTGACGTCAGTGGGGAGGAGAGGAGGAGAGAGATGGTGGGTCACACGAGTGCAGAGCGGCGCTCTGAAAACAGGTAAAAAATGGCTTATTTTTATAAAACACGTGCATACAAAACATTTTATGCAACTTCAGCAGCTGTAGGGGAGGGGGCGGGTACTGACACAGGAGCTCACAAGCAGGGAGGGAGGGGGTGAGAGGGACAGAGACACAGGAGACCTGCAGATGATGGCGGCGTGTAAACTGACCACGATGTCAGGGCTCAGCAGCCATGATAAACCGTGGTCAGTTTGCGGGGGTCCATTTCTTA
>BLSH010538040.1:943314-954543 GCA_018402905.1 Glandirana rugosa
TTTTTTTGTTGCAGGTATTTCAGGTGATACAGAAGGTCAAATTACCACAGCACAAGCACTGTGCTGTATAACATGCTTTAAAGGAACAGGTTCAATATATACATTTGTTTTTTTTTAGGGTAACAAACGCATTAAAATAAAGGATGGGGGAATCGTACGTAGGAGGGATAGACCCTAAAGTAGGCCGTATACAGTGCAGTTGGACAAATCTCCTGCTGCAACCATTGTATTGAAACAGCCTGCTCTGCCAGCTGCCAAATTAGCTGAACAGCGGGTATCTATTTGGATGCAGCTGCTTTTCAGTCAACAATTTTCCACCTGGCTGCTTCGATTTTTCAGTTGAGGAATGTTGTGCATGGCCAGCTTAAGTCTGACAGCAGTACCGCTTACTCACTCAACCTGGAACCTAGGCACAACAACTTTTTTTTTTTTCAGTAAAAAAAACCCATTGTAACAGTAACAAATTTTATATCGCATCCGCATGAAAGTTCATGGGAAAAAGTCTAATCCGGTAACACAAGAAATTATATCAGAGAAGATAGTGTCCTCCAATAGGATCATGGCAGGAGAAACTATCTTACCCCACTCTAAAGGCTAACTTGCATAGGCAATTGGAAGTTGTATTTTAGTTTCCAGGATACAGCTATGTGAAGGGAGGAATGCAGAAGGCTGAGGTTTGGCAAATATTAACTATATTAAAATGAAAAATGAAATTGCTAGTAGATGCAGCACATTGGTTTATTTACTGGATAAATCATATGTAATCTATGCCAAGGGTTTACTTGCACCCAAACATATTAAGAATCCCTTAGATCTCTGGATTTCAAATTAACACTTTTAGTCATGGATTGTATTTCCTATTACTTGGGCCAACAATCATATCCTTAATTTTAAGTAGCACAGCACTGCATGTTTGTACTTATGAAACACACATTCAAAAACTTGTGCAAAAAAAAGTGTAGGTATTGCCCATAGTAATCATATTCCTGATGTTCTTGTGCTAGTGCAAACTATGAAATGTAAACATGTATCCATTAAGTTGTCTTTGCCCTGGTTTTTCTTTGAAAATAGTGCCCACAGAAAGAATGTTGGTTTAGGTAGATAGTGATTTCATTTGCAGTTCTCTGGTCTAGCACCAGAATTGGCAAATTAATAACAAATATTTATGCAGAGCATTTGATTACTAGGACCATGCAGCAGAACATGGATATGTTCCATCATAATGAAACTTGCAAAGAAGCAGAATGTTAACTAGCTTGCAGTAGGTGTCCCCCCAGAAGCCAGATGTTAAATCTTTCACTTTAGGATCAGTGGCTTGCTTCCACAAATAAAGAAGATCATCTACATGTCCATGAGATGTCATCATCCTGTTATAGATGCACTGGTGATAGGGCGCCTTACCTTCCCCCGAAAAGAACAAGTGATGTTGAGGCACAATGCCCATTTTATTGGCACAGATTCCCATGAAAACATCATCGATGTATAAGCTGGTATTTAATGTCTGTGAGGCTTCATACACTTTAGCTGCCACATCCCGAGAGACTACATAGGCAGCCCCTGCAGTGTAATCAGGATAAGAAGTCCACTGATACATGTCATATGGGACATAATACTTGCTGTTTTTGTTCCTAATTGGAGGCGAACCACGATGGACTCTACCAATCCAGAAATCTTGGACACCTATTAGATCCATATCCTTCAAGTATGAAATCAAATTGGGGGTATGAACAAAGATGTCATCATCTGCTGTCATAATAAATTTTGCATTGCGACAGTATGTATTCACCCATCCAAACTGCAGAAGAAACTTTAGAGTTAAATTGTGAAATGTGTCCAGGAAATCTTGCTGTACCAAGTCATGATAGACTTTGTTTTCCATTTCGAGCTGCTTCTGTTGCAGACTGCGTTTTATAGGGTCCTGGTCTACTCCAAGAGCAAACATGACCTTGATGTTGGCAGCATACTGGGAACGTATGAAATTCTCATTGCCCCAGGTGGACCTTATTGCATCACGCCGTCTTCGGTTCTCTGGTGATGTCTTTACAAACAGCAGGAGCAGCACATCATCCTCCTGGCATTTGTCTTTATTATTAATCAAGTATTTGAAGTTCCTCAAGCTGTCAGATTTCTCCCTCCCAACAGTCAAGCTACTATTCACAAACCCATAACTGTTTATAAAATATCGGTAGGAGTAAGATTTTATGTGGTTTACAATATCATTGTCATCCTGAACCCACATCAGCATGAAAGACACCACAAAACAAGAGGCCATTACTTGAAGAAACTGGCATTTTCTTAACTTCCTGCTAGTAAGATACATTCTGGGGAGCTTGCACATTTAAACGTTTACACCAGATTCATATAGTTTTTAGAAAGTCCGCCTTATCTCCAACATAAAAGATCATTGTAAAAGAAAGTGTGGTTCACACATCCAAGAAATGCGTTTGGAAAAGTGAGGCCAACTCTTCAAATATGAAAGGATCCATGCTATCTGCTTATTTGGTTCATAGAGGACCACCTGAAATAGAGAGAAAAAATACATTTTTTATGCCCATTTTTAGATCATGCAAAATATGCTTTGTTAAACTGCATCCACTAATGTGTAAACAGTAGCTAGCAATAACTGTGAATGCAGAGCATTTTCTTTCTAAATGCAAAAATGAACCTGAACTAGACTGACCTATACGAGATGGCATGCTTTTGGATGAAATTTAAAATTAGAGTTGGCTTGTCAAAAAGTGTGCAAATGGGAGCAGATGCCCAATGGAGAGTGCAAAAAACAAAAAAAAAAAAAAAAAATATTTAAAGTTACTAAACCCACAACAGTAAAATCAGTCTGTATATGCAGAAACGCATGCTTGTTATACTCACTGAGGAACCTAAGGGGTTAAACCCTCTGCATTGTGTAAAAAGGCTGTTTGATCCGATCTTCTCTGATCCTCCCCTTCTTCCACAGTCCCCTTTCCATCTCTTAATAAACAGAGCCTTGGAAGCACACTGCACATGCTTAGTTTAGTGCGTATTGATAGAGTTTTTTTTTTTTTGGGGGCGGGTGCATCAGGACAGAGGGTCAGGGGTCAGAGGAGAATGAAAACTCCTCCTATAAGCTTTAACCAGTGCTTGGCCAGACACTGATAGAAGTCACAAGACTGCTATATACTGCTCATGAGAAAATGTATTTAGCAGTTTATAGTTACTAAAATAATTGCATTTCCATGCTCTGTGTACTGTGGGAAAGCAGATATAGTGAATGCAGGGAGCTGGGTTTAGTAACACTTTAAGTCCATATTGTTTTTAATGAATACACGCTCTCAGAAATTTTAAAATTATATACACCAATGACAGCAACATTTTTTTTTTTTTCATTATAGACTACATAAAGCATACCTTTTAGGGTATAATTAAGGGAAATGATAATGGCGTGAGGCCATTTTCAAATTATATCTTAAAATAACGCTTTTATTTTTGTTTTGTTAGGATAAAGTGGTACCTAATAGGGAGATTAGCTTCCTTCTATTTTTCCTGGTGACCACCACCAATAGGACTCAAAATAATGGAAAATCCAGAATTGTATAGACTTTACAGGCAGAACACAGCAGGTCTTAGGGCCCAATTATACTACTGCATTGCGGAAACACACATTACATGCGCTGGTGTGATGTATTCATTCTGAATGGCTCCCAACACACTATGCTGACGAATGTGTAGTGCACTTCTACACATGGTACCCATTTTTGGTGCAGTAAAGGAACATAAAAACTTGCTTATGAAAAACTAAATAGAGGATGATGCCAAACATACTGAAAAATAGATTTGGTGTATGCATATGCTTTTAACTACAAATTCTTGAAGTTATACCATAGAAAAATAGTATTTCAGTTTTGGGTAAATGCGGAAGGTCTAAATTATCAATATTTTAAGCACTTGCTCTTCCTAAAGAAGTTTTCAATCATTCAGTAGAACAAGGCACAGGTAGAATTTAGCACTGGAGTCTGATTATTACAAATGGTCAGTAGATGATCCAGCTCACTGGTGTCCACCCATAGCTCATTCTACAAAGCGATGTGCATTGCTATTTGTGGTTTCAGAAACCTCAGGATGACATTGTTCAGTGAATAAACATTGTATGTGACAGCTCACACAATGATTCCTGTTACAGTACAAGATTTCAGCTTAGGCGATGGGATAGAATCCTGGCTAAACTTGCAGGCCAGTTAGCTGTGAACAATGCTGAGTAGCTCATTCATTGTATTTTCTATTGTTCCAGCTAAACATTCAGTATTTTCTAACACAGTCAGGTTTTCCCTTTCTTTGTTAAAGAGACACAAACTACAACTGCTGCGTTTGCATTTCTTGCTCTAGCACTATACTAGGCTTAGCTAGATAAAACAAGTGTATTTTCCTTAGCATACACTCATTTTCCTTTATCCTAGCTTTCTTTAGAATTTGTTTAGTAAAAAGAGAACTTCCACGTACATAAAAATTCAGCAAATTAGGGTGATATGAAAGAAAGGCCTAAAACGGGCCATACGTCGATCGAACTTCAGTCGGTTCAGCAGGGGCTGGCCAAATTTCAATCCATGTATGGACACCCTGGTTGTACACAAGTCGATCTGTTGATTGACTTGTGAACAACCAGCCTGTCGGGTTTTTCCCCAAACAATTAGTGCCACCAGCAATCAGCCAGCTACACTAACCATTGTGTTCTGCCAGCAGGGAAAGCTCACCACATTCCCTCCCTGCCTGCAGGAGGGATTCCCCCGTCAACACTGACTGTGTTAATGTGGGAATTGAACAATTTTCTCTCTTTCCACCTCTGTATGGCCTGCTTAACCACTTTCTGACCAGCCGCCGTCATTATACGGCGGCAGGTCGGCACGTTCTCACAGAACGTACTGGTACGTCGCCCCTTTAAATTGATATAGCAGGCGCGCGCACGCTGCACGGCGGGGAAGCCGATTCCCGTTCTGTCAGGCTGCATTCACATCTCAGCATATTGAATCGCGGGCAGATTTGCCACAAATCTGCCCACAATTTGACAGCGCTGGTATGTGAATGGCAAAGCGCGGTACGCATATTTGAGATGCCATGCATTTAAATGACAGCTCAAAGCGTGGTGTGGGTCTGCCGCGATTGTCGGACGATAAAGTGTGCTACAATCACGGCAACACGCATCGCGGGACGCATGTCGCCCAAAAATAGTTCAGGAGCTACTTTGGGTCGACATGCGTCCCGTGATGCGTGTTGACGCAACTGCAGCACACTTTACCGTCCGACAATCGCGGCAGACCCGCACCGTGTTTTGAGCTGTCATTTAAATGAATGACACATCAAATATGCCTACCGTGCTTTGCCATTCACATATCAGTGCTGTCAAATCTCGGGCAGATTTGCGGCAAATCTGCCCGCGATTCAATTATGCTGAGATGTGAATGCAGCCTCACGGAAGTGGAGAGAGATTGTCTGTTCCCAGTAAATCGGGAACAGCATTCTCTCTCCTCCCCCAGTCAACACCACACCCCCTCCCCCCCCCCCCGGAACAAATTTAACCCTTTGATCGCCCCCTAGTGTTAACCCCCTCCTTGCCAATGACATTTATACAGTAATCAGTGTATTTTTATAGCTCAGATCGCTGTATGAATGTTAATGGTCCCAAAAAAAAGAGTCCAAACTGTCCACCACAATATGGCAATCCCGCTAAAAATCGCTGATCACCGCCATCACTAGTAAAAGAAAAAAAAAATAATAATAATAAAAATGTCATAAATATATACCCTATTTTGTAGACGCTATAACTTTTGCGCAAACCAATCAATATAGATTTATTGCGTGTTTTTTTTACTAAAAATACGTAGAATACATATCGGCCTAAACTGAGGAAGAAATTTGTTTTGTTGGGGATATTTATTATAGCTAAAAGTAAAAAAAAACTTTTTTTTTTTCAAAATTGTCGGCCTTTTTTTGTCTATAGCACAAAAAATAAAAACCACGCATGTGATCAAATACCACCAAAAGAAAAGCTCTATTTTTTGGGGGAAAAAAAAGGACGTCAATTTTGTTTGGGTACAACATCACACGACTGCGCAATTTTCAGTTAAAGCAACGCAGTGCCGTTTCGCAAAAAGTACTCTGGTCAGGAAGTGGGTAAATCCTTCCGGGGCTGAAGTGGTTAAAGAGGAAATAAACCCAGATTGGGTTTACTTCCTCTACATGCCCCTGTAATGTAGAAGCATAATGGGCTACTATGCATCGCATAGCTTATGGCTTAGATAGCGCATGGCTTAGATCGCTTTCGAGGCATAGGTCATATGCATACAAGGTAAACGCAAGCTGTGCATGCCACCTGGGGCTCCCCAGACATGGGAAAATGCTAGGAATTTTACGAGTGAGAAAATCTGCACCTGCAAAGGTCTGTGTCCATGTGCCCTATTAGCAATCACATTCTTTGCTGCCAGTCTAACATGTTCCGAAGCTCAGAGTGGAAAAATGGGGCGTTTTTAGATCATCTTAACCTAGCCTGGCTATGGAGATATTGTCTTGTAATATTGTTATAGCCCAACTCTAGACAAAATGTTTCACTGAGTTTCGAATAAAGCGGATAAGGGTTTGAGCCTCTTTAGGTTTATTGTTGTCTGTTTTCCTATTGGGTAGATTACCCACACTTCCTATCAGAAAAATAAAAGCACATTTTATGGATACAGGTCTCACAGGAGTAATAAGTGAGGCTTTAGGACCGTAAGAGTAATACAAATGTGAAAATCAGTGTGCAACATGATAACCACGCCTAAATGGTCTATAATGACAAGAGACTTGGCCAAATGTGTGTCTACCTAGAGTTCAGATTTGAGCTGGTCATAGATCGGAATTTGGCTGGTTCAGCAGGCGCTGGCCAAAATTTCAATCCATGTGTGTTCACTTCCATTTGAGGATCAACTTCTGTTGAACGTGCTTGTTGGAAGCTCTCTCTTAATCAGCGGTCACAGCAACCAATCAGTGTATTTTGACAGCAGAGAGTCCTCACTGTCAGAATACAATATCTCTGCGGGGAGGATTCCTCTAATCACCTTGATTGTGTGGAAGAAAGAAACCAGTTTTTTTTTTTTAGCCTGCAGGCTGAACAAATAATAAAAAAAAAGATGATCCATCTAATGCCAGTTATGGGCCCCTTCACACCATTCGCCCAGCCCAGTCCCAATTCAAAGACAAGACAATCTGCCTTCCTTTCTATTGGATCAGTTCACCCAACTGCATTGCTGTAGGGTGCTCTGAAAAAAAAAAAAAAATATGTCGGCATGCAATACTTATTTTTAGTACACAGTTAGAAACCACAGCACCGATATGTGAATAGAAGGCAAAGGTCACTCGTGATAGTTCAATAAAATTCTAACAGAGTAAAAACAAAACAAAACAAAAAAAAAAAAAAAAAAAGCAGTGTGAGGAAGCAGGATCAGCGATTTGGCACTGAATTCCCAGTCCATACCAGCAGGTGTAAGATCAGCACAGTTGCTGGTGTGAATCAGCCCTAAGACCCCTTTCACACTGGGGCTACACCCGCAGAAGTGGTAAAGTGCCGCTAGTTTTATTCTATTGGGGCGGCAGCGGGGCGCTTTTAACCCCTAAGGAGGAGTTAAGAGGTTAAAAGTGTCAGCGCGCTGCGCTTCGGAGGTGGTCTTCAGCCGCTTCGGAAGCGCTCCCCATTCATTTCAATTGCCAGTTGAGAAAAGGTGTACACACCGCCCCAAAAATGCGGCTTGCAGGACTTTTTCCCATCCCGCAAGCGCACCGCCCCAGTGTGAAACACTCAGGCTTTCACACTGGGGTGGATTGGGGGGGGAGGTTTAGTTTCAGGCGTTTTGCAGATGCTATTTTTAGCGCTAAAGCGCCTGAAAAACATCCCAGTGTGAAAGGGAACTAAATGTTTTTAAAAATTGTGTGCATAGTTTATAAAAAAAATGTACATGGAGGGCAGCCATATTTACTTAATACATATGCAGTTTACCCTTCCTGCAGTCACCTGATCCACTAAAAACAGTGCACAACCTATGTGGCTGATATTTTATCAACAGCCATCAAGCACTCTCTGATGGGGATATTGCAATGAATAGATATACAAAATGTGATCATGACAAATGAGCATACACAATTTCAAACATTGTTGCCATGTACAGCAAAGCTTAGGCTGGGAGCAGGAGAAGCTGCACAAGGAGCCAATCAGACTGAGGGAGGGAAAAGCTGCACAAGAAGCCAATCATACTGGGGGATAGAGAGAAGCTGCACAAGGAGCCAATCTTTTGTACCGCAGTGCAAGTAACATACTGATGGGAGGAGAGGGCAGAGTGACAAGGAAATGGGCACACTGGTTTGCTTATTCTTGTTTTATTATCCAGGCACAGAGTGGAAAGGAAGGCTGAACTGCGCTAGAGTAATTAAGGTCTCCTGACATGCCAGACATGTAAACTGTTCAATGCAAATCATTTGGCAAGTATAAAAAAGGTACTTCTATGTACTGTCTATCAATCCACAGCATAGGCATGAACACACAGGCAATCTAAACCTTTATTGTATGCCTCTAATAGGTGATGAACGCGTATGAAAACTGATGTCAATGTGCATAAAAACCTCACTGAAATGTATAATGTAAACGCATGTCTCTGCAAGTGAAATCTGCACAGTTTTCCCATGCACATATGGTGTGAACAAGGCCTCATTGTCCAATTATCTTATGATATCTTTGATCACCTTCAGACATTAAAAAGAACCTATCACTGCCCATGCCTGCCATCACAAGGGATTTTGTTGATCCCTTGTGATAGCAAAAAATAAATAAATAAATAAATCCCTGTCCCCCTGTGTAAACACATACACAGGTTCCACATGCATATGTAAACAGTGATCGCGCCACACGTGAGGTGTAGTCACAAACGTAGAGTGGGAGTAATAATTCTAGCACCAGACCTCCTCTCATCTGGTAACATGTTTTTTTTTTATCTTAAAGCGGAGTTCCACCCTAAAGTGGAACTTCCGCTGGTTGGATTCCTCCCCCCCTCAGGTGTCACATTTGGCACCTTTCGGGGGGGAGGGGGAAGAGGACACCTGTCTTTAGACAGGTGTCCTTTTCCACACTTCCGGGAGCTCTGGCCGGCGGACGCGGCCGCTGACATCAGAAGCCGGCTCCCTCCTCCCTGCTCGCTCTGCTACTGGCCGCCTGGCCAGTAGCAGAGCGTGGCAGAGCTCGCGCATGCGCGGTAAGGTGCCCGGCGTGAAGCTGTACTGCTTACACGTCCGGGTTCCCTTACCCGCGATGGAGGCGGCTGCACCCGTCCCCCGATCCGAAGATCGGCGGCGGGTGCCGACATCGCTGGAGTCCAGGACAGGTAAGTGTCCTAATATTAAGTCAGCAGCTACTGTATGTGTAGCTGCTGACTTTTAATTTTTTTTTTTAGCCCGGACCTCCGCTTTAATGCACCCAGATATAAAAGCCCCAAGGCCCCTTTCACACGGGGAGATAAAATTCAGCTTTCAGCTGCGAAAAGATGAAGTTATCTACCGCACCTATACTCCAACAAGGCTTTCCTATGGCCCCATTCTCACACTGCATTTAGCAGCAGTTTTGTGACAGACTATGTTGTACGATTAGAAAAAATGGATTTTGAATATGTCCAGGAACTATCTGCACATAACTGCAGGTAAAAGCAGTGCACAGTCACCTGCAGATAGCAGCAACAAGCAAAAAAAAATCAACAGGAAGCACATCAGAAATGTCAAGAATGTTCCACTGCAGCTAAACACAGCTGCATGTAAACGCAGCTAATTGCAATGTACAACTGCAAGTGATCATTGTGCCTGGTGGAGTCTTGGAATTTCAAAATAACAAAACATGCTTTTAACAGTGGCAGAACAGCCGCCCGTGTGAAAGGGGGCCTTAAAGTGGTTGTCAAGTCATGACAACCACTTTAAACTACAGGTAAGCCTATATTCAGGCTTACCTGTAGGCCCCGGGAATATCTCCTAAACTTGCACCGTTTATGAGATATTCCCTGTATCTGCAAGTGCCGACGTCATTGACACATGCGCAGTGAAGAAACAGCCTGACCGGGCCGTTTCTTCACTAAGTGTGGCGTAAACGACGGCTCCCGTGCGCATGTGTGGGAGTGACATCAACGCGTCTCCTTCCAATCACAGCGCTGGAGTCTGCGCTGTGATTGGTTGGAGCCCGGGATCCCGGAAGACGATGGAAACAGCATGTGTCCAGTCACAGCGGTGCCCGGGGACCGCTGCTACAGCGTCGATCTAAGGTAAGCATTTCATAATGCGATGCATACTAGCTCATTATGCCTCTCTCTTGCAGGTGTTTTGTTTTTTAAAAATTTACTTGACGACCACTTTAAGCCTCATGCACACTGGACATTAAAAAAGCGTTCTAAAACCATCAGTAGCTTTGCAGTGAGTTCTTCAGCCTTTTCAGCGTTTTGCATTAGCGCTTTTGAGCAGTAACGTTTTGCTTTTTTTTTAATGAACCAAAAACATCCAAAAACGTTGGTGACCCACATTTTTGCGTGTTTTTGAGTAGTAGTGTTTTGTTTTTTTCCCCCTAAATGGATCTAAAACTTACTCTCTCAGAACCCACTGGTCTTGGTGTTTTTTTACAGCTCAAAAACGCCCCAGCTAAAAACAGCTGATAACAGCCTATGTGTGCATGTACACATAAGATAACCTGATGATGAGTTTGACTGTAGGAAAAACGTCTGAAGCTAAAAACAGCAGCTGTAAAACTTCCAAAAAGTCCTGTGTGCATGAGGCCTAATACTTGCCTGAGCTCCCTCTCAATCCAGCGATGTTGCACGAGATCCACGACTCCCTCGAGTCCGTTCATAATCCGGAGTACGTGTGTCCTGAAAAACCTTCAAAATGTCGACGACAAAAATCGAAGTCTGCAAAAAGGATGTCAGTTTGAGTAGTAGTCCAATAGAATACACATGTACGTGTGTATCCGACAATAGTCGACAAAAATCGACCCCGCAAAAACTCGACATTTTTTTGTGGTTCTGGTCACCCAAGACTCTCTCATTCAAAATCTAGGTAAATCCCCCTTTTTTTGTTTTGTGATGATGAGTTTTTGTGCGTTTTTACACCCAGTGGTTGCAAAAACCTACAAAAACCAAGTAATTTTTTTTTCGTTTTGCAATGACGAGTTTTCGCGATTACGTTTTGCGACTTTTCCGACTTCTT
>BLSH010538040.1:983852-1002905 GCA_018402905.1 Glandirana rugosa
ACCCGCTCCCTGCCCCCCCCCCCGAACACAGTGAGCGTGCAAGCGCGCCTCCGGCGGCACGCGCTCACAGTGCACGATCTCGCAGCCGTTTGCGATATCGAGCCACCTTGTCACCGCCAACCTGCAGTTGGCGGTCGGCAAGTGGTTAAGCTGGCCACACATTATACAATTTTCTGGTACACTTTCTGTACAATTTGCTTTAGATTTACCTTCAGATATGCATTGCAAGAGCCTGCCTGATTGGATACAAACTGAAAGTGTTGTTCAGGTTTGCCCTCATATTATATAGTTTTGGTAAATCTTAGGCCCCTTTCACATGGCCATGTCCATGCACGGGGTCCGTTTTGCTCAGCAGGGAATCGCTTTGCTGATCCCCGCTGAGCCCGCAGATGACAGATCCTTCTCCACTCACTGTGCGGAGTCAGATCTGTCAGAGAGCCGCTCTCCTCTATGGGAAATCGGGTGACAACAGACCGTCTGTTCATTGTCACCCGATCCCCAGGCGGATGGAAACATAAGGTTTACATCCGTTGGACTTTACAGGGCACGGATCAGAGAGTGGCGAATGTCAGCGGCCATGTCACCACTGACATCCATCGCTCCATAGGAGTTGCATGGGCATCCGTTTTCCTTTAGGCACCTTTAACACGGACATTCGCTCAGGTCCGCCTGTCCATTTTGCAGGCGGACCTGAGCGAATGTCCGTGTTAAAGGTGCCTAAAGGAAAATTGTACAAGACAAGTACACAATGCATCAGCAGCCTTAGAGATTTGGATGCCAGCGGGATGTCGTCACTATTCTAAGGATTGAGCACCGTTGTTGGCCCTGCACAGTCACACTTGCCAGAGTTTTGCAGTTAGGCTTGTCCCAAGTTGCTTGACATAAGAAATCCCATTGAAGTGAATGAAAGCTGTCTTAACCACTTCAGCCCCCCGGAAGGATTTGCCCCTTTAGGACCAGAGCACTTTTTGCGATTCTGCAATGCATCGCTTTAACTGACAATTGTGCGGTCGTGCGATGTTGTACCCAAACAAAATTTGCGCCCCTTTTTTTTCCCCACAAGTATTTTTTTTTCATTTGGTGGTATTTGATCACCTCTGTGTCATTTCTGATGGCCGCTATAAACAAAAAAAAGGAGGGACAATTTTGAAAAAAAAAAAAAAACACAATATTTCTTACTTTTTGCTATAATACATATCCAAAAAAAAAAAAAAAAAATTTATAAAAGAAAAATTTTTCTTCTTCATTTTTGGTTTTGGCCGATTTATATTCTCATATGTTTGGTAAAAAAAAACCCCCAAAAAACGCAAATTGCCGCATACTGATTGGTTTGCGCAAAAGTTGCTGCGTTTACAAATTATAATTTATGGGGTTTTTATTTTTTAATAGTAATGGCGGCGATCTGCGACATTGCAGCGGACATGTCGGACACTTGACACTTTTTTGGGACCATTGGCATTTATACAGCGATCAGTGCTATGAAAATACACTGATTACTGTGTAAATGTCACTGGCAGGGAAGGGGTTAACCTGCAGGGGACGCTCTTAGGGTTTACTGTGTTCCCTGTGTGTGTTACTAACTGTATAGGGGTTGGGCTGAGTGGGGGAGGAGAGTGATCGCAGCTCCTATATACAGGGAGCCTGCGATCACATTCCTTCCCCCTGTCAGGACGGAGATCCGTGTGTTTACACACACGGACCTCCGTTCTGTCACTGTGGGGGAGCCAGTGCGGGAAGCCAGCGGAGATGGAGTCCGCTCTACCCGCTCCCTGGCTCCCCCCGGAACACACTGAGCGCGCGCATGCTCACAATCCGCAAACTTGCATCTGCCGTCAGGTGACGGCGGTTTGCAATATCTAACCACTTTACCGCCGTCTTGCGGTCGGCAAGTGGTTAATGTACACTACTGAAGTCGACTTCAAGAAAGGTTCCTGCACTACTTCAACACAACTTTGATCTGACTTGTGCCCATAGAATTCAATGGAAGTCGCCTCAAAGACAGATCCCCCATCTATATTGAAGCGACTTTACAGGAAAAAAATAATTTACACAGGTACTCCCCACAAATTACCCAGGCAACCACCTCCCTCCGTTCTCTGATTGGCCACAGGCAAAGTCGCCTGTCATAGAGTTCGCTTTAAGTCGCATTGTAAATCACCCAAAGTCGTGCTGAAGTCACCTAGCAAAGTCACGCCTAAAGTTGGATCGCCCCTGTCTGAACCGACTCTTACATGACTGCTTGGAAGAAGTTAAAAAAAAAAAAAATAAAAAAAAAAAAAAAATTATAGGATTTCGTGACTTACCATAAAAATCCTTTTCTCTGAGTTCATTGACAGACACAGCGATCCATTTTTCTTGACCAGTGGGACGTCCCAAAGCAGTGTCAAACACGAGGGGTGGGATAATGAAAAAACCCCAAGCTAACACAAGAGCCAACTAGGTAACAGGAGCTCAAAACAGAGCAACTGGAGCACACCTGAACAATACGCCCTCGAGAGGGGATAGACCCTCCAAACCGCAGTCTGCAAAACCTGCGGCCAAAAACAGAATCCGCAGATGCCAGCACATCCACTTTGTAGAATGTTGTGAAAGTGTACACCTACTACCAGGAGGCCATCAGCCAAATGTCGCAACCGACACCTGATGACAGAAGACCCAAGAAACACTAAGCACCCAAGTAGAGTGCGCCGCAAGAGGGAAAAAAGGGGAACCCGACCCCCGACAGAATAGGTCAGAGTCATTATCCGTCTAAACCATCCAGAAATGGTCACAAGCGAAACAGAAAACCCCATACTGAAGGCCTATAGCAGAGAGGGGGGCGTATATCACCTAGGACTGTCCATAGGCGTAGTCAAGTCTTTTTCTTTTCTGCCTAGTCCTACTCCTGTAGAGGGCGATATAACCCACTGGTCAAGAAATATGGATCGCTGTGTCTGTCAATGAACGAAAGAGAAATAAATATGTCTATAACTACTGCACTGTGTTCTGTACTGAACAATTAAGAGAAGGTATTTACATTGAGATCAATTAGTAACTGTATGGAGGAAGTAAAACTGATGACAAACAGGCTATTCTTTTGCATCATCGATTACACCCTTGTTTTGTTACAGCAATTTAATGCTAAGACAATTATAAATGATTTTCTATGGGATTCCCAACAGTGAAATTTTTTAACCACTTCAGCCCCGGAAGGATTTGCCCCCTTCCTGCGATTCGGCGCTGCGTCGCTTTAACTGAAAATTGCGCGGTCGTGCGGCGTTGTACCCAAACGAAATTTGCGTCCTTTTTTTCCCACAAAATAGAGCTTTCTTTTGGTGGTATTTGATCACCGCTGCGTCATTTCTGATCGCCGCTATAAATAAAAGAAGAGCGACAATTTTGCAAAAAAAAACGAATTTCTTACTTTTTGCTAAAATACAAATCCAAAAAAAAAAAAATATATAAAAAAACTTTTTTTCAAATCGGTTTTGGCCGATTTATATTCTTCCTCATATTTGTGATTAAAAAAAATAAATAAAAAAAAAAAATAAAAAAATCGCAATCGCCGTTTATTGATTGGTTTGCGCAAAAGTTGCCACGTTTACGGATGATGAGAATTCATTTCTGGGGTTTTTATCATTTTTTACTAGTAATGGCGGCAATCTGCGATTTTAAGCGGTACTGCGATATTTCAGCGGACATGTCGGAACATTTTGACACTTTTTTGGGACCATTGGCATTTATACAGCGATCAGTGCTATAAAAATGCACTGATTACTGTTAATGCCATTGGCAGTGAAGGGGTTAACCTGCAGGGGGTGCTCTAAGGGTTAACTATGTTCCCTGGGCGTGTTCTAACTGTATTTGGGCTGCCCTGACTGGGGAAGGGAAGTGATCACAGCTTCCATGTAGAGGAAGGCTGTGATCACAGCCCTTCCCCCCTCACAGAACGGAGGTCCGTGTTTACTTACGCGGACCTCCGTTCTTTCACTCCGGGAGGGGGCGTCGCGGGTAGCCGGCGGAGATAGACTCCGCCGCACTCGCTCCCTGGCCCTCCCCGGACACAGTGAGCGCGCCTCCGGCGGTGCGCGCTCACAATGCGCAATCTGGCAGCCGCCGTCGTATGACGGCGTTTTGCGCAGGAGAGGCACTCTGTCGCCGTCAGATGCCGATCGGCGGTCGGCAAGTGGTTAAAGTGATTAATCAGTTTTAGTTCAGCAGCAAAATTACTAGCGACAATTGCTCTTAGGGCCAGTTCACACCACATGCAGTCCAGTGCGTTTTCTTTCTGCATGCAAAGTAGGTTATATGGTTTTCAATGCAATAGTTCAAACCAGTGCTTGCAGTTCCAGTGCGTTCCAGTTTCAGAAAAAAAAAAGTGGAACATGCTGCATTTTTCCTGCACTGGAATGCTGTAAAAAAATGCACTGGACTGCATCGAAAATGCAGTAAAAACGCGCATGCAGAAAAGCATCTGGAACGCATCCGGACTGCGTTTCTATGGTGTGAACTGGCCCTTAATGCTTTCCTATGAAATGTTGCAGGAATCCCTACGCTTGCCTACAAATAACTGAACAAGAGCAATTTGTAGCTGAGCACAAACCAATGCTGTAGTAAATCACCAGCAACTCCAGCGATTAAATTCCTAGCTACAAACAGCTACTGCTAGCATTAGCGATTTGTAGCAGTGATTAATCTCTGTGAAAAAAGAAAAAAAAAAAAATCACCTTTGTGTCACCAGCTTTAAGCCTAGTACACACAGGCCCAATGTCGGACGGCATCAATAGAAACCGGCTGACATTTGGCCCCTGTGTACTACAGCCGGTCCAACAGAAGAAGTTCGGCTGGCTTCTGTTGAAGGGTCATGACCAAAAAAAGGTCTTCCGACAGATTCCCTGTCAGTGCTGTCAGCCAATGGCTGACCGGAGTGTTTTGGCAGGGAGGCTAGGCTGTCCCTGTCAGAACACAATAGCACAGCGGGGGAGACCGCTATACCAATGTTGGACTGTGAGCGGTCAATTTAAATTCCGGTGAGTTGAATGAAAAAAAAAAAAAAAACTAGTAGCGTGTATGAGGCTTAAGAACAGTGGGTGGGTAACTGCTGCCTTTCCTTCTACTTTATCTACCCAGATGGGACACAGATGCCAATAAAATCCTGATTAACCATTCTTTACTGTATCCAAAACGGAGCAAAAAAAAAAAAAAAAAAGTTGACTGTGCATACACTTTCACAGCCTATAGACAGGAATAAAACACTGCGACTCATGGGCTTTTTTTTAAAGGAAGTGCTACCCAAAAACGTCCCCATGTTACATTAAGCTGGCCCTATACTGATAGATCTAACACGTTCCTTAACCACTTCCCGACCGCCTGCCGTGTTTTCACTGCGGCAGCGTGGTTGCTGTTCGCGAATCGCCGTAAAAAGGCGACGATCTGCGAACGGCCGCCAGGGGGTGCGCGCCCGTCGCACTCCTGAGGAGTGTGCCCGCTGCTGCTCGGCAGACATCGGGCAAAGAACGGGGAACCGCTGATGTAAACACGGCGGTTCCCCATTCTGTCAGTGGGGCATGAGAGATCTACTGATCCCTGTCACTGGGATCAGTTAGATCTCTCATGCCCATGTTAGCCCAACCCCCCCACAGTAAGAACACACCCAGGGAACACAGTTAACCCCTAGCTCCCCCCCCAGGTTAACCCCTTCACTGCCAATGACATTTATACAGTAATCAGTGGACATTTAAATTTCTGATCGCTGAATAAATGTCATTAGTCCCAAAAAAGTGTAAAAAATGTCCGACGCAATATTCCAGTACCGCAAAAAAAAAAAAAAAACAAACAAACAAACAAACAAAAAAAAACCCCAGAAATGAATCATCCATAAACGCGGCCACTTTTTCAAACGCCAATTGTGATTTTTTTTTTAATCACAAATATGAGGATGATTATAAAATCGGCCAAAACCGGTGAAAAAAAAAATGTTTATATTTTTTTTTTGGATTTGAATTTTAGCAAATTTTTTTTTTTGCAAAATGGTCACTCTTTTGTTTATAGCGGCGATCAGAAATGACGCAGAGGCGATCAAATACCACCAAAAGAAAGCTCTATTTGTGGGAAAAAAAAGGACGCAAATTTTGTTTGGGTGCAACGTCACACGACCGCGCAATTGTCAGTTAAAGCATCGCAGTGCCAAATCGCAAAAAGTGCTCTGGTTCTAAAGCTGGAAAACATTCTGGTTGGTAAGTGGTTAATCTATGCTAATGGCAAGGTGGACGAATACCACCCCACCCTCCATGCTATTGTAATACTTTGGATGCAATGCGTGCTGTACCCCACAGAAGGGGGAGTTTCTCGGGTAAGCATACATCCATTTAACAGCACTCAAGAACCAGAAGCACCTATTAATTCCCAAGGATTGCCAGATACCGCAAACAGAAGCAATCAAGGAGGAGCACATGTCACTTTTTTCACCATATTCCTCTAAAGCAGTGGTTCTCAACTCCGGTCCTCGGGACCCCCCAACAGGCCAGGTTTGCAGGATAACTGAAATACATCACAGGTGATATCATTTGCTGCTCAGTGATTGCAGTATTCTAGTCTGCATCTCCCCAAGGTAAAACTTAAAATCTGGCCTGTTGGTGGGTCCCGAGGACCGGAGTTGAGAACCACTGCTCTAAAGCAATGGTTCTCAAGTGCTGTCCTCGGGACCCACTAACAGGCCAGATTTTAACCACTTGCTTACTGGGCACTTAAACCGCCCTCCTGCCTAGACCAATTTTCAGCGCTGTCACTTTTTGAATGACAATTGCGCAGTTGTGCGGCGTTGTACCCAAACAAAATTGACGTCCTTTTTTTCCCTACAAATAGAGCTTTCTTTTGGTGGTATTTGATGACCTCTGCGGTTTTTATTTTTTGCGCTATAAACAAAGAGCGACGATTTTGAAAAAAATAATATATTTTTTACTTTTTGCTATAATAAATATCCAAAATAAAATGTATTCATCAGTTTAGACCGATATATATTCTTCTACATATTTTTGGTAAAAAAAAAAAAAAAAAGCGTATTTTGATTGGGTTGCGCAAAAGTTATAGCACCTACAAACCATGGACATTGGTTTATGGCGTTTTTATTATTTTATTTTTACTGGTAATGGCAGCGATGTGCGATTTTTATCGGGACTGCGATATTTATTACGGCGGACATGTCTGATGTTTTTGACACTTTTTGGGACCAATGACATTTATACAGAGATCAGACCTAAAAATAGACACCGATTACTGTATAAATGTCATTGGCAAGGAAGGGGTTAACACTAAGGGGGCAGTGAAGGGGTTAAATGTGTTCCCTGTATGTGTTCTAACTGTGTGGAGGCGGGGCTAACAGGGACAAAACAGATCTAACTGATCCCGATCACAGGGATCAGTAGATCTGTCATGCCCCCCCCCACAGAGTGGGGAACTGCAGTGTTTACATCGGCGGTTCCCCGTTCTGGCTCTCTGTGAAGGGATCGCGGGTCTCCAGCGGAGATAGAGTCCGCCCGACCCGCGGGCACACTCACGTGGCGTGTGGCGGCAAGAGCATGCCTGGAGCGCGCAAAAGGGGAGGACGTCTATAGCGCAGATCTGAGGTGGTTAAGTATTACCTTGGGGAGATGCAGACTAGAATACTGCAATCACTAAGCAGCAAATGATGTCACCTGTGATGCATTTCAGCTATCTTGCAAACCTGGCCTGTTAGTGGGTCCTGAGGACAGGACTTGAGAAGCACTGATTTAAAGGAATTAAGGATTTGAACTTGTGTTTTTATTTTTTTTTTTTTGACTCTTGCACTTTAAGGACTGCGTTCACATTGATTATATTTATATGTTATATTCTATATATATATTTTATATGTTGAATATTGTATATAAAGTGTACACAATATTTATTCACTACATCACATTTATACACAAGCACTTTTTTTCTATTCACCCACAAGGAACAGCGCCATACCTACTCCTGCTTTCTATTTTCAATTCCTTTTTTTCCCCACTGGGAAGAAAAAAAGTAGGAGCTGCAGTTCCACACACCATACAAATTACATCAGACCATCAGCGCAGCACCAACCCAAAACCCTTCATTTATTTACAATCGCTGTTTGGCTGACAATTTTCTACCCATAGGGCGAAGGCTGATAGGAGCACCCAAAAAATAAATCTTGACTTTGCGGATGAAGACTTGAACAGTGTATGGCCAGCTTATGGGCTTGTTTACACTGCAATCCCTGTGTTCAGTGCGCAGTGCTGCATGCATCTTTACCTACATTTGTAATGTGTAGTGTCATGTGTGCGCTGCTAATTTTAGAACATTAATTATAAAATTTATTTTTCATGGAGTTGTATTTATGTGTTTTTTGAAGCACAGGATTAGAGCCAGCGGCTCTAATAGGCGTTAAAAAATGGTGGGCTCGGGGCGCAGAGCACTGCACCTCGATCCCACCCAATTGTGTGAGATAGCAAATGAATATTTGCGATCCCCACACTGATACTCCTGCCGGCCAATCAGGAAGCGGGTCTGAGACCTGTCACCCAGTTGGCTGAAAGGACAGGCGATCCTATTAGATGCCTAGGAGAAGAAGGGAGGAGCCGCACAGAAGACAAAAGATGTCGCCCATAGAAGCCTGCTGCCACCGGTGCCCGCAACTCGTCGCTGATATGGATACAAAAATGCAGAAACAAATCTGATTTGCCCTTTAATGACCATGACAGGTGGATAATAATGGGGACGTGGCGGCACCTGCACTACACCAGAACACTCGAGAGAAAAGAGATTTGTAGGAAAAAAAGGACATCAATTTTATTTGGGTACAGCATCGCATGACCGCGCAATTGTCAGTTAAAGTAGCATAGTGCCGTATCGCAAAAAATGACTTGGTCGGGAAGGGGGTAAAACCTTCCAGAGCAGAGGTCTCAAACCGGCGGCCCTACAGATGCTGCGAAACTACAAGTCCCATGAGGCATTGCAAGGCTGACCGTTACAAGCATGACTCCCATGGGCAGAGGGACTTGTAGTTTCACAACAGCTGGAGGGCCACCAGTTTGAGACCCCTAGGTTAAAGAATATGTAAACCCAACATTTCATATTCCTAATATGTGCCTGCTGTATCATGTACTTGTATGAGAAAGTATCCTGTTCTCTTTGTATTGCTTCCCTGGCATTTCTGCCAGTCCGTCTGCTTTCCTATTAAAAACTGAACTACACTAAGCACACTGTGGTCAATTCTCTAGCTGTGCTGGGAACTCAGCCTGCTTTCCTCCAAATGATCAGACTTGTCCTGACCCCCTCTCCCCTACAGCCTTTCACTGGCAAGACCAGCTTGCTTTATATATATTTCTATACACAAAATGTTTTGCCTTTCAGTTCTGTTTTATACGGAATAGGTGGTTTTATAAGGTGATCGTTTACAATCACTGCATTTAAAGTGTTTTTTTTTTTTATTTATTTAACTGCATACGTTCTGAAAAGTCCTGCAAGCAGCATCTTTGGGGTGGGTTGGGACTCTTGGGAGCGCACCCAAAACACCCCTGCCCATTGGAATAAATGGCCAGCACTTTCAAAGCGCAACAAAACGTGAGTTTTCAACCCTTTTTTGGGGGTTTAAAGCACCCCGCTAGCGGCTGAAAACACCGGTAGAGCGCCGCTAAAACAAGCATATGAAAGAGCCCTTAGGGTTAAAAACAAAACAAAAACAAAACACAACTTTCCACTAATTGTTTCTCCCCCACGCTCAAGCACTTACCTGCCACCTCTCATGACCCAGCACTTTTCTGTCTTCCGGCTTTCACAGGAGAGTCTGAGAGCAGTGGGAACCATAGGCTCCTGTAAGGAGGGAATGGGGCATGGCTTATCTACGCTGTGTGTGTCTATGGACGCACACAGCCTGGGAGGATACCCAGAGGATGCCAGCGTGGGATCCCTGAAGGAGGATGAAAGGGACCGCTCTGTGTGATACCACTGCACAGAGAAGGTAGGTATAACATCTATTTATAGGAACCACTTGCCGACCGCCCTATAGTAGTTTTACTTCTACAGGGTGGTCCCTGTGCGCAGGTCAGGATCATATATATTTTAGACATACACACATGCAATCCTGCACTTCCGGGTATGGGGTGTAGATGCGCGCTGCTGGCAGCTCACTCATGCTGTGATTATACGCAGCGGAAGCTGATCAGTGGGTACGGTGGACTCAATGTCCGCTGGCACCCGTCGATCATCCTGCAGAGAGGCAGTACGGTAGTCAACCTATGCAAACAAGGCAGATTGCCATTCTGACAGCAGGGAATCCATGGAAAACAACCTCCCACACTAAAAAACAAAAAAAAAAAAAACAACCACACAGGCTAGGCATATGGTTAATCCTTTGATCGCCCCTGTTAACCCCTTCCAAGTCAGTGTGATTAGTACAGGGACAGTGCATATCTTTAGCACTGATCACTGGATTAGTGTCACTGCCCCTGCCCCCCCCCCCCCAAAAAAAAGTCACTGTCTGATTTTCCACTGCAATATTGCAGTCCTGCTAGAAGTCACTGATCACCACCATTACTAGTAAAAAATAAATAAATAAAAAAATCCATAAAAATATCCCATAGTTTGTAGTTGCTAGAACTTTCACGCAAACCAATCAATATACACTTAATGGGATGTTTTTTTTACCAAAAATATGTAGCAGAATACATATTGGTCTAAATTTATGAAGAAATTCTATTTCTTACATTTTTTTATTGGATATGTTTTATATAAGAAAGTAAAAAATGCTTTTTTATTTTCAAAATATTTTTTTTTCTTTTATAGCGCAAAAAAAAAAAAAAAATAAAAATAAAAACTGCAGAGGTGATCAAATACCACCAAAAGAAAGCGCTATTTGTGGGGAAAAAAGGACGTACATCTTATTGGTACAGTGTCGCACGGAAGCACAATTGTCAGTTAAAGTAACGCAGTGCAGCATTGCAAAAAAAAAAAAATGGCTTGGTCATGGGGGGGTAAACCTTTTGGAGCTGAAGTAGTTAATTAAAAATAATTTTACCATTACAAGCTCTTTAATCCTGCAGGCGGAACCACGCTTTCCAAACGCTTTAAAAAAACAAACAATCGACTGCATGTGATATAAAGCAGCAGCCCTTCAAATGTATTATCTGGCTGACGTGCGATTTGCTCATGAGCGATTAAAGCGGAAAACAATCAAACGCGAATAACTTCCCTACCGATCATATAGAGGAGATCCGATCAAACCAAGTTTTGCATCGATCGGCAGCGCTGAGATGTTTGGTCCTGAAGCCCATTGTATTTGGACCGATCAGATTAGGAGATGAAAACAGAAGTGATTGATAACTTACGGTTATAGACTTAACTCCTCTTCTTAGTGCACCACATGGGTGGATTGGGTATAGATGTAGATATAGATTCCTATAGTCAGAGAGTGATGAGGAAAGGAGTGACCATATAGTTGGAATGAAATGAGTGGAAAGCCCCCAGGCAATGTACAGGTTGTGGTGACTCTATGACGGCTCCCCTCCTCCCTATAGAGATGACAGACACGTCCATCCACTCTCCTGCTCAGGTGACGTCCTCCTCTGATCAGGTTTGGTCACCTGTTGTTAATTAGCAACGTGTTCAAACACAGCCGGAGCCTCCCGGACACTGACCCCCACCGTCCTCCTTATTCATGGACAGGAATAACCCCAAGCAGCAAACTACACAAAAGTAAAGCACTCTAATCCCGGGGGACGGGAAACTCCCGTATAAGTTTTGTCTTACCGGAATGTGGGAGACATGGTGTCCTGGAGAGCTTCTCACACAAGTTCACAACTTGCCGTACCTGCGACTACTGCGGACTGATAGCGACACCGCCGCCTCCTCCTCACCTCACTCATCACCCTACCACACGGAGCTCGCCGTCACGTGACCCGGCCCTCCAATCCATACAATGGAGGCAGACTGAGGGACCAGGCGTGTGAGGAGCCAACATCCCTATGAGGGATTAGTAACTCATACGACTCAGGTTATCAACCAATGTGGACGTCTAGCCTGACATTTTCACAATGGTGCACATTGACATTGGAGATATATATATAAAATATAGTCAAAAGTATTGGGACGCCTGCTTTTACACACATGAACTTTAAAGCAATGCTAAACGTGTTTTTTTCCCGCTTAAACTGGTTGTATACTCAGTGTAAGAAAAAAAAAACATGTAAGGCAAAGGCATAATGAGCTAGTATGCACCGCATACTAGCTCATTATGAAATACCTCAGAATGAAGCTCCTCCCGAGCTGACATTTTCCCCACGGGGATCCGTCCACGAGTAGAGTTGCCACCTCATCCCTTTTAACCCGAACACATATTAATTATGCAGGTTCTGTGGCTGATTAAGGTGGTAATTAAACTCACTTGGTGCCTTATCTGCATTCAATTAGCTTCAGAACCTGTGTAATTCATAGGTGTTCGGGTTTAAAGGGATGAGGTGACAACCCTATCCGCGAGACGTCACTCTTTTTTCCAGCAAGGTCCGGCGCTATGCACCGGGCCTTCGCCAGGACATCACAGTGCATGCGCCGTGACGTCAGCGCCTCCTTGCTGGGTGACTAGCTGCTAAATGTACAGGTTTAGGAGATATTCATTTTACCTACAGGTAAACCTTATTATAGGCTACCTGTAGGTAAAAATGATAAAAAGGGGTATACAACCATTTTAAAGCGGAGTTCCACCCAAAAGTGGAACTTTCGCTTTAAGGGAAGGTGACCCCCCGACATGCCACAATTGGCATGTCATTTTTTTGAGGGGGCGGGTACCCTGTATTCACAGGTACCCAGCTCCCACTTGCTCTCCTGGTGCCCCGGAGCCAGAAGGAAGTTCACCTCCCCGGTGATTTCCTGGGACACGTCACAGGTCCCAGAAGATAAGTCGGCTATTCACAGTGTGCAGCACACTCGTGCATGTGCAGCGCGCACCCGTCTATGAAGCGAAAGCCGGGCGCCCACACTTGTGATGCCGGACAGAGGAGGGAGAGAGGAACGATGGAGCGTGGGACTAGGGTTGCCACTTCATACCTTTAAACCCGAACACATATGAATTACACAAGTTCTGTGGCTGATTAAGGTGGTAATTAAATTCACTTAGTGCCTTATCTGCATTAAATTAGCCTCAGAACCTGTGTAATTCATATGTGTTCGGGTTTAAAGGGATGAGGTGGAAAGGTGGAACTCCGCTTTAAAATAACAAACATATTATACTTACCTCCTCCGTGCAAGGGTTTTGCACAGAATGGCCCCGATCCTCCTTTTTCTGGGGTCCCACTGCAGCGCCACTGGCTCCTTCTCCTCTCAAGTGCCCCCTCAGTGAAGCGCTTTCCCTGGGGGCAGCGGTGTGGGCATGCTCCTGAATCCTGATGTTGCGTCCATTGACACAGACAACAGGACTTGGCCCGGCTCCCACATCGGACTTGATTGACAGCAGCGGGTGCCAATGGCTGGAGCTGCTTGGCCCATCCCCGGCATGGGAATGATCGGGCTCAAGTAAGTAAAAAGGGGGGGCTCTGTGGAGCAGAGCAACAGAAAAGGTTCTTCACCTTAATGCATAGAATGCATTAAGGTGAAAAACTGGGAGGGTTTACAACTCCATTAACCACTTGCCGACCGCCCACCGCAGCGTGACAGCAGCAAAGTTGCTCATTATCGCAAACCACCGTCACCTGAAGGCGGCTGCGATAACTAGTATTGTGAAAGCGCACGCGCCACCAGAGGCGCGCTTGCCCGCTCACTGTGTTCTGGGGGGGCCAGGGAGCGGGTAGGGCAGACTCGATCGCCGCCGGCTACCCGCGATCCCCCCCGGAGCGACAGAACGGAGGTCCATGTATTTAAAAACGGATCTCCATTCTGACAGAGGGGGGATGGGCTGTGATCACAGGCTTCCTGTATATGGAAGTTGTGATCACTCCCCTCCCCCTGCCAGCCCAGCCCTCATACGGTTAGAACACGCCCAGGGAACACAGTTAACCCTTGGAGCGCCCCCTCCAGGTTAACCCCTTCACTGCCAGTGGCATTTACGCAGTAATCAGTGCATTTTTTTTTTAAATACCAATGGTCCCAAAAAAGTGTCAAAATGATCCGACATGTCTGCCGCAATATCACAGTACCGCAAAAAATCGCAGATCGCCGCCATTACTAGAAAAAATAAATAAATAAATAAAAACCCAAGAAATGAATTCTCATCATTCGTAAACGCGGCAACATTTGCACAAACCAATCAATAAACACCGATTGTGATTTTTTTTTACTAAAAATATGAGGAAGAATATAAATCGGCCAAAACCTATGAAAAAAATGTTTTTTTATATTTTTTTTTGGATTTTTAATTTAGCAAAAAGTAAGAAAAATTGTTGTTTTTGCAACATTGTCACTCAAAAAGTAAGAAAAATTGTTGTTTTTGCAACATTGTCACTCTTCTTTTGTTTATAGCAGCGATCAGAAATGAAGCAGAGGTGATCAAATACCACCAAAAGAAAGCTCTATTTGTGGGGAAAAAAGGACGCAAATTTTGTTTGGGTACAATGGCACACGACCGCGCAATTGTCAGTTAAAGCGCCGCAGTGCCGAATCGCAAAAAGTGCTCTGGTCCTAAAGTGTGAAATCCTTCCGGGGCTGAAGTGGTTAAGTGCCGGTTCACACAGGGGCAACCTGTCAGGTGACTTAGCCGCCTGACAAGTCGCGCTCCATGCAGTGCAATGGAACAATTCTAATAGGAGCGACTCAAGTCGCTCTAACTTAGAAAAAGGTTCCTGTACTACTTTGGGGCGACCTCAGAGTGACCTGCATTGACTTCTATTACAGAAGTCGTTAGCAAGCCATGCTGAGGTTGCGCTGTGCGGGGGGCTTCAGAGTCGGACGACTTTGAAGCCGCCTCTGTGTGAACCGGGTCTTAAAGAGAAGTAAGGGTTTCTTTTTTTTTTTTTTTTTTTTTTAGATTCATACTTACCTTGGTGGATGCTGCATCTGTCCCCCAGCGCCTCTACACTGACAATCGAGTGATCGAACCCCGCCGATCACTCTGTTTTTCCAGCTCCATGAGCAGAGAGCTGCAAACTGTCAGTCACAGCTCTCTGCTCTGCCCTCTCCTCGCTCCCTGGAGCGCTGGGCTGTGGAGAGAGCAGGAGTGACTGGCTCAGAATCTCAGCATCTCGCTGAGAGTCTGAGTCGGATGTCAGGCCAGGGATCTGGCGATTCCAGACTCCTATTGTCGTGATGACATGGTGCCTGGACTGATTCCTGTGACGTCAGCAGAGAGTGGACTTCAGATTTCTTTGCTGGCCTAGCCCTGGCCTAGCAAGCAGAAAACGTTTTTTGTAAAAAAAATGTAACTATTTACACACTAGATTAGACAAAAAATAATAACTATTTTATCTAAATATAATTTTTTCAGAGCTATGTGAGCAGTCACAGCTCTCTGCTCTGCTCCCTCCTCGCTCATTGGAGTGCTGGGCTGTGGAGGGGGCTGAGAGGCTGAGCCGGGTGTCAGTCCAGGCACCTGGTGGATCCAGACTCTATTGTCGTGATGACACGATGCCTGAACCAACATCCGTGACATCAGCAGAGAGTCCATTTTTTGTTGCATACTAGTCTCGAAAAGTGTGTCGAAAGTGAAGAGGTTACTCACCATACAAAAAATTCTCGTACGACAGAATACAACTTCAGAAATGATGTAATGTGTTGAATAGTTTTGTATGTTTTTTTGTTCCTGAGCATGTGTAGTCTTGCTCTTATGTTTTTTTTCAGACGAAAACCATACTAATTAAATGAAAATCAGACGTTGAGTTCACGTACGACAAAAATTTTATAGTCTGCACATCAGGATTTTTTCGTCCGGAAAGTCAGAATCGACTGTTGAAATGTAAGATTTTCGGACAATCCATCGTCAAACGAAAATGACCATACAAATTTTGCATCGTGTGTATGGGCCTTTAGTCCGTAGGGTTCAATATTGAGTTGGCACACCCTTTGCAGCTATAACAGCTTCAACTCTTCTGGGAAGGCTGTCCACAAGGTTTAGGAGTGTGTCTATGGGAATGTTTGACCATTCTTCCAGAAGCGCATTTGTGAGGTCAGGCAAACTGTTCCCACAAAGTTTGGAGCATGAAATTGTCCAAAATGTCTTGGTATGCTGATGCTTTAAGAGTTCCCTTCACTTGGAACTAAGGGGACAAGCCAAACCCCTGAAAAACAACCCCACACCATAATCCCCCCTCCACCAAATGGAGCCATAGGAGAAGTACAGCCAAAAAATCTTTGGCAATACCTCTCCTTTCAGTATCAACTTTCAAAAGTCTAAAGCGCTGAACATTTCTGTTGCTTAATACATGAAGACCCATTTTCCATTTAAATGGGCTATGTCCTATATTAGATATCTGGGCATCAACCTCCCCAGGCGTATGTATGGCAAGGACGTATTTGAGCTGAACCTCCCACTCCTTCTCTTGGTGATTAAAAAAGATTTGTCTTGGCACATTCTCCTGGTTCGGCAAGTGCAACAAAATGAAGATGAATATCATAAGTATAATATCAAGTTTGTTACCGTCAGCACTGAAGAGGTTAAGTTGTTCCAGAGAGCGCCCTTAAAATCCAGGTTGCTGTGCCGTTCAGCCTTCCCCTTTTGCAAGTTTGTCGGGTGAGTTTGGTGACCTATTGGAGCGGAAGCCATTTATTTGCACTGTGGTGTGGAGCATGGTTATATGAACTTTATTATTTATTGAATACCTTCACTTGCATAGATTGTTGTTATATGTTTGTTAATTTAAATTATTGTGCTACCTATCAAGGGAATTGTATTTCTTCTATGTGGTTGTTAAGATGAATATTATGCCTCTATACAAGTCCTCTTGGTCCACATCCTGAGCTCCTTTCTGAAAGCTGTTAATAGGACGTTCCTCACTTTCCTATGGTCTCAAAAACCATCCTGCTTTCCACAATCCATTTTATGACATCCAAAATTCCAAGGTGGGATGGCATTACTGAACGCTGTCCTCTATCGGGCTGCCTGCCACTTGTGCAGGGTTATAGACTGGTGCCACCATGCATTTGCAAAGCAATGGGTATCTATCTATAGAACAGACTGCTTCAGGCCTAACTCTGGAGACCCTGCCTTGGTGCCGGGATGGAATCCCTGCTACCCTTAAATCCCGCCTAAGATAGGGGAACCCTGGCATGTTTGCTCCAAGATTTCCCAGAACACAAGGTTAGCACCTGGCCCTTCACTACTTTTCACTATAATAGGGAACCCCAGTTTTAGTCCTGGCCTCATTGACCCAAGCTTCCATAAATTAAAACAAGATGGCTTATTCTAGGCTAGGCACTTCATGACTGCCAGTCAATGGCCCTCAAGAACTTATCTTTTTCATGAACCTGGCTTACCCTAGGTTCACATCCATGCGTTTTCTACAGCATTTTGCAGTTTGTAGAAACACACTACAGTCCATTTAACATGGTTCCCTATGGATGTAGTTCACATCTGTGCGTTTTGCGGCATTTTGTTTTTTTTGGAAAGGTCGGGGAATTTTTTTTTCACTGCAGTTTGAGTTTTGCGTGCGTAAGACTTCAATGGAGCTGCACCAGAAAGTGTTTTTTGATGCGGTTTTGATGCATTTTTACCGTGATTTGCGCTTTGCGTTTTTAAATCTGCCTAGCAACATATCCCCCCACCAAAAAAAAGCCATCCAAAAAGCAAAACGCAAATCACGGTAAAATCGCGGTAAAAAACGATTTAAAAACAGGAAAAAAACACAGAAAGCACAGCCGCATTGGTGTGAATCTAGACTTATTCAGCTCTCTCTTCTTTGCTTAAACTTCAACTTTCATAATTTCTGACCAACCTACCCGCAAGGTGGTCCTCCCGATTCAAGGTCCTTTGCTCAGAGGAGATCCCTGTGCGCCATGCAGTTTCCATAATATATCTTTTATGTGTCTCCCCTTCTAAGGATTTCAAGTTAACCTACATTTTCAAATAGGAGAATGTGCTCGGCAATTAACAGATCAAGAGGATTCTACTTTTCACATAAGCTTTAAGCTTTTGACACAAGTGCTCAGAACATTGCTTCATGCTTTCTGGTTGTGACGTAAGCGTCAAGACTTTTGGATCAAGGTTTGGTGCTTAACCCAGAAATTCACAGATCATGAGATCCCCTGGGATCTGACCTTTTTTGCTTCACCACCACAATATTCCTGGGAAGACCTACAGATGCTCTATTGTACTATTACGTATTACTATTACTGTGCAGCAAATAGCTGCATCCTGATTTCCTGGAAATAACAACAAGCACCTCCAAGCACCTAGTGGCTGGAGAAAATGAAGGAGATTACCAAGATAGAGGACTTGACTGCAACAGAGAGGGGCATGTGTGTTGGTAAAGCATGTGCAACAGGCAAACCTGATGACTGGGAGCGCTCACAAGATGTAACAGCGAATGGTAGTCTTAGGAAAGCCGACAACATTTGTCTCGAGGAACGGAGTGCGGCCCGGCCAGTCCATACCCAAATGGGGAGGTTTCCTGGAAGGTTAACTTGTCCCTGCACTTTTCCTACTTTTCCTGAATCTTTCCCAGACGTTAAGCACTGTCCCTGACAGGGGGATGACCAATCCCTACTCTAGCCACTTGCAAAATGTGCGCCAAACCCAGGAGCTATGATCTTAAAATGACCCTGCCTTACCAAAGATGGCCACCAAAGTCACATAGGGTGCCAGCATCCAAATGCATGCTGCCTCTTTGTGACTAAGGAAACCATAGAGGAACTTGATTCCTCACGAATTGCTCTTCCACTTGCATTGCCGCTGTGGACAAATGCCACCTGCAGTGGAGAACATAGACTGCACCTGCCTCGAGGCGCATGAGAGAAATTCCTGAAAAAATGGTTTTACTCGTATGATTTTGAGTACTCTCCGGTGTACTCATCCCTGCTAAACTCTGTCTTTACTAGTTCTGCTGGCTGAGACTGTCTAGCCATGGGGGACTTGGAAGCCCGGAGAGATGGAGTCTCTTAACCATTCCCCCAACC
>BLSH010538040.1:1030856-1041495 GCA_018402905.1 Glandirana rugosa
GGGGTCAGGAAAACCGTTTCCTGACCCCTTTGTCACATTTATTTGAAGAGCTCTGTTTTTACTTATTATATTGTGAGTATCATTTTATTCCATTTGGCGCAATAAACACTTTTGTATGCAGTATTACACTATTGCGCTTTTTATTTTTTCATCCAAACACTCTGAGTGCAACCCACTACCTGAGGAAGATCCACCTGGAAACAGCGGGACCATCCACCTGGATAAGGATCCATCTCATCATACCCTTGGCTCCCTGGACCGATGACATCGCTTTTAAACACCCCTTTGGAACCAACCACTGGATCTCAACATACTACATAATTGGATCTAGATGACAACAGATGACCATCCGTGGGTCTATCATTTGACCATTTGCGCATAGCCTTAGGGCTTCTGGTAAGAGTACACCCATACTTTATTTGGATTCATTATATACCCTGTTGCCTTGTCATATTCTCATAGGACTTATGGTTTTGGAACTGTCACAAATCTTACATTTATTAGTGGAGTATCAATAAGACATAATCCACTATCTGTATTTTTTCAGCGGACTCACCATCCATACAAGATCCTGCGGCTATAAGTACTATTGCTTCATTATTCTCTAGGGGCGCTGCAAATATTTTATAGACTTGTTTTACACAATTGGATCAGTTGTTTTTTGCGAGCTGCCCATATTTAATAATTAACATTTTAATACTTTTTGGACATTTGGTTTTATGTTCACCCCTCTTTTTATATTTATTTTCTCTTATACAATAATTTATTTGTGAGCGCGGGCTTTTCACTATTTTATTATACCCCTACCTGTGTTACTGGCTGCAATATACCCCCACCTGTGTTACTGGCTGCAACATACCCCTACCTGTGTCACTGGCTGCAATATACCTCTACCTGTGTTACTGGCTGCAATATACCGCACCTGTGATACTGGATGCAATATACCCCACCTGTGATACTGGCTGCATACCTGTGTTACTGGCTGCAATATACCCCACCTGTGATACTGGCTGCATACCTGTGTTACTGGCTGCATACCTGTGTTACTGGCTGCAATATACCCCACCTGTGTTACTGGCTGCAATATACCCCTACCTGTGTTACTGGCTGCAATATACCCCTACCTGTGTTACTGGCTGCAATACACCCCACCTGTGTTACTGACTGCAATATATCCCTACCTGTGTTACTGGCTGCAATATACCCCATACCTGTGTTACTGGCTACAATATACCCATACCTGTGTTACTGCCTGCAATATACCCCTACCTGTGTTACTGGCTGCAATGTACCCCTACCTGTGCTACTGGCTGCAATATATCCCCACCTGTGTTACTGGCTGCAATATACCCCTACCTGTGTCACTGGCTGCAATATACCCCTACCTGTGTTACTGGCTGCAATATACCGCACCTGTGATACTGTCTGCAATATACCGCACCTGTGATACTGTCTGCAATATACCGCACCTGTGATACTGGCTGCAATATACCTTACCTGTGATACTGGCTGCTATATACCCCACCTGTGATACTGGCTGCTATATACCCCACCTGTGATACAGAGCTGTATACTCTGTCCTGTGGTGCTGACCTGTATACTCTGTCCTTTGTTGTCAAGCTGTATACTTCTGACACAATATGTGGAATACAGGGTACGGAGTGGGTGGATTCTATAAGGGGTGGGGCTTATGAGAAATAGGAGGGGTAAAAAAGGAAGGGCGGAGCCTGGCGCCCCCCATCCTAAAACTTCACCAGCCGCCACTGATAGCACTTTGTTAACATTAATACTACTCATTATCATTAGCACTGGATTATGCATTCACTAGCACTTTAATATGGTTATACTTTTGATGAAATAGATTAAGAAATCGTATGGTAAATTGTTTAAGAAGGGTAGAGGGAGCGCTGTATCCTTTTACACAATGGACATCTTCCTATAAGCTTTTCAATCCTGGTACTGCCTAAACCTTTGTACAACCCTCGTATATCCTGCACTGTTGCCTCAGTCTAAGCTACCCTAGAGAATAAATTGGTGGGTGTTACAAATTTGTACATCACACGGTATTTGTGCAGCGGTTTTTCAAATGCAGTTTATTTTTTTTTAAAAATACACTTTTTTGAATTTTAATGCAAAAAAAACACAAGTGAGTAAATAGATATCAAACATGTCATGGTTTAAAACTGCAACCATGCAACGGTGACAAACAACGTACATTTTACTATCCATAGACAACGTTTTAAAGGCCTTTACAGGTCACCACTTTAGATTTATAGAGGAGGTCCAGTGCTAGAATTACTGCCCATGATCTGACGTTCTCAGCAATACCTCATATGTGTGGGACGATCGCTGTTTGCATGCGAGCGGGACCAATGCGTGCGTTTGTCTTGGGGCACGAGCACGGGGGGGCACTTTAACCAGTACAGATCCGCGCTATAGCCGAAAGACAGCTACAGCGCAGATCTGAACTGCCCGGCGGATGTCCATGGACGTCCGCCCCCTTGTGCGCACTCACAGCCGGCGGCGGCGCGCTCGTGGGTGTGCCCGCGGGTCGGGCGGACTCGATGTCCGCTGGATACCCGCGATCGCCTGTTAGGGCCGCAGAATGGGGAACCGCCGATGTAAACACGGCGGTTCTCCGTTCTGTGAGGGGGGACATAGCAGATCTACTGATCCCTGTGATTGGGATCAGTTAGATCTGTTATGTCCCTAGTAGCCCCACCCCCATACAGTTAGAACACATACAGGAAACACAGTTAACCCCTTCACTGCCCCCTTAGTGTTAACCCCTTCACTGCCAATGATATTTTTACAGTAATCAGTGGATATTTAAATTTCTGATCGCTGTATAAATGTCATTGGTCCCAAAAAAGTGTAAAAAATGTCCGACATGTCCGCTGCAATCACGCAGTCCTGATAAAAATCGCAGATTGCCGCCATTACTAGTAAAAATAAAAATAATAAAAACGCCATCAATCGATTCCCATTGTTTGTAGATGCGATAACTTTTGCGCAACCCAATCAATATACGCAGGTTGCGATTTTTTTTTTTACCAAAAATATGTAGAAGAATACATATCGGCCAAAACTGATGAATATTTTTTTTTTATACATTTTTGTTGGGATATTTATTGTAGCAAAAAGTAAAAAATATTGTTCTTTTTTCAAAATCATCGCTCTTTGTTTATATGGAAAAATATAAAAACCACAGAGGTGATCAAATACCACCAAAAGAAAGCTCTATTTGTGGGAAAGAAATGATAAAAATGTTGTTTGGGTACAACGTCGCACGACCGCGCAATTGTCATTCAAAATGCGACAGCGCTGAAAACCAAAAATTGGTCTGGGCAGGAGGGGGGTTTAAGAGCCCAGTAAGCAAGTGGTTAAAAACATTTTTTTTTTTTTACACTGTTGCTTTAGTTGATTTTTTTTAATCGCTTTTATTGCTTTTACATCCTTGTGACAGCAGTAGGCATGTGACAGGTACTGCTAGGAAAGAGGACAAGTGTGCCAGCAAAACTGGCTGTTTCCGCGGTGGTGCGCACGCCTGTGCGCGCCTGTGCACGCCCATGCGTCCGTGCGCGCGCACACGCCGGAAAAGGCGCCAAATGGCGCTATTTAAGCCTGGAAGTCCCTGCAGTGGGTGCTGCTCTTTCTACAGCTTCCGTGACCTGTGAGCCTCAGCTCCCTCCATCTGTTCCTGTGTTCGTTTGCTTCCTGTTTGACCCGGCTTCTCCTGACCTGTTGTTTGCTACCTGCACCGACCCCGGCTATTCACGACCATCTGATTCTCTACTCCTCTGTACCTCTGCTGCTCGCCCATTGAACGAACCTTTGCTTGGAATTGACTACCCGCCTGCCTGATTCTTTGTACCTTCCTGCCTGCCCCAGCTTGTACGACCACTCTTCTATCTGCACGTCTTCTGGAAACTGACTACATCATCAGTGACCATCCAGCCCTCGTGCCATCCCGCACTCTTGGCCCTCCGTCTACTCTACCAGGGGTACTTGAATCGGGTGCGCAAGAGCGGTTGCTCCCTGCACAAGACAGACTCCACCACCAGGTTCGTGACAGAAACGAGCAGCCATGACTGAGTCTGCGCAGGGAACACGCTCCGCCATGGACGACTTGTGTGCCCATCTTGCTGGCCTCACGCAAGCCGTCAAGAATCTCCAAGAGGGATATACCCGGTTAGAAGAGCGGGTGCAGGAACTGTCTGCCGCCCCAGCCTCCGGATCCGCAGCTGCCCGTACCATAGTGGCCCTGCCCTCGGAGCCCAAGGTCCCGCTGCCGGACAAGTTCTCCGGGGACCGGCGCAAGTTTCGGGTCTTCCGGAGTCCCTGCGACCTATATCTGGGTCTCCAGCAACGGACATTTTCTTTGGAAAGCACCAAGGTCGGATTTGTGATCTCCCTGTTGCAGGGTGAACCCCAAGCCTGGGCCCTCAGACTGTGGGAACAGAATGCCCCCGAAGTTGCTTCTGCTGCAGCCTTTTTCCTGGCCATGGCACAGTTATATGACCCCCATCTTGCCGCCACCGCAGAAGCCACCCTGTACAACCTTCAGCAGGGCCGCCGCCCTGTGGAGGACTATGCCGCCGAATTTCGGCGCTGGAGTTCGGACACCGCCTGGGGCAGTGCGGCACTCATGTTCCAATTTCGCATGGGGCTGTCGGATCCCGTGAAAGATGAGTTGGCCCGAGTGGGGATCCCTAAAACCTTGGAGGAGCTGGTCACCTTGGCCATCTCCATAGACCGGCTCATCAGGGAGCGCCGCGCCGAGAGGTCCTCCGGACAACTGCGTCCCACCTGGATGCTCCCTCGGGTGCCCAGTTACCCGACTCCGCCTGCTTCTTGGCCAACGACCTCCTCCTCCTCTCCTCCGGACTCCTCTGAGCCCATGCAGATTGGGTTGCTTCGGCCATCACTCGGCATCGAGGAGAGACAACGCCGGTTCCAGTTAAATCTTTGTCTCTACTGTGGAGAGCCTGGTCACATGGTCCGGACATGCTCTGCGAAGCGCGGTAAGTGCTTGTCCACTGTATCTGATGAACCGATTAAATCCCGTGCCCATCTCACCCTTTTCTTGTCTCTGCAGCTTCTCAGAGGGATTATTACGGTGCCGGAAATCCTTGAGTCTGGTGCATGCAGCTGTTTCATTGATTTGGATTTTGCTGCACAGCATCACATTCCCCTGCAACCCAAGGCTCACAAATTGGTGATACGCCTGGCGACGGATCACACATCAAATCCGGGAAGCGTCACACACGAAACGGTCCCTCTTCTTTCCTGTACTCTGGATGGTCACAGGGAACGTCTGCGGCTGGATGCCATTGCCTCTCCTATCTGCCCCATCATCCTGGGATTGCCCTGGTTCCAGGCACATAATCCCAGCATAGACTGGACCACTGGAGCCGTCCACTTCCAATCCCCTTATTGCCGCCAGCACTGCCTGAGTCCTAGAGACGGGACTGTCCCATCACTCCTCAGCCTGGAGGCCGACACCGAGCCGGACGTTCGGGCTTTCCTTCCACCGGCTTACCATGCATTCCTAGATGTTTTTAGTAAGACGGGGGCGGACAAACTCCCACCGCACAGGCCCTACGATTGCCCCATCGAACTGCTGCCCGGGGCAGAGGTGCCTTTTGGGAGGATCTACCCTCTTTCTGAACCTGAATTGGCGGTTCTTAAATCCTACTTGGATGAGAACACTAAGAAGGGATTCATCAGACTGTCTACATCCCCGGCCGGAGCCAGCATCTTCTTTGTAGAGGAGAAGGATCACTCACTCCGGCCGTGCATCGACTATAGGGAGCTCAACCGGGTAACCATCAAGAACCGGTACCCACTACCCTTGGTTCCAGAACTTTTTCAACGGCTGGGGTCAGCAACCGTCTTTACCAAGCTCGACCTGCGGGGGGCATACAATCTGATTCGGATCAGGGAAGGAGACAAGTGGAAGACGGCATTCGGCACTCGGTTTGGGCATTACGAGTACTTGGTGATGCCCTTTGGCCTATGTAATGCCCCCGCAACCTTCCAACACTTTGTCAATGACGTGTTCCGAGACTTTCTGGATCTCTTCGTCATCATATACTTAGATGACATCCTGGTCTTCTCTACTTCCTTGGAGGAACACCGCAGGCACATTACTAAGGTTCTTGGGCGTCTACGGCAGCATGGCTTATACGCCAAAGTGGAAAAGTGTTCTTTTGAACAGCCCAGTATGCATTTCCTGGGGCTGATCATCTCCACAACTGGCATCCATATGGATCCACAGAAAGTCTCCACCATTTTGGAATGGCCTGCACCTACAGACCGAAAAAAGGGTACAGAGATTTGTGGGCTTCGCAAATTTCTACAGGAAATTTATCAAAGGATTTTCCGCCATTGTGAAGCCCATCACAAGTCCAACTAAACAAAATACCCGATACCAGTGGTCCCCTGAGGCTCAAGCCACCTTTCAGAGACTCAAGTCCCTCTTCACGTCCGCCCCCATTCTGAAGCACCCGGACCCAGCTTTACCTTACTTCCTTGAGGTGGACGCATCGGAAACTGCAGTGGGGGCTATCCTGTCTCAGCGCCAGGGTGTCAAGCCCCTGCTCCACCCAGTGGCCTTCTTCTCCAGGAAATTAACCGCACCAGAGCGGAATTACGACGTGGGAGACAGGGAGCTACTGGCCATTAAGTCGGCTTTAGAGGAGTGGCGTTATCTGCTGGAAGGGGATTCTCATCCTATCCTTATATTTACCGATCACAAAAACCTGGAGTATCTCCGAACAGCAAAGAAACTAAGACCTAGGCAAGCCCGCTGGGCGCTGTTCTTCTCCAGGTTTCATTTTCATCTAACTTATCGACCCGGATCTAAAAATAGCAAGCCTGACGCCCTCTCTCGGATGTTCGCGGAGCCAGGCAATACTGCCCCACCGGATACTATACTTCCTGCACGGAATTTCCTGCTGACGGATGAGGACTTTCTCTCCCAACCTCGTCGGGTTTTGGACGGTTCCGCTACCGACAGAGACACCCGATTGACCGTAAGAGATGGTTTATGGTGGTTTGGGGGGAGAATGTTCATCCCGGCAAGTCTGCGTCTTAAAGTCTTGGGTCGTTGCCATGACCATAAACTGCCCAGACATTTTGGTACACAAAAGACCACTGAGCTCATCTCACGGTCATTCTGGTGGCCCAACATTTTGGAGGACCGTAGGAAGTATGTTGGGGCCTGTCCTGTCTGTGCCAGAAACAAAACGGACAGAGCCAAAGCCTGGGGTCTGTTAAACCCCCTTCCCATATCTGAATGCCCGTGGTCGCAACTGGCGATAGATTTTATTGTCGAACTCCCCCCGTCGGAAGGTTTTACTACCATCTTTGTCATAGTGGATCGAATGACAAAGATGGCACATTTCTTCCCAATGAAGGGGACCCCCTCAGCGGCCGAAACGGCCAGTACGTTCATAAAGGAAGTCGTCCGACTTCATGGAGTGCCCAGTAACATCGTGTCTGATCGGGGGGTCCAGTTTACGTCCAAATTTTGGAGAGCCCTGTGTGCTGGGCTAGAAATCGAGCTCGCATTTTCTTCTGCCTACCATCCCCAGACGAACGGACAGACGGAAAGGACAAATCAGACTCTGGAACAGTACTTACGGTGCTTCTCGTCCTTCTCTCAGGACGATTTGGTCGTACTGCTGCCAGTGGCCGAGTTTGCGTACAATAACACCATCCACTCGGCCACCCAGCAGTCCCCATTTTGGGCCAATTATGGCTACCACCCCACGTTCCTGCCCGACCTAAATCCAGAGTGTACCGTCCCAGCAGGACAGGATGTCACCAACTTCCTCCACTCCAATTGTCGACTCCTTCAGGAGACATTATCTAAGTCCCGGGAGGCTAGCAAAGAGGCCTATGATAAGAGGAGACGGGGGGAAATGGAGCTTCAACCCGGTAACCGTGTTTGGCTGTCAACTAGGAACTTTAAGCTTGCATGCCCCTCGAAAAAATTGGGCCCGAGATTCCTGGGGCCTTTTCCTGTGAAAAGACAGATTAACCGGGTGGCATTCGAACTTGATCTTCCGCCATCCCTGAAGATTCACCCGGTTTTCCATGTGTCTCTACTAAAACCCATGGTCCTTGATTCCTTCTCGGGTCGAAAAGTAGGGCCACCGGGCCCCATCCTAGTCAACGGAGAGGAGGAGTTTGAGGTAGAAGCGATTTTTAAACTGTCGCCGGAGAGCTGAAGAGACCCAGTACCTGATCAAATGGAAGGGGTTCGGCCCGGAGGAGAACTCTTGGGAACCTGAAAGGAACATCCATGCCCCTGGACTGATCCGAGCCTTCAGAAGAAATCGGCAGGGTGATGACACCCGGTGAGGCATCCGGAGGCTGCCCCTTGGGGAGGGCAATGTTAGGAAAGAGGACAAGTGTGCCAGCAAAACTAGCTGTTTCCGCGGTGGTGCGCATGCCTGTGTGCGTTCGCGCGCGCCTGTGCGTGTTCGCGCGTGCCTGTGTGCGCCCCGGATGGCGCTATTTAAGCCTGGAAGTCCCTGCAGTGGGTGCTGCTTATTCTACAGCGTCCGTGACCTGTGAGCCTCAGCTCCCTCCATCTGTTCCTGTGTTCGTTTGCTTCCTGTTTGACCCGGCTTCTCCTGACCTGTTGTTTGCTACCTGCACCGACCCCGGCTATCCACGACCATCCGATTGTCTACTCCTCTGTACCTCTGCTGACCGCCCGTTGAACGAACCTTTGCTTGGACTTGACTACCCGCCTGCCTGATCCTTTGTACCTTCCTGCCTGCCCGTTGCCGACCCAGCTTGTACGACCACTCTTCTATCTGCACGTCTTCTGGAAACTCACTACATCATCAGTGACCATCCAGCCCTCGTGCCATCCCGCACTCTTGGCCCTCCGTCTACTCTACCAGGGGTACTTGAATCGGGTGCACAAGAGCGGTTGTTCCCTGCACAAGACAGACTCCACCACTAGGTCCGTGAAAGGTACTCTTTATGGAGAGATTTGGAGCCTTTCCTCTGCCAGATCTCTTCTCTGCCCTTAAAAGCATTTGAACACACCAAGATCAGTGTTTTTGAATGCTTTTGATTTTTTAAAATGGCGCCGTTGACATCCAGGTAAACCAGAAGTGATGTCAGGTCATAGCTTCCGGGTTTCCATAGTGGAGAGCCAATTAAAGCAGATCCCGGCTTTGTCCACTGTCCGACCAGTCGCTTGGGTCCCCCGGTGGAGCGGGAGAGGCCAAGCAACTGCGGAAGGCGACGGGGGGGTCGACATCCCCTTACGCTGCTTGTTAAAGGAATACAGCAGTTAGTTAACCGCTAGGATTGCTTTTACGAGAGAGCTGGCTCTAAAAAATGGAACCGGTATAATGCCTGCAGCGGTATGAGTATGTCGCTGGTCTAGTCTGGTCACTTAATGAAGATAAGCTTGTGTATTCCATCATAGTGTGTACAATGAGGGGAACAAAGTGTAATTGAATCAAGTGATTGTGTAACATCAGTATACAGAAAGAAGAGCAGACAGTTCCAGACAGGGATGGTGGTGACAGAAGGTTTCATTCGGAAGGGTGGTTTAGTGTATGTCTAAACATACCCTTCTCAGTGGTAGGTCCCTATGCTATGGCTCTTTCTATGGAACAGGGCCTGGACCATGGAAGTAGCGAGGCTTCACAGGTGAATGGTGTTCCCTTCAAAACATGCAGGTTGGAGCAAGACAGGTATGTTGTGCTGGAAAACTGGTGGAGGCTATCTAGTGTTCTGCACTGTTAGCCTCATGGTGTCAGGACAGGTAGGAACAGACCAATGTCATTGGCTGGGGTAAAGATACAGTTCTTCTGGTGTGGAGCCTGATAGAATGATCTAACAAATTGTGATCTGATGGTGTCAACTTACACATTCGTTATTTTTTGATGCAGTGGAGCAGGTGGTATGTATAGCATGCTTCCCCCATTTTGCTGGGCTGTGGCACCCGTCTGGTGGCCCCTTCCTGCACGCAGGTTTCCCTGTAAAGCTGCAGGTCCTGTCACATGTGAAATTCAGACCTCAGCTAAAGTATGGCTCAGAGTGGAGGAAGGTCCCTAGTTGCCTCCTTTGGCTCTGCTGCATGACACAGCCAAGGGATCTTAGGACTCCCTTTCACTACATGCAGGATGTTGCTCAGTATCTTAGGTCTGAGCAGCCTGCATGGTAGAGGTGTGCAAACTTCCCAACTTTCAGAGTTGGGAATTAGGGACACCTATTAGCAAAAGCATGTAGGCATAGGACACACACCCCTGACATGCCCCCTTAAAGGAGAATTGTACAAAAAAAATGATTGGTTAAACCCACAAGTGCTTTCTTTTACCAGTACTATTCCTATATATTGACTTTTGAAATTTACAAATGCAGCAATTTAGAAAGTGGATGAAAGGTTTGTCACTGGGAAACACTCTTTGAAAGATAACTAGTGCGTTTTATATACAACTATAGAGATCAGACCAAAATGAGGGACAAATGAGGAGGAAAGAGGGACAGAGTAGAGTTGCCACCTCATCCCTTTAAACCCGAACACATATGAATTCCACAGGTTCTGTGGCTGATTAAGGTGGCAATTAAACTCAATAGAAAGTTTCTCACAAAGGGTCACTGT
>BLSH010538040.1:1062822-1072967 GCA_018402905.1 Glandirana rugosa
TGTTCTACACGAAATTGACGTCGTAATTGACTGCAAAGGATTTGCAACCAAGTATTAAAAAGTGAAAGTTTGATTTATGATTGTTAATCTGTCGCATTACTTTTGGCCCCTTAAAAAGTGGGAGGCACATATACAAACTGTTGTAATTCCTACACCGTTCACCTGATTTGGATGTAAATACCTTCAAATTAAAGCTGAAAGTCTGCAGTTAAAGCACATCTTGTTCGTTTCATTTCAAATCCATTGTGGTGGTGTATAGAGCCAAAAAGATTAGAATTGTGTTGATGTCCCAATATTTATGGACCTGACTGTGTGTATATATATATATATATATATATATATATATATATATATATATATATATATATATACACACACACATGTATATTATATACATGTGTATGCCCGCTCAAGAGTATGACTTTCTTTACTTTGCCGCTATGGGCTCTAGCCTCAGATCTTTTGTAGACCTAGCAACGCCCCTGGTGAGGAGTATAGAGTGAGAGGAAGTAAGTAGATAAGGAGGTGAGATCCTGTCTGAATGGTAATGGTGGTGTATACTGTGGAGGGGGCAGCAGAGAAAAAGAGTACATGGCTGGATTGGGAGGTGAGATCCTATGTATGGAAGAGGTGAATACAGACTGCAGAGGGGGGAGCAGAGATTAGGAGGTAACATCCTCTGTACAGCAGCACTGAATGCAGACTGCAAATAACTCTTCCAAATGATATTATAGATAATCAAGAGACCAAAGTACTCCTTATCCACAGAAGGTTTCCACCTTTCATTTGGAAGAGTTATTTGTATCGATATTGGAACGCAAGAAGGATTTGAGAATCTACCTATGTATGTGGTTGGATGCCAAGGAATGGTCTCTATGCGTATGACCTCCTGCTTTTTGGTAAGCAGTTAGTGTATCTGGTGGAGGAGTCTCACTGGGTGGCGGTCACCGGTCACTATTTTTTTCATGTCACAAATCTTGGACAGTAACATGGACCAGTCTATTAATAAGACCTAGTCATCTGTGACCCACGTTTGGACTTTTTTACACCATATTGCCTATATCTGAAAACTTGTATTAGTTCACTTATGTGACACTATTGGTTATTTGCACATTTTCTATATTAGCACTTATTTATTTAAGTTGCATATATTTAACAGTTTTATTGTTGAATTTTATTCACGTGACACATATTTTTGCACATTGATATAATTTTAAGCGCTGCACTATATAGTGTTATTTGTGTTGCACAATTGATCAAATTGGAGTGCTAGCTGCTGCCATACTCTATCAGGAGCGCAGTATTCCACAATCCTTATTTGAATGATTTTTTTAAAATCGCTTATTAGAAAGCGGAGTGTCATGCAGCAGAAAAGCTGCTGGACTTCCTCCAAGAGACACCTTCGTGAGTGTCTTGATCGTCTGCTCTACCATTGTCCAGAACTCTTTCATTTTGGGACACTCCTAGAAGATGTGAAGCAAAGTTCCCTCAAACTCCAGGCACCTCCTGCAAGAACTCCAAACCTGGGGGAACACACAGTGAAGTGCCACAGTGTAAGAAGTTTATATCCCTTTTCCTGGTATCTACTTGTGAGAGAGGTCTTGTGGGCAAAGAGTAAGATTTTTTTCTATCTGTTTAGGAGAAAAGGTTGTGTTAAGTCTCTCTCCCACTGTTGCAGGAATGGGAGCCCTCAAGGGTCACTGAGGGCAATCAGGGTAGCATGAAAATGTGATAGCGAGTGTTGAATAGGCTCACCCGCTAAGCAGGCTTGTTCAAAAGAGGAAGGCTCCTGCTTTGATGTGATTTTTATGTGCCTTTGGATGAGTGCGACTTTGTTACAACTTTACCAATGCAATCCTTTTGTTTGTGCTCTATAAAGTCACTATGCATGTGCAGAATGGAAACATTTGTTTTGTTTCGTTTGGATTCATTATTTTCAAACTTCTAGCGAATTCCACATTTTCAGAATGATTCCAGTTTGAATCAGTCGGGCGGGGGGCTTTTATGGAATATGGAAGCCCCCTTTAACAAAGGGGCCCCTTTATTCTGCCCCCCCCCCCCATGTGAATGAGTACCCCTACTCATTAAGCAAAATAGTGTAAAAAGTAAATATAAACACAACACAAGTTTTTGATAATTCCTTTATTAAAAAACCAAAAATCCAAAAAATGTGCCCCAGTGTAGATCCATCGTCAATCGCAATATCCGCTGCCACCGCCGACCTGAGAAAAGAAAAAAAAAAAAAAACACTGGTCCTGACGAAGTCTTCCACCGTGGCACCACCCCTTGTGATAGTTATTTAAAAACTGGCAGACGGCAAAGCTGGCAGATGGCAGGAGCCTTTGCAGGATCTGAGTTTTTCTTTTGGTTATTGGGTCGGCGGTGGAGGCGGATATCGTGATTACGATGGATCTACACTTTTTTTTTATTTTTTAATTAAACTGCCTACTGTTCTTTTTTACACTACACTTTTTTTGGTGAATGAGTAGAAGTACTATGTGCCCCATACTCATTCACATAGTGGGGGCTGGGATCTGGGCCCCCCTTGTTAAGCATGATTCACACCTATGCATTTTCAGTGCTTTTTGCATTTTGCAGATTTGCACTACAGAACGTGTTCCATAGGAAACCATGTTAAATGGACTGTAGTGCAAATCTGCAAAATACAAAAATCACTAAAAATGCATAGGTGTGGATCACGCCTTAAAGAGGCCTTCCAGATTCTGGTAAGCATCCCTCCCCACAGACCCCCACAACCAACAGCCAGGGATGTGGGGAAGAGGCCTGTGTCCCAATCAACATGGGGACAAGGTACTTTGGGGGGGGGGGCAGACCCCCCCTGCCCCAAAGCACCCCCCTTGTTGAGGGCATGTGGCCTGATATGGTTCAGGAGGGGGAGGGGTGCTCGCATAAGGGTCTGGTATATATTTTGTTTTATTTGTTTATTTTTCATTGCTTGCATTCTCTTCACAAGTCGCATGTATATCATGCAGGTATGAATTTTCTTGCAACATTGAAGTCTATGGCCCTCAAGTTGCATGAACTTCGGACCAAAGTAGTACAGGAACTACTTTAAAGCGGAGTTCCACCATTTGTAGCTGCTGACTTTTAGGCCCCATACACATGGGCATATTAAAAAAATAAGCTGTGACGTCGGGACCGACGTCAGGAAAAAAATCGGTGTCAAAAACGCAATTTCGTCTGCGTTTTGCATCGGTGTTATTGCGCGTCAGTGAGCGTCGGCGTTAATAGGAGTTTTGTTTAAAAAAACATTCCTCTGTTATTTTTTAACCTGAAAACGGCGGCGCTAAAAACGCCGGTTAACATCGCTGCGCCATTGATGCGCGTTAGTGAGCGTTAGTGAGTATTTTGCCAGCTCTAACGCTGCAGCTTCAGAATGCGCTGGCTGTGGGTTCTGCTTTCAGCTCACTAACGCCGACACTATCTACAGCTCAAAAACGTCAGCGTTTTTATGGGGCCGTTGAATAACATGGAGAGCTGCAAAAAACGCTCAAAAATGCGGCGGTAAAAAACGTCCGTGTGTATGAGGCCTAAATAAACAGACACTTACCTGTCTCCCGGTCCAGCCATGGGGCCTGCCAGGATCTCTCCCCCTCCCCTCTGTCATTGCCGTCATTGCTATTGTGGGCACCCGGCCATGACAGCAAGCGGCTGCACGGCCGGACGTGCACTGCGCATGCGTGAGCGGTGCTGCGCTCCGTGATTGGTCCTGAAGTCTTCTAGGACATGTCCCAGAAGACTTCGGGAGGGAGGGGGAAGGAGACCTTTCACTTCCGAACGCCCAAGGCAACTGGAATGGAAGTGCTAGTGAAAATCGGGTGTACGCCCCCCCCCCCCATAGCCCTGTTTCACCATCAGGAGCTGGGAAGGAGGTCTTAAAGCGGAAGTTTCACTTTTCACTTTTGAGTGGAACTCCACTTTAAAGTCGCGACTTTACATGGGGTGCAACTTTGGACCCCAAACTTGAATGACAAGTCGCACAAGTGTGAATGGGGACTAAGTGTTATTTGACTGGAGCAATTAAAATCAGGTTTCCTGCCTTACCAGACGGGGCTGAAATGTGTACCAGGGCCTTGTAACTGGATTGTCAGAAATACAGATTATTTGGCAGTTAAAACAGCTCTTATATATGCGTTTCATCTGCATGTTTAGCTGTTTACATTGAATACAACTTTAACAAAGGGGTCCTGCAAGGCTCTGCAACATTTAATTTTTATTCTGTGGCGGATTTGAAGTGGGCTGGTCATATACTTCATGTTTAATGTAATAATGGTGCCACTGGGCAGACATTACAGCTTACCTGCTTTTAACAATGGTCAAATCTAATGTGTGATTGTGATTTATGGAGCTCTATCTATCCATTATATTATATTACATTATATTTATTATAAAGGCTTTTGTGGTCATTTTTTGTGTAAAAAGCAATCATGTTTTCTATTTTCTGTGCTTCAGGCATTAACGCTGTGAATGTTCCATAATACTAGTATATGAGTACCACCTTCTAGTATACATAAAACTGACAAAATTGGAATATGAGTGTTTTCATTTTAACTCCATCCAAAGCTATCTTCAGTTTAAGATAAAGTAGGGAAGAGTTAAAACCTCTACCACTGGGGTTAATTTACTAAAACTGGAGTGTGCAAAAATTGTTGCAGCTGTGCGTGGTAGCCAATCAGCTTCTAACTTCAGCTTATTCAATTAAGCTTTAACGATAAAACCTGGAAGCTGATTGGTTTCTATGCAGAACTGCACCAGATTTTTCATTCTCCAATTTAAGTAAATCAACCCCATTGTGTAACCTCACTGGTGAGATTTCCCCTCACCTTATGTCTAGGTTACTACCATTCAAGAAGAGAGATGATCCAACTTTTCCCTATGCTTTATAGAATGGATGTGGAGTTCCCACTGGATAAATTTCCCTCCCATCCTGTACTGGGGACCACAGAGCAAGAGCGGGAACATCTTTCCAGTGGGGACACAGAAACCAAAGGGTTTAAACCCTCCACACACTACCCAGTCTAAAAGTTATCAACTTTAATGTTCAGTACCTTAGAGATCCACAAAAAATGAATATCTGTAAACTGTAAATGTATGTATGAGTTATAAAATGAGGCTACATAAATCTAGGCTTTTAAGAGTTGCAAGTTAGTAAATACCTATTTATTGCAGGGTTATGCATCATCTTTGGACAATCCTGAAATGAATCCTTTGATTCCTGTGGTTTTACAGAATAGCAAAGAGGTCCTTTTTGGAAATCTTCAAGAAATCTACGAATTTCACAAAAGGTAATTCAATAATTGTCATGTCATGGTTTGTTCTGTTCCTTTTTCAATATTACATTTTTACATTCAAATGAAAGCAGAAGCCCAAATAAGCAGTGGAGCTATTTAAAATTGGATGTGGCGATTAATCCTTCCAGTGTGTTTGACCTTAGCTTTGGTGGGTATGATTATCTGGTAAGTGCACCTGAATGGTGGAGGTATCCAGGGCACTTTATGGGGATATAGTGTGTTCATACCTCCCAACTTTTTGAGATGGGAAGGATAGACACTTATTAGCAAAAGTATGTGGGCATAGGATACACCCCCTGTCACGCCCCCTTAAAGTTAAACCCACAAGTTATTCTTTTACCACTACTATTCCTTTATACTGGGTTTTGAAATTTCCAAATGCAGCAATTTAGAAATTGGATGAAAGGTTTAGCACTGGAAGACACTTTTTGAAAGATAGTGAATTTTCCAGGTTCAAAAATTGTATTAATAAAAGTAAAAGAAGGGGAGGTTATACATGAGCAAGGCATTTTACACTGTCCATGTAGCCTCTGGTGAGGAAAAGAGGAAGGAATACAATGCAGAGTCTGAAATATTCCACGTGAATTCACGGGTCACAGTCCATTCTTGTAGAAAAAAACTTGAATAACATTAAGCAGTCGAACGGCATCATCAAACAGGAGAAAAAGAGCACATTGTATGGATTCCGGTGGCCGTCTGGATGAGTCAATCCACTGAACGACACCAGATGAGGGGTTGTGGTTATTTCAAATATGTGTTAGCCTATCTCATGAAGGAAGAAGTCATTAGAGAAAAGAGGACAGTAACGAAAGGGGAAAGAGGAAATGGTGAAGGAGAGTGAGGAGAAGAGGTGTCCCAGGGGGTTGTTGGTCTGGTCTGAGGAGCGAGTGTATAATAAGGTAACTCTAATTGTGTCCGGAATTTTGGTTCAAGGGGTTAATAGCGAATTATTGAAATCAGGGGGGATGAAATGGTCCACCCACGGCTTCCATAGTCATTCATATTTACATATTCTAAGAATACTGCTTCAATTTTATTGTGAATCATGGCTATGGTGATCCTATTTTTAGTTTCTCTGGTGTTGATATATGGGATGTTCTATGCTTTGGCTATTGTTTGCCTGGCTGCAGTGGTGACCTGTAGAAGGAGTTTAAATTGGGTTCTTATCAGTTCAACTGGCTTCTTATTGAGTAGGGCTGTAGCTGGGTTTGGGTCTAGTAGGCTATTAAATAGCGTGGACAGTATTTGGAAAATGTTTTGTGGAGGTGGGTGCCTATCTCAGAGCATCCTCAAAAGCAAAGAGGGGAGTATAAAGTTAGGTATTTAGAGATTCAAGCAGGGACATGGTACCACCGCATTAGCACTTTGTAATTCGTTTCCATAGCAACTATGTTTTGAGATGATGATTTGGTGGCTTGCCATATATCTGTCCAATCTTTAGGGTTTAGTTGAAGTCTCAGATCCCTTTCCCATTTGGAGACGTATGGACTTAAGGAGTGTGGTGGGGGGTTAAGGAGTTGGGCATAAAGATTAAAGATTAGACCCCTAGCATGTGGGTCTTTGTGGCATGTGTGTTCAAAAAACGATAAAGCTGACAGGGATGAAAGATAGTGAATTTTATATACAGCTATATATATCAGACCAAAATGAGGGATAATTGAGGATGAAAGAGGGACAGAGGGACTTTGTTCCAAATCAGAAACAGTCAGGGCCGCTGATAAGGCAGTACAGCCAGCCCTGGTGTACCTGGTCTGGGGCCTCATAAGCTCCACAGGGGCCTGGTTAGCTTTACAATTAATTTCTATCTTAAAAAAAATATGACTTTATAACCCACAGCCCCACACCCACTTGATCACCATGGAATATACAGTAGTAATTTCCTGGGCCCCTCAGGTCAACAGAGAGGCCCAGGAGGTGAGAGCAGAGGAGGGACTTTTTCATCATTTTCGGGCGCAGGCACACAGTCCGCGCCACAGCTGCTCTTCACCTATGCACCTACACAGATTATAGTACCGGCCCCCTCTTGTGTGTCTTCCCTGGCGGATTGATTCTATTGTGGAGCGGCTCCCTGACTCAGAAGGTGCCGGTACTGCAGCCCGAGCGAGAGAGCGATCCATGGAGAGGCTCAGAGTGTAGCAGTAGTACTTCTTTCTGGCGGCGGGACACAGGCAAGCAGTCACCTGCAGTGTGCAGATGACACAATAGCAAGTCACATAGGATACTCAGGAAAGTGCAGTCCTCAGACCCCCTGCTGTGTGCTTATGATGATCATCATTAAGTTACTCACAGCACAGCAGGTTCTGTATGGCTCTCAGTGTCACATGGCTGTTGGGTGCCAACTTTGTTATGGCCGTGCTGTGTTACAGGCTGTAACACACAGTACAGCCATAAGTTAACAAATTTAGCACCCAACAGCCATGTGACACTGAGAGCCATACAGAACCTGCTGTACTGTGATCTGTCCTATTCAGCTCCCTGGTTGAGAGGTGGAGTTGAGTGCGGAATCAGGGGGGGGCCCTATCAGGGTATGATTAAGCACCCCCACATTATGGTGTGAAACGCGTTAGCCCGCTGTATTGAGCCCTTGGGTTTCCTTGATGTATGCTGACTGTCTTTTGGATTCCAAAAGTGATTTTCAATAAAGGAATGCTTTTACAGAGTGGGGCTGTCCAGCATGTTTCTGCATGTCTACGGGCCCTGTCAGATAGACTGTACGGGGTTCCATGATTTCTATCAGCAGCCCTGGGGATGGTCCTTCGAAATCAGGGACAGTTGGGAGCACCAGTGGATGTTTCATTTAGCAGTGGATTTTTCACGGATTTAAATGGATTCATTTTTTCACTGACACTGGTTAAAGTGTATGGAATGTTTCACTGACACTGATTATATGGATGAGCTTATTATTTAAATGCTTTTCTGTTTAACCACTTAAGGAATGGAAGGATTTCCCACTGTACGATCAGTGCACTTTTTGCGATTCGGCACTGCGTCGATTTAACTGACAATTGCGCGGTCGTGCAACGTTGTACCCAAAAGAAATTGATGTCCTTTTTTCCCCACAAATAGAGCTTTCTTTTGGTACTATTTGATCCTTTCTGCGTCACTTCTGATCACCGCTATAAACAAAAAAGCAGTGACAATTTTGAAAAAAAAAACAATATTTTTTACTTTTGCTAAAATAGATATCCAAAAAATATATATATAAAAAAACAAACGTATTCATCAGTTTTGGCCGATATATATTCTTCCACATATTTGTGGTAAAAAAAAAATCGTGATTGGCGAAAAGTGGCCGCGTTTACAAACCGTGAGAATTGATTTATGGCGCTTTTACTATTTTTTTTTTCTTCAGAAATTTAAATATCCACTGATTACTTTATAAATGTCATTGGCAGGGAAGGGATTAACCTGCAGGGGTGATCTAGGGGTTAACTGTGTTCCCTAGGCGTGTTCTAACTGTGAGGGGTCTGGGCTGCCAGGGACATAAGAGATCTAACTGATCCCAGTGACAGGGATCAGGAGATCTCTTACATGCCGCCTGACAGAGCGGGGAACTGCTGTGTTTACATCGGCGGTTCCCCGCTTTTCTTCTGTGCCAGGCAATCGTGGCTTGCCGGCGGACATCGAGCCCGCCCAACCCGCGGTCATACTGATGGAGAGTGCGATGGGCATGAGAGTGCGCCGCTGGCGGTGTGCTCCCGCCCACTAGCCGCGCATGCGCGAGCCGCTATTTATAGACGCTGATTCGCAATATGCGACCACTCTGCAGCAGTATATGTACGCGAGGAGGTCCAGAACCTGTTGAAAGGGATATTTAAATATTTTATGTACCCCATAGTATTGGGTATATTTGTGAGTGCTGCTGTATTTAATTGTTTGGTGACAAATTAGCACTGAGCACAGTTTACTTTACACTTTTTCTTGGGTAAACAGAACTGCATGTAACTGACACGTATGTAAGTTGAAGGAGAGGAGGATGAAGGCAAAGGGGGTGCAGTAAGCTGACCTGTTACTATGCCCTTCATGGGCAAAGCACAGGTTCCACAGCTACAAACAATCTTAATGTAGTAAAAGGAATAATGTTCTGCTGCAGGCACACCTCCTCACAAGTCCTTAGACTCCATAGAATCCATCCACAAAACTCATGAAGAGGAGTCGAAGCCGCATACTGTTTTAAAAGCCTTATTAAAGTTGATTGAACTCTCTGACATACAGACAGTTGCACCTGGATCACAGGCAACCAAAGCGCTTCACTATAAGCAGAATTAACTCAAGTTTACTACAATCTTAGTTTATATCAGTATGCTTGTAGCAACTTAAAGTAACGTAATTGCAGCAGGTTACTTGAATAACTTTGTGCTTCCTATAACTGTAAGTTCATTTATAGTGGAGGTGTTAAATAGTGTTGAGCGAACCCGGACTGTAACGTTCGGGTCCGTACCGAACTTTCGGGTGTCCTTGGCACGGACCCGGACCCGGACATTTCAAAAATCGTTCGGGTTCGGTCGAAGAGTTGTGCACCTCATTTTATCGTCTTGGGGCCTGGCTTGGGCTTGCTAAAAACTTTACAGGCCCAGGCCCAGGCACGGTTCCTGTGGGCTTTCAAGCCATGCCTGGGCTTGCAATGTCAGGCCCAAGCGAGTTGTGATAAATTGTGGAGGTGATATTTACTTGAATGTCAATATCCTTCGTGTTTCAATAAGTTCATTGGACGACGTTAATGCAATGAAATTCAACGATGTTCGTATGACTATATTTGATTCTAACATCATTTGAACTCAATTAAGACGAATATCACTTCGCGAAACCAACGGACACTAGGTCCACGTTGAC
>BLSH010538040.1:1081896-1120376 GCA_018402905.1 Glandirana rugosa
GCAAATGAGATTTAACGTAGAAAAATGTAAGATAATGCATTTGGGTACCAAGAACATGAAAGCAAATTACTCACTAGGGGGAGAGCCCCTGGGGGAATCAAGGATGGAAAAAGACCTAGGGGTCCTAGTGGAGAACAGGCTCAGCAGTGGAATGCAATGCCAAGCTGCTGCAAGCAAAGCTAACAAAGTGTTGGCATGCATCAAAAAAGGGATTAACTTCAGGGATAAATCAATAATTCTCCCATTGTACAAGTCCCTAGTGAGGCCGCGCCTGGAGTATGCCGTCCAGTTCTGGGCACCGGTCCTCAAGAAGGACTTCCTGGTATTGGAAAGGGTTCAGAGAAGGGCAACAAAGCTAGTTAAGGGATTAGAGGACCTAAGTTACGAGGAAAGATTACAAGCACTGAACTTGTTCTCTCTGGAGAAAAGACGCTTGAGAGGGGATATGATTTCAATGTACAAATACTGTACTGGTGACCCCGCTATAGGGGCAATACTATTCAGTGCAAGGGAAAACAAGAAAACACGTGGCCATTCACTAAGAATGAAAGAAAGGCGTTTTAACCTTAAGATGCGTAGGGGTTTCTTTACGGTAAGAGCAGTGCGAATGTGGAATTCGCTTCCAGAAACAGTGGTTTCTGCTGGTAGTATAGATAATTTTAAAAAACTATTAGATGCACACCTAAGGGACCACAACATTGGGGGATATACAACGTATTACTGACATAAAATAAAACACACACATGGGTTGGACTTGATGGACTTGTGTCTTTTTCCAGCCTCACTGACTATGTAACTATGTAATTATGTAACACTATGGCCTAAAGAGTGTGTCAGGTACGCCTTTAAAAAGGCAGACAGAAGCTCTCTGGCCAATTATGCTTAGCCTCAAGGAATTGCTGTGAATCCTGGATGAAGCTGCATTTACAGAGTAAATAATGTGTCAAGCTTTCTTTAAAGAGGATGACCGAACCTCTTCCATCCCACTATTCATAGTCGCAAACGATTGCTGTAAACTTGGATGAAGCTGCCTTTACAAGATAGAGTGTGTCAAGATTGCCTTAAAGGGGTAGACAGAAGCTCTCCTGCCCACTATTCTTAGCTTCAAAGGATATCTGTGGGCCTGGGTGAAATTACCATATCCAAGTTATTGAGAATACATCAAGCTGCATTCCAATACTGTTGCTACCAACTGCATAAAACCTCCCTCAGCAGAGAGCAGGCCAACTGCTGGCAAGGAAGAACAGAGAGGATACGCTGGCACTTTATGTTCAGCCTAAGGCGTTGCCTCTGTTGGCCATTCTCTTTAAGGTAGGTAAGTTTACCATGAGTGGAGAAGAACCAGAGGGACAAGGTAAGAAACCAGAGCAGGCTCTAGGTAAGAAACTTGCCACAGCATTTCCTCAGGCGGAAGAAGTAGCCTGCATGGCTTTCCAGGGACAGGTTCTCTTTGAGACAGTCCAGGTCAACAGCATTAGAGATGTGGCTGAAGTTGAACACTTATTACTAGAGGAAGAAGGCTAGAGTACAGACTGCAAAGTGTTTTTCTCTTTCTAATTGTAAATAAGCGTCTTTTCTCCATTTGTGGTCTCTGCATATCCTCTAAAGCAAGGATATGCAATTAGCGGACCTCCAGCTCTTGCAGAACTACAAGTCCCATGAGGCATAGCAAGACTCTGACAGCCACAAGCATAACACCCAGAGGCAGAGGCATGATGGGACTTGTAGTTTTGCAACATCTGGAGGTCCGCTAATTGCTTATCCCTGCTCTAAAGGTTTTCTGGGTCAAGGTATTTCTGCCCCAATTGTGGTGGCAAGCAGTTCACTATCCAAAAGCCCATGGTGGTATTATCTGGAATGCATCTTAAAGCTTTGGGCTCTGTTTTCACTGGTGTGACTTTGGACACAGGGTCGCATGACAGGTCACAGCCCATTGGTTTCAATGGCACCCATTCCAGTCTATGTGATTTAACGTTGCAGCAACTTTGAAGGGGTTCCTGCACTACCTTGATGCGACTTTCTAATGCAACTTTGATCCAGAGACTGTAAAGTTGGATCGGGGCTGCACTCGAGGTCGCACTCTTAATGGCCTAAAGTTAGGGTCGCAATAGTGGAGGCGTAGCCTAAAGGGAATGGTTTCAGATGTCTTAAAGCGTAGGTCTGCCCAGAGCTGAAAAAATTAAGTCAGCAGCTACATATACAGTAGCTGCTGACTTTCATTAATAGTACACTTAACTGTCCTGTAGTCCAGTGATGTCGGCACCCGCCGCTGATCTTTGGATCGGAGTCGGGTGCAGCCGCGTCCATTGCGAGTAAGGGAACCCGGACGTGTAGCATTACAGCTTCACGCCGGGCACCCTAATGCGCATGCGCGAGGCTCCGCTGCGCTCTGCTATTGGCCAGACGGCCAGTAGCAGAGCGAGGATGGAGGAGAGAGACGGGCTGCTGACGTCAGCCGCTGCGGCCACCAGCCCAAGCTCCCAGATGTGTGGAAAAGGACACCTGTCTAAAGACAGGTGTCCTCTTCCCCCTCCCCCCTGAAAGGTGCCAAATGTGACACCTGAGGGGGGGAGGAATTCAATCAGCGGAAGTTCCACTTTTGCTCCTTTTCTGTTGGTTAGCACCTCATGTATTAGAGGTTGGATAGAGATTGGATAGAAGCCTAGGTGGCAGCCTTGACAATCTGTTAAACCGTAGTCTGTAGCCAAAAGCTCAGGATGCACTCTTAGATTAGAGTGCATCTTGTCAGTGCTGGATGGAACCTGAACCCTATTCAGTTCCTTGATCTGCATCCAGTTCACCCAAAGGAAGTTTCCGTCTCTTGGTTGAATGTGGTGGGGGATGGAAAGTTTTAACTCTCAGCCTTTACTGTTCTCTTTTGTATTTCAAGATGGATCCTGTACTGATGCTTTGATTCCTAGCTCTAACATGTCAAGTCGACTCAGCAGACCATCAACCAACTCCATGGTCTAGGGTTCAGGTTCCATCCAGCACTGACAAGATGCACTCTAATCTAAGAGTGCATCCTGTGCTTTTGGCTACAGACTACGGTTTAACAGATTGGCAAGGCTGCCACCTAGGCTTCTATCCTCACTTTTCCTGTGTTCTACCAGGGGCTTGGGATGATTGTAGCTGGATTAACGCACTAGTTGCAGGAGAATTTGTGTGCTGTCTGTTTGCCATATTTCCGTCTGCGCTGTAATTTGTGGGGCAGGCTTTGGGGGAGTGTCCCCTTGAGAAGGGGGTGCGCGTTGGGGGCCTGTCCTGGGGATTTGAATGTTGGTGCAGATGGGAAGGGTATCGCGAATGGTGCTCAATTTTGTTTTTTCTACCAGGCACACATTCACCCAGCTTCTCTTATAAGAATTATTGGGGAAGCTCTTCAAGCTGCAGGAAGTTCACAGCCTTGCTGTTGTCATGGCATCAGGAGCCTGTGGGCATTTTCTTGCCTATCCTATAATGAGATGTCAGTCAAAATGGCAGGCAGGCGAGCCAATCTGGTTCTATTATGGCACATTCTTTCATCATTACTGATGGGCTTGGTAGTCCTCACTACACCTGTCTTTGGCAGGAAGTCAGTAGCTTACTCACTTTCTTATGATCTAATTTGCTGAAGCTTCCCATCCTGATAGCTAGTTATTGATCTATCATACGTATGCTGCCATGAATGCACCAGGAAAACAGAAAATTGTATGCTACTTACCGGAATTTTCCTTTCCTGGTGCCTATCCATGGCAGCATACCGAACCCATCCAGTTCCTTCCTAGCGATGTACAGAGAATGGGCTGTTGTGTGGGTGTTAACTTTTTATAGCTATGCACTGGTCCTGTGGGCAGAAGTAGGCGGGGCTACTATCATACGTATGCTGCCATGGATAGGCACCAGGAAAAGAAAATTACGGTAAGTAGGATACAATTTTCTGGGTTTTTTTTTTCATTTTGGATAAAGCAAGGGAGGGTTATAATCAGGGGTAGGCAACCTGCGGCCCTCCAGCTGTTGTAGAACTACATTTCCCATGAGGCATTGCAAGGCTGATGGGTACAATTACTCCCAGAGGCATGGTGGGAGTTTTGCAACAGCTGGAGGGCCGCAGGTTGCCTACCCCTGGTTATAACCCCTGTCAGATTTTTTTTTTTCGCTAACTGTGTCAAATTGTGTAGATTTCCCTTCACTTCCTGTCCCATAGCCAAACAGGAAGTGAGAGAAAATTTCTGCAAATTAAGGGAATTCCTTGACGACCCCTAGGTCACTAGAACTAGTTTCCCCATTGGAAGATTTACCCTCTATTATATTTCTGGGGACAACCCAAAATTTGGGATTTACTTTTATTTTCACTTTCAATGATAATTGTAAACAGGACAAGTAGAGAGAGTGAAGCTCCTTAATGGGGCACAGACAGCAATACAAACTGACAGGTGTTCTAATCTTTGGGATAGGAGTGTTTCCTGTCCCTGTCATCCCCTTTTTTTCATTTCCTGCTGTGCTCAGTGATTCCTAACGCAGACCCCAATGTCACTAAAGGACACAGTAGATTAAAACTGTTGTGTTATGAAGATATTTTAATAAGTGCTTTCTCTACACATATTCAAGAATTTATTTAATACTCCAAAGCATTGTGACTCAAAATTATATAGACCAAAAACAAAAAATGTCACACCACTTCCACAAAGAACCCAATATAAACACGGAATTATTTTTTATCAAAATATATTTAAGTCAAAAACAACCCTTTATTACATACACAAATAAAGATAAAAACATATCATGCTACTAATTAACTCCTGTAAAATATAACCCACAATGCCATGTGTTGGACCTTGCTATACCATATACAATATAAATGTAGTTAAATTATCCTATAGCAATAAGGAAGAACACCTGATTCTAACGGTACAAACTTAAAGCGGAGCTCCACTCAAAAGGGGAAGCCCTGCTTGTTTACTCCCCCCTGCTGAAATATTTGGCACCTTTCACGGGGAAGAGGGGAGCAGGTACCTGTTTTTGACAGGTACCCGTCTCCACTTCTGGGAGACCTTTCTGTGGTGAGATCGCCCGTAAGTTCGGCCCCCCTCCTCCTTCCACCACCGCCAGGCCATTCGCATGCACATCAGGGAACTAGCTGTGAAGCCGCAAGGCTTCATTGCCGGTTTCCCTTGCAAGGAATGGCGGCGGCAGCACCCAAGAGCTGATTAAAAAATCGGTTGGGGTGCTTACATCACAGGATCCCTGGACAGGTAAGTGTCCTAATAAGTCAGCAGCTACAGTATTTGTAGTTGCTGACTTTTAATTTTTGGAGGGGGGGGCTGGAGCTCTGCTTTAATAAGTTTAAAGTTAAGTTAGTAAATGCTCAACTTTGCCATATGAGATCAGGTTTTCTTCCTTATTGTTATACAATGATATTTTTGTAATGTTTTTATTATATATAGTATAGCAGGTTTCCACACAGTGTATGGTGAGTTATATTTTAGAGGGGTTGATTAGAACCATGGTATGTTTTTATTTTTATTTGTGCATGTAATTAGAGGGGGTTTGACCTTACGGCTATGAGTTAAAGGATATAGCTCGTTTTGCTGTACTTCTCCTATGGCTCACAGGAGTGCAGTTTGCTTTGCACTCCTGTGACTAGTTTTTAGCAGGGAGCAAGTTGAAGTCCGCTCTCTGCTGACGTCATGGATGTCAGTCCAGGCACCATGTCATTGCGACAATAGTCTGGATCCGCCAGGTGCCTGGACTGACACCCTGCTCAGCCTTTCAGCGAGCCGCTGAGAGCCTGAGCTGGCTGCCCCCACCCCCTCCACAGCATGGCTTGCCCGTGCCAATGAACGAGGAGGGAGCAGAGCAGAGAGCTGTGACTGACAGTCTACAGCTCTCTGCCCACTGAGCTCTGAAAACCAAGCGATCGGTGATGTTCAGTTGCTCGGTTCTGAGTGCAGAGGCGCCAGGGGACAGATGCAGCATCCACCTAGGTAAGTATGAATCTGAAAAAAATGTATTTACTTATTTATTATTATTTTTAATTTATTTAATTATATTTTGATTAAATAATTATTCGTTTTTCGACTAATCTAGTGTGCAACTACACTGAGCAAAATTATAAAAGCAACACTTTTGAGTTTGCCCCTATTTATCATGAGCTGAACTCAAAGCTCTACGACTTTTTCCATGTACACAACAGGCCTTTTTCTCTCAAATATTCACAGATCTGTCTAAATCTGTGTTAGTGGGCACTTCTCCTTTGCCGAGATAATCCATCCACCTCACAGGCGTGGCACATCAAGATGCTTATTAGACAGAATGATTATTGCACAGGTGTGCCTTAGGCTGGCCACAATAAAAGGCCACTTTAAAATGTGCAGTTTTACTGTATGGGGGGGGGGGGGGTGGTCTGAAAACCAGTCAGTATCTGGTATGACCACCATTTGCCTCAGGCAGTGCAGCACATCTCCTTTGCATAGAGTTGATCAGGCTGTTGATTGTGGCCTGTGGAATGTCAGTGCTGACTGGCAGCTTTTTGCTGCATGGACGGAGCGCCACTCTACAGCTGCTGGTGCTCCAGTCTTATTCCCTCATTATGTTATTAGTGTATTCAGTTCTGTTTGCTCACCTGCTGATATTGGATTGATGCATCTCCTCCCCATTTTGGACTTACTCTACAGGCCCTTGGGTGGCTGCAGTCTGTGATATATATTTATATGTCCAGCTCTATTGTCCTTTTCTGGAGTCTATGTATAAGAGGCCTGATGTTGTACGTGCAATGGGTGTTTTTCTCTTGGAGAGATAGGGTCTTTTGTGACTAAACGGCCAGTTCCTTGGCTCTCCCCACAAAACTGTACTCATCATCTTCAGTACCTCTACATTATTTTACATTAATACATACGTTTTGTGTACTCACAGTTTTTCTCTTTGATCATTTTTAACTGTGGTCCCATTTTGTATTCCAATAATCCACCACCATCATCTCCCTTTTCCTTCTTTTTGGTGTCTATGGAGCTCTACCACCTTGCTCCATTGAATATGAATTCCTCCTTTACAATCTGTGTACATCCCTGAAGAAGAGCTTGTTTCCTTTAGAATATTTCAAATTTCACGAAACGCGTGGAATGATATCCCAGTTCTTACAACCATTAGGAGGTTTACATACACTGTACTGTGTATAGCTTATGTCTTTTGTATGTCCATGCACTGTTCCATGCACTTTGTGTCTTACTTTTCTATTGGTTTTACCTATACTGGCCCCTGTAGGCCAGTCCAGTTCAATAAACACATTGATTGTTACATTGGTCTTTAAGTCTGCTTTGTCCGTTTATGCCTCAAAGTCCCTTCTTTTCTGAGGATTTCTTTGATTTTTGTGGAATGTTGGTTAATTCCATTTTCAATGGCTGTGCGAAGTTGCTGGATATTGGCAGGAACTGGAACACGCTGTCGTATACGCCGATCCAGAGCATCCCAAACATGCTCAATGGGTGACATGTCCGGTGAGTATGCTGGCCATGCAAGAACTGGGATGTTTTCTGCTTCCAGGTATTGTGTACAGATCCTTTTGTATACATAGAAAAAGTCATAGATCTTTGAGTTCAGCTAATGATAAATAGGGGCAAACACAAAAGTGTTGCATTTATAATTTCGCTCAGTGCACTTAAAATTCTTTTACAAAGTAGGGTTTCTGCTTGCCAAGCCCGGTTTATGCCAGCAAAGAAACCTTTTCAATTATGACATTTCTAAGAATTGTGACCCCTTTTTCAATTTTTATTATTTTTCATTTCTCCTTATTTGTTGATTTAACAGCTTCCACACCGCGCAAAGTATATTTATTTATTTGTGGATGCTTCCCCCGAATCGGCGTAAATAAGCGCCGATTTGCGGGTGGCCGCTAGGGGGCGCGAGCACGCCTGCCATACTCCTGAGGAGTGTGCCCGCGGCTCGGGCAGACCCGATGTCTGCCGGTGAGCCGCGATGAGCAGCCACAACAAAAGAAAGGGGAACCGCCAATGTATGTATGTATCTCCGATCTGTCAGTGCGGGCATAGGAGATCTACTGATCCCTGTCACTGTGATCAGTTAGATCTCTTATGCCCATGGTAGCCCAGCCCCCCCACAGTTAGAACACACCCAGGGAACATAGTTAACCTCTAGATCTCCCCCTGCAGGTTAACCCCTTCACTGCCAATGACATTTACACAGTAATCAGTGGACATTTAAATTTCTGATCGCTGTACAAATGTCATTGGTCCCAAAAAAGTGTCAAAATGGTCCGACATGTCCACCACAATATCGCAGTACCGCTAAAAATCGCAGATCGCCGCCATTACTAGAAAAAAATTAAAAAACCCCAGAAATGAATTCTCATCGCCCATAAATGTGGCCACTTTTGTGCAAACCAATCAATAAACGCCGATTGCGATTTATTTTTTTTTTACCAAAAATATGAGGAAGAATATAAAGCGGCCAAAACCGATGAAAAAAAATGTTTTTTTTATATATTTTTTTGGATTTGTATTTTAGCAAAAAGTAAGAAAAACATTTTTTTTTTGCAAAATTGTGGCTCTTCTTTTGTTTATAGCGGTGATCAGAAATAACGCAGAGGCGATCAAATACCACCAAAAGAAAGCTCTATTTGTGGGGAAAAAAAGGACGCAAATTTTGTTTGGGTACAAAGTCACATGACCGCACAATTGTGAGTTAAAGCGACGCAGTGCCGAATCGCAAAAAGTGCTCTGGTCCTAACCTGGGAAATCCTTCCAGGGCTGAAGTGGTTATACTGTACTATAGCTTGTATGTTTTCATTCTAATTTTCAATAAACATTTATTGAGGAAAAAAAAAATGTAGCTGCAAAACTTTTATATATGAAATCTTTCATCTCATTCGATGCATTAAGATGAAAAGCCTTCTGGTGCAGCAGCCCCCCTCAGCCCCTCTAATACTAGCCTGAGGTCCCTTTAGTTCCATGTTGCAGGATTGTCTTGGCTGCCCGGGACTCCCCTCCTCATTGGCTGAGACAGCAGCGCAGTGCCCGCTGCTGTCAATCAAAGTCAGTCAGCAAATGAGGAAAGAAATGGGACAGGGCCAAGCCACGGCTCCGTGTCTAAATTGACAGAGGGAGCTGTGGCTCGGCTGGAGTGCCCCCATACAAAGCTGCTTGCTGTGGGAGCACTCAACAGGAGGGAGGGGCCAGGAGCGCTGAAGAGGGACCCAAGAAGAGGAAGAGCTGGGCTGCTCTGTGCAAAACCACTGCACAGAGCAGGTAAGTATAACATGTGGGTTATTTTTAAATTTAAAAAAATGAGACTTTACAATCACTTTAACCTTACACTGTATTCATTAGCTCTTTTTTACCACTTACGCTCTCTGATTTTTTTTTTTAATTCTGTTTCTTATATCTTTTTCTTAAAACTTTGTGTTCATTTCTTTGTTTTTGTAACAGCAAAAGCAAAGCTGTAAATAAGCATCTAATTAATTTATTACTAACTAAACAGTATCAAAAACATATAATTGCTATTTATGAAAAACCACTGAATACAATTTCTACTGCTGAAGAGGTAGAAACTACCTTAGTTTCCAGATGGACGAAAACATGCATGTTATGGCTCAATCACACTGGAAAAACCCATGTCCTCCCCATCCCATTTAGTTTTCTATGAATGGTGGCAACCATTATTTTTACAGTAATCTCCCCATAGTTGCAGTCAATCAGTCCCTCAATTGTATCTGTTTTTAGATGTCATCTGTCTTTTTTCTTACAACTGCGACACAATTTGTCATGTTCGTCAATTGGCATACTTTTGTTGGTACGGATAAAAAAAATGTTTACATTTGTGGGGGGAGGGTGTCAGGACAAGTCTGATCATTGGAGGAGTACACTGATTTCCCAGCATAGCTAGAGAACTGACCACGGTGTGTTCTCCTGTTTAGTGTGGTCAGTTTTTCATAGGAAAGCAGAGGGACTGACGGAAACGCAAGAGATTTCACATAAAGGAAGCAATACAAAGAGAACAGGATACTTTCTCATACAAGTACATGGTACATATCAGGAATATGAAGTGCTGGGGTAACAACCACTTTAAGTAATTTCTTTTTTGTCTGCATCCGTTTTGATACTTTTTCCTTAGCATAAATTGGTGTTGTGACTAAATTACAGCAATGTACTTTAATGGAGAAAACTATTCTGAAGATATATTTTGTCAGTTTAAAATTATACAATGGAATTCATATAGTTTGTAGTAAAATATGATATGATGTATTTGTGACAATTTCCATGTGTCACTTTGACATTGCCATTTTGTTTATTTTTCTATCAAAGAGAGAAGCTAATGTAAAGCAGGACAGAAGAAATGATATGCTGCCAAGAATAAATGATACCTAATTTACAAATAGAGCCCCTATTGTGGCAGATATAAAGGTGTTAGGCTCCGTTCAAATAGGGGCGATCCGACTTAGGCAGGCTATTACAGGCGACTTTCAGCACGACTTCAGGTGACTTCAGGCGACTTACAGCGCAACTTCATGCCAGGCGACTTTGCCTGTGGCCAATCAGAGAAGGAAGGGAGGGGGTTGCCTTCAAAAATTATTTTATTTAAAACTGTAAAGTCACTTCCATGTAGAAGGGGGATCCGACTTGGAGACAACTTTTATTGAATTCTATGGGCACAAGTCGGATAGAAGTCGCCTTGAAGTGCAGGAACCTTTTAAGTACATTTTGTACATTAAGACGGCTCCCATTCATTTCAATGGGATTTAAGATGTCAAGCGACTTGGGGCGACTTGAGGCGACTCAAGTCAGAGTGCAAGTCGCCCCTGTGTGAACAGGCTCTTATACAGTAAACTAAAACTACAGGTTGCGATAATCCCAATTTTACTATAAAGCCTCTGAACATGCAAAGTGTATAACCTCCGGTTAAGCTGAGACAACACATTTTAAGGCAGGCCTCGACAAACCCCGGGCGCCAAGTCGTCATGGCGACCAGAAATCGCGTCCTGGCGAGTGACAGCCGTTCCTTCTCTCCCCATGTTAAAACAGCGAGGCAGATTCAGTGTCAGATTCAGCGAGAGCTGTTCTCTGCTTCATCTAACAGCTGTTACACTTGGCTGGCTGCCCGGGAATATTTGTTGAGAGTTAGAAGAAGAAACACAACAATGTATCTTCTTCTTTCAAAGCAATTATCTCCGGGCTGTTATCAGGAAAGTTTAACCATTTAAAGACTAAACCCTTTCTCACATTAGTAGCTTAAAATTAAAGATCCAGTGTTTTCTGCTAGAAAATGACTTGGAACCCCCAAACATTATATATTATTTTTTAGCAGAGACCCTAGAGAATAAAATGGTGGTTGCTGCAATATTTTATGTCACACGGTATTTGCGCAGCGGTCTTTCAAGCGCAATTTTTTTTAGAAAAAATACACTTTAATGAATAAGTTAGCCCATTTTTTATTTTGTTTTGGTATAATATGACAAATAATGTTACACCGCAAGAAATGTGACCTTTATTCTAAGCAACAAAATTGTGATAAAGCCCTGTGTACCATCAACAATTACCACTCTATGTGCAGCTGGGCTCCAGTATTTCATGGTGACTGGAAACCCACCAGAGCAATGAAAAGTCACTGTGGGGGACACACATGTAGGCAGGAAGTGGCTGCAAAGAGGCAGCATAAGATCAGCAGCGCTGGAATACTTTTCACCTTTTTTTTGTATTTTATTTACAATGTCACTAAGGCTTTGTTTAGATGTGCAAGTTGGGTGGTAAAAATGTGCAGTAGAGACATGTTTTTGCCACCCACCATTGGCCTCCCTTAAGCTCCATTAGGCAGCACATGAGGGCGTTTTACATGTCGCAGTCACAATGCATTTGGCATAATAAGGAGTTTCCCCTATAACATATTTTTTAGTGTCTCTCTGTCTGGCCAGCCTATAACCCTGATGTAATGGTGGAGTTATTGACTGGCTGCTCTGCTGTGAGTAAGTTAGGGTTAGGGGCGCAAATTACTTGTCTTACCCCGGGCGCTGACAACCCAACACTACGCTATAAAAAACTGGCTCCTAACTTTTTAGCTGGCTCCTAGATTCAAGGCAAATTTGTCAAGCCCTGTTTTAAGGTATAAAATGTCATTTATCACTAAGAATTTGACATATGTTATGTGATATGCATCATTTATGATACTGTAATTGCTGTAATATACATCCCAATTTTACTATAATGACTCTGAACTTGCAAAGTGTATAACCACCGGTTAAGCTAACACAACGCATCTTAAGGTATAAAATGTAATTTATCACTAAGAATTTAACATCTGTTATGTGATGTGCATCATTTATGATACTGTAATTGCTGTAATATACATTCTAATGCATACTTGTTTGTTATCATGCTTCATATAACACTAAGCTGTAATATACAATCTAAAGGGTATTAATGTGTAATGCATCTTTTATTCATGTAGAAGGAAGACCTTCAAATTTATGAAAAGTACTGCCAAAATAAACCAAGATCAGAAGCTCTTTGGAGGCAGTGCGCTGAAAGCATTTTTTTCCAGGTAAGTAGCAATCATGTATAAAATACATTTTGCATTGATATATATTTGTGTGTGTGTGTGTAGCCATGTGCCCCATTGGGAGTAGCTAGTAGTTGTGGTTCACATTATAGCTGCCCTCAATCCCACCATATCTCACACATCCAAAGTCACTGAACAGGCCGGCTCTTGTTTTTCTTTGTTTTATTGGGGAAAAGGGGTGACTGGGATTCCCAAAGGATTAGTTACAGGACCTCCTATATATAGGACCGTATATACACTTTACTTCCTCCAGCACATCTCTTCTGCAGACTATTGCTCCTTCACTTCTGTCCAGCACATCTCTTGCAGACTATTGCTCCTTCACTTCTCTCCAGCAGATCACTTAGTTCCTGACCTGAAGGGAAATTTATCAGGCTCACATAACTCCTTTCTCTTCACCACAGCTAGCACATGGAGAGGCCTGCAAACTGCCAGCAGCGCCTCCAGACCACCCGTTACAGGCCAGGGTCTTGGACCCCTCAAAGTGTAGTTTAATACATTGGTGCTAGCCGAGCCTTTGATGGACTACAACTCTCAGCCCATCCCTCTTCCAGGTCCAACTGACCTGCTCTTCCTCACCATGACACTCCTTCCCCTGACTGGCTGCCAAGGCTTCCACAGACTGTCCACTATTCCTCTCCCAGCCTGCTCCAGCACGTTCTACTCCAGCTCCCAGGGACTGTCACTCACCGACTCCAGTGGACCACTTTAAAGTCTCTCAGTAGCACCTCTGCTGCTCTCCTGTTCCCCTATATGACTATAGGAGTCACCTCCACTTCTGGCTGCACCCGAACCTCCAGGCCTCAAGGTCACCCCCCAGACTGGGGGCTTCCTCCCGGGTAGAGGCCTCCAGAGCATCTCTGCTACATCTTCAGACTTCCGCTCCCGACTTCTCCCCCACCCCGCTGGCAGACTGCTGTATTTAAGGAGTCCAGATTGGTCAGGGCTCCTTGCTCAAGGGGGAGGAAACTCCAAGGTGTGTTCCTTCCTTCTGTCTCCAGCTCCTCCCTGAGCCACTCGCCAGCTCAGATCAAAACATTCAGGCCAGCACTTACAGTCAGGCCTGACTAAATTTTGCCTCTCCTAGCAAAAACTCACCTATCACTATGGGGGCACTACATACAATTTAAATTGAACAATGTAATCATTTAGTTAAAGGGGAACTTTACCCAAAAACAACTTGATAAAAATAATATTCTTTAGCAAAGAACATAAATTCCACATTAATAATTATGCTAATAAAATGAGTGTGTGCTTTATGTTGCCTCCAGCATTGCTACAGTTTCTTTTTGCTGAAGGCTGCTATTTTGCTGTAGCCCAGAGCCCCTGGGCAACAGTAAATCTTTAGGCTGTCAGCAGATCAACCTCTACAACAACGGCACAGTGCCTAACAATAGACAGCATTTGAGCATGCGCAGAGCAGGGTGAGACTGTGTATTACTTGAAATTAAACAGTATAGGCCAGTGATGGCGAACCTTGGCACCCCAGATGTTTTGGAACTACATTTCCCATGATACTCAAATACACTGCAGAGTGCATGAACATCATGGGAAATGTAGTTCCAAACCATCTGGGGTGCCAAGGTGCGCCATCAATGGTATAGGCACATATTTTTAACATTTTACATAACATGAACGTGATCTAGCAAGACTTTTGAATTTTCTGACTAAAGTTCGACTTTGAGCACTTTATGTGTTAATAATGCCTGACCCTTATAACAGAAATGATTTATGACACTTCAGAGTAGGAAGGACAGAGGCCTTTGGTGTTGACATGATAATATGTTTCAAAAACAAAAAAACACTAGCAGAAATATAGCATGGCTCCAACTAACCTAGTCAGATGAGGCTCAAAAATGATTACCTGGCTTATGATCAGAGGCATAACTACAGGTCATGGGGCCCCTTAGCAAACTTTAGGGTGGACCCACTGGCTCTCAGTGGCCTCTGGCAGTGTCAGCTTTGACTATACTGTCATTAATCTTACATGAAGTATGCTTAACCACTTCAGCCCCGGAAGGATTTACCCACTTCCTGACCAGGCCATTTTTTGTGATACGGCACTGCGCTATTTTACCTGACAATTGTGTGGTCGTGTGACGCTGTACCCAAACAAAACTGAGGTCCTTTTTTCCCCATAAATAGAGCTTTCTTTTGAGGGTATTTTATCACCTTAGTGGTTTTTATATTTTGCACTACAAAAAAAAAAACTGACAAATTAAAAAAAAAATCTATATTTTTTACTTTTTGCTATAATAAATCTCCAAAAAAAACGTAAAAAAAAAATAAATTTCTTTATTAGTTTAGGCCAATATGTATTCTTCTACATATTTTTGGTGAAAAGATCCAAATAAGCGTATATTGATTGGTTTGCGCAAAAGTTATAACGTCTACAAAATAGGGGATAGATTTATGGCGTTTTTTATTTATTTATTTATTTTTAGTAGTAATGACGGTGATCAGTGCTAAAAATAGCCACTGATTACTGTATAAATGTCACTGGCAGGGAAGGGGTTAACACTACTGGTGATCAAGGGGATAAATGATTTCTCTGCTGGGCTGACTCGAGGAGGAGAGAGATCGCTGTTCCCATTTACTGAGAACAGACGATCTCACTCAACTTACCTGACAGAACGAGGATCTGCTTTGTTTACTCTGGCAGATCCCCATTCTGTATCTCTCTGGAGCGATCGCGGGTGGCCCGTGGACATCGAGTCCACCCCACCCGCTGTTTGGCACCCCAGCAGTGAGCTTGCACGCTCCCACAGCGGCTCGTTCTCGCGTGTACAATGATTCACGGGAATGAGCCAATCTGCCGCTTAAAACGATGGTGGGCCGTTGCTAAGTAGTTTAAAGTACAACTTACACCACTTTCACACTTGTGCAAGTTGCCCCGCGATTTGGGACTGCAAAGTCGCATGACAAGTCGTTCCCCATGATTTCCAATGAGTACCATTCATATCTGTATGACTTCAAGTCATGCCGACTTCAAAGTAGTCCCTGCATTACTTTGGCCCAACTTTGATGCAACTTGAGGTCCATAGACTTCAATGTTAAACCCTCAAAGTCGCATGCAAATCATACCTGAATAATATAGATACTGTTTCTGTAGGACTTTGTAATATGTTTTCATTGTGGCAAAGTTGCAACAAAGTGGGACCAAAGTTGTACTGATTCGAAATTGCGGCATAAAAACGCGGGAAAATGGTGTCGCATAAGAGAGGGGTCAGAGGGGGTAGAGAGAGAGAGGGGTCCGAGAGAGGGGGTTAGAGGGAGAGAGAAGGGGGATGAGAGAGGGGTCAGAGAGAGGGGGTTAGAGAGAGAGAAGGGGGTGAGAGAGGGGTCATAGAGGGCAGTGAAAGAGAGAGAGAGGGGTCAGGGGGGTGAGAGAGAGAGAGAGGGTGAGAGAGTAAGGAGTGAGAGAGAGGGGGGTGAGAGAGAGAGAGAGACCCCTATCCCTGTCTGCAGTCCCTCCTCTGCACCTCTTGTCTGTGGGTAGGTGCGTGTGATGCCCAGTACCATCCATAGGATGTTCATGCTTGCCAGCAGCAGGCAGGGACCATTCTCATTCTGGGTGAGGTGCTCTGCTCCTTCCACTGTCCTGGGCAAGTACCAGCCCCTGGCTGCATGTTCCTCCCACCGGTCCTCGGGGGGCCCTGATCTGCCTGTCCTTCGTGGCGCTAACAGAGCTGGGAGTGGAGAGGAGGGCAGGTACCAGTTCCTGGCTGTATGCTCCTCCCGCCAATCCTTGGGGGGGCCAAACTGCCTGTCCTGTGTGGTGCTGACAGAGCAGGGAGTGGAGAGGAGGGCAGGTACCAGTTCCTGGCTGCCTGCTCCTCCCACCGGCCCCCGGGGGGGCGGTCTGCCTGTCCTCCATGCCACTGACAGGACTGGGAGTGGAGAGGAGGGCAGGAAGCAGTCCCTGGTCACATGCGCCTCCCGCCGGTCCTCGGGGGGCCCCGATCCGCCTGTCCTATGGGCCGCTGTCAGAGCTGGAAGTGGTGAGGAGGTTGGAGGAATCTGAGTGGCATCGTCGCATCAGATATGCTGCGCCTGCTGCTCCTCACCTCTCCGGTGGTCAGGGAGCTCTTCTCCCTCCCGGACTCTTGCTTCCCCCTGCTCCCACTGCCACTGGTCCAGGGCTCCCCATGACAGGTGGCTCAAGGGGCAGCTGCTTTGGGCCCCTCAACAATGACTGGGCCATGGGCAGCTGCCCCTTTTGCCCTGCATTAAAGATGGCCCTGTGTCCACAGAAACGTAATAGAGGGGAAATCTTCCAATGGGGACACTAGTCCTGGTGACCTGGCGGGCCCAAATAAATTCCCTTAATTTGCAGGAATTTCCTCTTACTTTCTGTTCAGCTATGGGACAGAAGGGAAGGGAAATCTCCAAAATGAAAAAGAGATGGCAAAAAAAATCTGACAGGGGTTATATGCCTTAATCCAAAATGGGAAAAAAAAGTTTTGCCTTTAGTTCTACTTTAAATAAAGGGCAGGTAGCAGGAGAGCTGTCAGCATATTTAGTTTTAGTACACTTCTAGAGATCAATACTGTGGATAGAAGGTGTCTGGGAATGGAGGGGCTGGGGTAGAAGTGCAGGAAATACAATTTTAGCACTCATTTTCTAAATAACTGCTCTTCTTAGCAGTTCACCAGTCTATTTCGTTATATCAGATCTTGGGGCCTTAGTGTAAATTCTACCCTTCAACAATTAAATGCTGGAAGAAATAGTGTAGTAGTTAGTAAAAAGGAAAAAAAAACAGTAGTTATAGTAGCTAAATAATGACCATCAGAATATTTCATACAGTATTTGTTAGTGCTCCTGCATACAATTACTGTATAATCATAATACATATGACTAGCTTTTGCAATACTAAAAAGCCTTGGTGTATTATTGTTGTTTTTATCTGGGGAGACTCTCTGGGATTTTTTACAGCCCGAAGAGAATGGTGTTAAGCATATAGGTTCATTGCTGGCTATGATGACTAGAATCTTTGAGTGCAAACATCTTTTTAGACACTGAGCTTAATAAATTCTCATCACTTCAAAGCTTGCAAAAGGGATTCTGTGACTAGCAACAATGACAATCCTGATAACTCATGTGTGTCTAAAGCTGGCCATACATTATACAATGTCCGTGCGCAATTCTCCTTTAGATATGGGGTAAAACCTAAAACCAATTCCAATAGTTGGAAGACAGGGGCGTTGCTAGGTCTACAAAAGATCTGGGGCTAGAGCCCATAGCAGCGAAGTAAAGAAAGTCATACGATTGGGCGGGCATACACATGTATATAATATACGTGTGTATGTATATGTGTGTGTGTGTTCATATATATTATATATAAAATATTGTTCCATATATTATATATAAAATATTGTTCCATATCTGAGTGTGGATCCCCCCTTACATCATGTAGTGCAGATACAGTATAGGAGATGGTCAGAGACTGCAGATACAGTACATGGTCAGAGACTGCAGACATGATGCAGGAGATGGTCAGAGACTGCAGATACAGTGCAGGAGATGAGCAGAGACTGCAGATTCAGTCCAGGAGATGAGCAAATACTGCAGATACAGTACAGGAGATAAGCAAAGACTGCAGATACAGTACAGGAGATGAGCAGAGACTGCATATACAGGGCAGGAGATGAGCAGAGGCTGCAGATACAGTACAGGAGATGAGCAGAGACTGCATATACAGTACAGATTAGCAGAGACTGCAGAAACAGTACAGGAGATGAGCAGAGACTGCAGACACACTATGGTCAGAGACTGCAGATACAGTACAGGAGATGAGCAGAGACTGCAGATACAGTATTGGAGATGAGCAGAGACTGCAGACACAGTGCAGGAGATGGTCAGAGACTGCAGACACAGTGCAGGAGATTGTCAGAGACTGCAGGTACAGTACAGGAGATGAGCAGAGACTGCAGATACAGTGCAGGAGATGAGCAGAGACTGCAGATACAGTGCAGGAGATGAGCAGAGACTGCAGATACAGTCCAGGAGATGAGCAAATACTGCAGATACAGTACAGGAGATAAGCAGAGACTGCAGATACAGTACAGGAGATGAGCAGAGACTGCATATACAGGGCAGGAGATGAGCAGAGGCTGCAGATACAGTACAGGAGATGAGCAGAGGCTGTAGATACAGTACAGATTAGCAGAGACTGCAGATACAGTACAGGAGATGGTTGGAGACTGCAGACACACTATGGTCAGAGACTGCAGATACAGTACAGGAGATGAGCAGAGACTGCAGACACACTATGGTCAGAGACTGCAGATACAGTACAGGAGATGGTCAGAGGCTGCAGACATGAAAGAAGAGATGGTCAGAGACTGCAGACATGATACAGGAGATGGTCAGGGACTGCATTTATGGCTGAACCCAGTGTAAAAGTGTATAGTATTGCAGGGCTGCTTCACTCTACTTAACTCTTCAATACCAGGCACTTACCCCCCTTCCCGCCCAGACCAATTTTCAGCTTTCAGCGCTGCTGCATTTTGAACGCAGTCGTGCGACGCTGTACCCCAACATGGTTTTTATCATTTTGTTCCCACAAATAGAGCTTTCTTTTGGTGGTATTTGATCACCTCTGCGGTTTTTATTTTTTGCGCTACAAATAAAAAAAGACCGAAAATTTTGAAAAAAAAAGTTTCTCTGTTTCTGTCACAAAACTTTGTAAATAACTACATTTTCTCCATCACTGATGGGCACTGATGAGGCTACGTAAGTCGCGCCCACAAATGTAAACAGTGTTCAAGTCACACATGTGAGGTGTCAGGTCAGAGTGAGAGCAATAATTCTAGCAAAAGACCTCCTTTGTAACTCTAAACTGGTAACCGTTAAAAATGTTAAAAGTGTTGCCTATGGAGATACCGTAGAGAGTACCATAGTTTGTTGCCATTCCAGGAGTGTGCGCAATTTTAAACCGTAACATGTTAGGTATCTATTTACATGGCATAACATCATCTTTTACAATATACAAAACAATTGGGCTAACTTTACTGTTTGTTTTTTTTTAAGTTCAGTGAAGTGTATTTTTTCCAAAACAATTGCGTTTGAAAGACCGATGTGCAAATACTGTGTGACATAAGATAAAATATATATATATATATATATAAAATGTTTGGGGAGTCTAAGTAATTTTCTAGCAAAAAATACTGATTTTAACTTGTAAACAACAAGTGTCAGAAATAGGCTTTGTCCAGAAGTGGAAGAAGGTCAGCATTCCTTGACTGGAAACATCACAGGGGGTATAGGGTTAGTGTCAACAGTAGTTTCTCCATATCTTTGTGATACATTACTAGATTTATGTTATCTTTACACTTGCACACATATTTTCTAGGTTTAATATGCTATAACAGCCTCCCTAATGGGGCCCCCCTCCCACCCTGAGGCCCCATAATAGCTGCATGTGCTCCCATGGCCATTGTTATGCCACTGCCAATGAATTCAGCTAATTTGCATTTAGGTAGCCCTTTCAGCTTCTAAAAATGACAAAAATGTAAATGTTATTTCAGCCAAAACATGTTTTTTCAGTTTTGTTTAGAACGTAGAATGGCTAGACCCGCTGTCATGCTTTTACTGTTAACTGTGTCCTCATTGAGAAGATTTCCTTTCATGACCTTTGTGGTGATCAGGACAGGGAGCAAGGGTAATCTCTAACTGTGACAGAGACAGTAAAAAGACAACCTTTTTAGTAGTGTGGGGAAAGGTTAGATTCTCTGGTAGGAGGGAAGTTTCCCCTCACTTTATGTCATAAGAAAATAAAAGCATGGGAAATTATGCTAACATGAACAAAGAAAGCAAAAAACCCCCGACAAAAAGTTCTAACACTTACTTGCCGTCCCTATAATTAAAAAAAAAAATAACTGGCTATATTTCCAGTTTTATAGGTTCAATTTACAAAGCTATCTATCTGTGCTGTTAGAAACTGCCTAAATCATGTCTGTTTAAACTGAAATCTTTTCTAAGCTGCTATAAAATATTAAAGTCAATACCAAGTATAGATTTTGCAGAGTAAATAATGGGAGAATATACTGTCCAGAATATACAGTATCTCACAAAAGTGAGTACATCGCTCACATTTATTATATCTTTTAATGCAACAACACGGAAGAAATTACACTTTGCTACAATGTAAAGTAGTGAGTGCACAGCTTGTATAACAGTGTAAATTTGCTGCCCCCTCAAAATAACTCAACACACAGCCATTATTGTCTAAACCGCCGGCAACAAAAGTGAGTACACCCCTAAGTGAAAATGTCCAAATCGGGCCCAATTAGCCATTTTCCCTCCCCGATGTCATGTGATTCGTTAGTGTTACAAGGTCTCAGGTGGGAATGGGGAGCAGATGTGTTAAATTTGGTGTTATAGCTCTCACTCTCTCATACTGGTCACTGTAAGTTCAACATGGTACCTCATGGCAAAGAACTCTCTGAGGATCTGAAAAAAAGAATTCTTGCTCTACATAAAGATGGCCTAGGCTATAAGAAGATTACCAAGACCCTGAAACTGAGCTGCAGCACAGTGGCCAAGACCATACAGCAGTTTAACAGGACAGGTTCCATTTAGAACAGGCCTCGCCATGGTCGACCAAAGAGGTTGAGTGCACGTGCTCAGCCTCATATCCAGAGGTTGTCTTTGGGAAATAGACATGTGAGTGCTGCCAGCATTTCTGCAGAGGTTGAAGGGGTGGGGGGGTCAGCCTGTCAGTGCTCAGACCATACGCCGCACACTGCATCAAATTGGTCTGCATGGCTGTCATCCCAGAAGGAAGCCTCTTCTAAAGATGATGCACCAGAAAGCCTGCAAACAGTTTGCTGAAGAAAAGCAGACTAAGGACATGGATTACTGGAACCATGTCCTGTGGTCTGATGAGACAGATGGTGTCAAGCGTGTGTGGTGGCAACTAGGCGAGGAGTACAAAGACAAGTGTGTCTTGCCTACAGTCAAGCATGGTGATGGGAGTGTCATGGTCTGGGGCTACAGGCAGTGCTGCCGGCAGGGCAGTAGTCCAACATGATAATGACCCCAAACACACCACAAAGACGACCTCTGCCTTGCTAAAAAAGCTGAGGGTAAAGGGGATGGACTGGCCAAGCATGTCTCCAGACCTAAACCCTATTGAGTATCTGTGGAGCATTATAAAATGGAAGGTGGAGGAGCGCAAGGTCTCTAACATCCACCAGTTCCGTGATGTCGTCATGAGGAGTAGAAGAGGACTCCAGTGGCAACCTGTGAAGCTCTGGTGAACTTCACGCCCAAGAGGGTTAAGGCAATGCTGGGAAATAATGGTGGCCACATAGAATATTGACACTTTGGGCCTAATTCGGACATTTTCACTTTTGCGCAAACCAATCAATGTACGCCGATTGAAATTTTTTTTTTTTACCAAAAACATGAGGCAGTATATATATCGGCCAAAACTGATGAATACATATTTTTTTTTTTTGTTTGGATATGTATTTTAGCAAAAAGCAAGAAATATTAGGTTTTTTGCAAAATTGTCGCTCTTTATTTGTTTATAGCGGTGATCAGAAGTGACGCAGAGGTGATCAAATACCACCAAAAGAAAGCTCTATTTGTGGGGAAAAAAAGGATGTCAATTTTGTTTGGGTACAAGGTTGCACGACTGCGCAATTGTCAGTTAAAGGGACCAAATGCCGAATCGCAGTGCTCTGGTCGTAATGGGGGAAATCCTTCCGGGGCTGAAGTGGTTAAAGAAGCTGTAGCTTTTGTAGAGTAAAGATACACTTATATACATTCCACCATTCCACTTTTATAAAGCATGAGCTATTCCAGCTTTTGTAGCCCAGATATTTGCATGGGCAAAATGACCGTTTGAGGACTGCATCAGTAGGTATATGTGGCTCTCGCAAAACAGTTGTTATTGTCCTTTATGTGGCCTGAAAATTTGACACGGGTGTCTAACATACAGATCAATCAGATGTGTCCATTAGTATGGATGCTTACAGTATATCTGTTATAGACTGGTCAGAATAGCCTATCCATGTATGTGCAGTTTTAGAAATGTTAGGGAAGAATTGTGTAATGAGTTGTGGTTTCTTTCTCCAATACCATTTTAGTCATGGTCATATTTATTTGCTATCACAATAGGCCCAAGCTAAGATGTTGTAAAGCCAGAATAACAGGTCCTTGGTTAAGAATTCGTGTACACTACAGCTTCTAAGCTTGAGTATAGGAGCTTTTGGGGTTTTTTTTACCAAAGCTCCTAAACTCAACTCTATAAAAGCCTATGTGTCCATGTACACATAGGCTTTTAAAAGAGTTTGGGAGCTGCTGAAGTTAGGGGAGCTTCAAGCTCCCTTTCCTGAGCATGGAAGATGGCTGCTGGCTGCAAAACGTAGCAAAATTGCTGCGCGATTTTACCTCGGTCAACATAGTCTGTACATGAGCCCTAAATCAAGTTATTCTCATTTGAATAGTGAGTCCAGCAGATGAACCAAAGTCAATGGTCAAGGTATACACTCTAGAATTATGCAAGGTCAATAAAGTAAAATAAGGGCTGTGTTACTGGATCTTGGTTGGGGATTATTGAGAGGTTAAAGCTTCCTTTAAGTGTACTGTCTAAATCAGCCTTTCTCAACCTTTTCAGCACCGAGGAACCCTTGAAATAATTCTCTGGTTTTGGGGAACCCCTGCTAAAAATTAAAAATCTACAATTCATGATACATTAGTGTGACAGTCAATGGGAAGAATGCTCCTTACACTTGTGGTCATTGGGAGGAATTACCCCTTACAGATAGCTAAAAAGATCAATGATGTCATTGGGAATTTATCTGAGAGGTAGAAATTGATCATTGCTCAAGGAACCCCTAGCAACCTCTGGAGGAACCCTAGGGTTCCACGCAACCCTGGTAAAGAAACCCTGGTCTAAATACAGCCCCACTTCCACTTTTGTACATATTAAATATCCTAATTGGGGATACAGACAGCAATAAAAATGTAGGCAATAGCAGTAAAAGCAACTCTCCTATTTATTGTTCTCATAAATTATGTATCAACTGAACTGTGCATTGGGATGTCAGTTCCAAGTACAATACTTATGAAACATAATCTTAATCAGTGGTGTCATTAGCGTTGGTGTCACCTGGTGCAGTAAAACATGGTCTCAACCAATCCCCCCCCGGCTAGCCTGCCACCGTGCTCTGTCCTGCTGCTGTGGAGCGACAGCAGTACAGGGTGGTGCAGCTTGGGTCCTACCAGTGCTATGGGATCCTGTCCCCAGCCTGGCTCTCCTCCCTCCCCTTCTTTATGACCACAGAGAGAAAAGGGAGTAGTGGTGCTAGGAGAAAGGGAGCGGACACCCTCTGATGATTGGGGGGTGGCAGTGCAGGTTGTGCCAGCTTGCCCTCCCCGCCGCCAAACCCTGCCTTGCGGCCCTGCTCCTGGCAAGCCACAGACTGGCAACGTGTCACCCCTCTAGCGGGTGTCACCCGGGTACGGTCTGCACCGCCCACACCCCCATGGCAACACCACTGATGAATTGAAACTCATTTAAAAAGGAATTCTGCCTCTAAACTAAAAATATAAATGCAAATTAAATATTAAACATAGGCTCCTGGTCCATTCCACACAAGAAACAGTACATATTAATATAGTTAAACTACCACAACTAGTTGAAGTGCAGATTTTAAAAAGAGGGGATAGACCATACATGTGCAGGCCCTTTCATCATTTGTATACATCTATGTAATATGACATATTCCACCAGTGAAATTCTGTTTCATCAAAAAATACAAATTAAGTTATTTCCTCTGCTCTGTGTTTTAGAACATGCTCCTATATATATATTATATTCCACACTGCAGTATTTGTAATCCTGGGTGTTGTATGCAAACAAATCTCTTCAAGATAGCTACAATCCTTCAGTGTGATTAAATGTAATTTTAAAATGTAATTTTATTTCATGGATGGATTGTATCTTGGAAGGTTTTCTTTAGACAGCAATAAAGATAGTTGGTTGATTTACTGAAAACAAATAAGCTGTTACTTTCCAATGGAATTTGGGCTTATGCATGAGAAATTTTTGTTGACTTCAATCATCCAATGTGTAAGCAAAAATACAGTATTTTTTCTATGCTCATGATTTGCAAAGTGATTTTTTTCCATATTCCCTAAGCTAGGGTAAAAATCTATTGCAAAGTGGAGATTTCCTTGCAAATTGAACAGCCTGCATGTCGTAAATCAACCTCATTATGTTTTATCATAATTGTACTGTATTTAATTTTATCTCTCTTACAAATAATAACTTGACAAAGGTTCTAACCTTTACCCACTCTACTAGAACATTAAAAAAAAGGTTCAGGCTATAGGTACCCTTTAATTGACTGTTGATCCAAGTTGACCTGTGCTTGCCTGGAGCTCCTGTGTGCTTTCTTCATGCTGTACGCAGGACTGGTGCCAGACATATGTCCATGCGCCCCTGAATGCTCCTGATTGGGCTGTCACTAAATAATCCTTATTAGCAGAATAAATCATAAGCAGTTATTTTGAAGGCGGTGGTAATCAATTTGTTTCCCTACATGGCAAAGTTTAATTTTTTAAAATAAATGTTGCCAATCCTGACTGCAGTTTGGTCTTGTGGTGGGAATAGAATATAAGCAAAAACCCAAATACTCGTCTAAAGATGATTGAACTATAAACCACATTCCAAATTTGGTACAGGACCAGAGGAGCAGCCCCAGGGAATTTTTAGAGTGAATGTTCAATTCAATTAAAGTGAAGTATATAAAAGCTTCAAATTTTATTAAGACTTATTTAAAAATATCCAGAAAAAGCTGAATACATCTGTAAACAACATTGACCACTCGTGTGGAAATACCATATATGCAATGTAAATACAGGTTACAGACAGGGCCTTGTAGGTAGGGCCAACTTTATGATAAATGAGCTGTAGTCCCAACATGTTTTGAAAGACAGTATTATCCAAATTCTTCTTCAGGGAAATTAGACATTGCACAAATCTCTTGTCACGTTTTTGGGGTTGTGTTCGATATGTACAAAGAGAGATCACACAAATACTTAAAAATATAACATTTATTACAAGTAATGACAGATACAGATAAAGATAAAGAAAATATCAAGAATACTTAACTAAAGGTGCTTGTTTCCCGCCATGGGTCTCTTTCATGGCATAGGTGACCAGGACCATACACATGCCTCATGGCTGTTCTTGGTGAGACTGACTCATATAGGTTTTTGCTGTGGTAATATAGAACTTGTATAAGGGAAAAGCTCACCCCCCAGCCAACACCCTGTAAGCAACAATATGACCTTTGCATTCCTGAGGAGAAGGGGCTAGCTTGACCATATAAGGCAGTTCAAATGTCAATAAGTTGAGTCATGCAAGGTAACCAGGATAGGATATGATTTGTGAAGCCAACCTTAATGAGGAATATAAAATATGCAATTTCCCCAACAACAAAGTGGTTCCATAAGTATAGGAATATCAATGTATGTCAACCATATGCCGACCAGCCAAAGATCACAGGGCTTAAGATACAGTCAAGACCCAGACCGTGGATTCACCATGTATAACGACACAGAACGCTCATGAGGACCAAAAGGGTATGGAACCAGTGGTGGCACTAGGGTTGGTGTCACCTGGTGTGGTAAAACATGGTGTTACCCCCCCCCTCGCAATAAACAGGCCAGTGCGTCTGTGCAGCTTTGTCCCTTAACCTGCCACAATAGATGGAGCTGGGATGGGATTAGGGTGGTAGATGGAGCCGGGATGAGATCGGGGGCATGGATGGAGCCAGGATGGGGGCGGGATGGGATCAGGGGGAATGATGGGGCCGAGATGGGATTGAGGGGTGGATGGAGACTGATAGGCTGCACTAATGGGCAGTGATGAGGCGGCACTGATGGGCAGTGATGAGGCGGCACTGATAGGCTGCACTGATGGGCAGTGATGAGGCAGCACTGATAGTCTGCAATGATGAGCACAGATAGGCGGCACTGACAGGCATCACTGATAAGGAAGAGGGGGCACTGATATAAGGGGACTGTGAGCTAATGGGAGTCTCTATGGGGGGTGCTGCAGATCTAATGGTTAGTTACCAAACATTAGATCAGCAGTCAGTACCATCTCTTAGAGACTTCCATTCGCCGAGAGTCCCCTAATATCAGTGCCCCCCACCGCCTTCCTTAGAGACCTCCAGATATCAGAGAGTGCCCCCTGCCCGTGTTTAAGACATACATTCATGCCTTACCAGGGGGAACCCGGAGCTGCTGCAAGGAGGGAAGTGTGAGAGCACAGCACATAAGGAAGCAGGATCTGCCAGCCCAGTTACTACTCACATACACACTGTTCCCGCACTCATCAAAAGAACACCGGCAGCACTTTCTTCCATGCTCTCTTCCATCCCGCCTCCCAAGTCCCAGCCTCTGAATGATGCAGAGCGGGGCTGGGACTAGAATGCATCTGTCAGGTGAAGGGAAGAGGCAGAGAGAGGCGGAGATAAGAGAATGTTGTAGCTGTGATTGTGGCCGCAGAGTGTGGCAGTGTGCTGACCAGGTCACTCAGTCTGTCTCTCTGCCTCACTTCCTCTTTCCCCACTCTCCTAGCACATTGAGCAAAGGAAATCCCGGGAGGGAAGGAGGGGGCTGCCGCAGCCGTGGTTCCCCTTTCAATGCATCGCCAGTACCATTCGCAGACTAGTGTCACCCTCTGGCGGGTGTCAACCGGGTGTGGGTCGCACCCTCCGCACCCCAATAGCAACGCCACTGTATGGAACCACCCTGTGCAATGTCTAATTTTTCCCTGAAGAAGAATTTGGATAAAACTGTCTTTCGAAACATGTTGGAACTACAGCTGTTTATCAGAAAGTTGGCCTACCTAAGAGGCCCTGTCTGTAACCTGTATTTACATTGCATATATGGTATTTCCACACATGAGTGGTCAATGTTGTTTATAGATGTATTCAGCTTTTTCTGGATATTTTTAAATATGTCTTAATAAAATGTGAAGCTTTTATATACTTAGTCACTTTAATTGAACTGAACATTCACCCTATAAATCCCCTGTGGTGGGAATAGAGTTGAAGCTTGTAAAGGCTGGGGGGAGTACCTGAATTTTATTTTTGGTTATTTTTCACCAGATTTACTAGTCTCGCAGAAATAATTTTGGGAAGTTGAACAAACGCTTTACAGTTTTGGTCATATTGTCTTAAACCTATATCAAAAACTACATAGGTGTCAGGACATACCAGGTAATATATTCATTTTATATCCAGTCATGAATGCCTTTATCACACATGGTCAGTTTAAAACTTTTAAAATGAATTGCACATTTTGTGTAAATTGATATTCCGTATTGTCAGAAAAAATTAACACATATCTTAGTTTCTTACAGACCCAAAACTATATTTAAAACAACTTTATTTCATATATACATATATACAGTTCTATGCATAAAATTGGTTGTGTAAAATAGGGGTATTAGAGTAGTTGAATTAAAGCAAATTATCCTTTTTTTTACTACTACTACTTAAAAAAACTGCAAAAATAAGTCACTATCTACTAACTAATTTACGATTACATTTTAATCTGATCTCATTTTTTATAAAGGAATGTCAACGAAAATTGGATCACAAACTTTCTTTGGATGCCTATCTTTTGAAACCTGTCCAGAGAATCACAAAGTATCAGCTGCTTTTGAAGGTAATCCTTTACTTTTACTTAACATTTTATGCCACTTTTTGAAAATCTTGTTTGGCTTATATTCTAAGAGAATGGAAAGAGTTTTTATAGCCTGTAGTAAGTGCCTATTAATGCTCTTTGCAATGTCTTCAGCAATGCCTCTGAATATCAATTAGAATGAACCTCTCAGAAAAATAAAGATTATTGGTTGTCATGGTTATTGCACATTGCCTTTTATAAAACCCATATTCATGTTAAAATCCAGAGAAACACATTCAGTTTGAAAACAGCAGAATGCTTACACCTTCTGTAGAGTTGTTACTGCTGCCCCTACTGAGATGTCCCTTCACTTCCTGTCCCAAAGACAGACGTTGATTGGACAGGTGTTCATTTTAGATTTACCCTAAGCTATTTTTTTGATGGCAGCTTTCAGTGGTGGGATTTCTCTACTGGGACAAAAAGTGAAGAGAAATCTACCTCGTAGGACAGTGGTTCTCAACTCCTGTCCTCAGGACCCTCTAACAGGCCAGGTTTGCAAGATAACTGAAATGTATCACAGGTGATATCATTTGTAGCTCAGTGATTGCAGTATTCTAGTCTGCATCTCCCCAAGGTTAAAATCTAGCCTGTTAGTGGGTCCTGAGGAATGGAGTTGAGAACCACTGTAGTAGGAACACAAATAGCAAATACTGGATGAATCCTGAGATTGTCTAGTAAAGTCAGCTCATAGGAGACTTTGTTGATCCTCCTTTTTACAGGGAATGGTCCTATGAATCTAGGGCCCAGCTTCCTAGATGGGCATGCCTGCTTTAGGTTGGTCGTGGCCAGCCACACCGAGTCTCCTATTTGTAAGGCCAAGTCCCCTCTTCTCTTCTTATCAAAAGCCCTCTTGTTGTGTTCCTGTGCCTTGTCCATAGCTTCCTGTAACAGCTTGTTGTTGTGGCAGAAGAAGTCTAGGGTGCTTTGAACAGCCAGGATCGAAGACTCCGGGATGAGGTCCAGTAAGAACGTAGGATGGAAGCCATGATTTGCAAAAAATGGAGCCTGCTTGGTGGCTGAATGGCAGGAATTATTATATGCAAACTCCGCCATTGGCAGGAGTGACACCCAATCATCCTGCACGAAGGACGTGAAAGACTAAAGGTATTGTTTGAGAGTCTGGTTTGTTCGTTACGTTTGCCCGTTAGACTGTGGGTGATAAGCAGAGGACAGAGAGAGTACCTTCCAGAACCTGGACGTAAATTGCACCCCCCGGTCAGATACAATGTCCAAGGGCACACCGTGGAGCCTGACAATTTCCTTAATGAACACCCGGGCAGTCTCCATGGCCGAGGGGGTGCCCTTTAGAGGCAGGAAATGGGCCATCTTCGTCAGCCCGTCCACCACGACGAAGATAGCTGTACAGCCTTCAGAAGGAGGCAGCTCCACTATGAAGTCCATAGAAAGCATGACCCATGGTCAGTTGGGAACAGGCAGGGGTTTTAGCAGACCCCAGGCTTTGTTCCGGGAATTCTTGTTCCATATGCAGGTGGTGCAGGTATAATAATCTTTGCAATCTTTTGCCAGATCGGGCCACCAGAAGGTGCACTGCACCAACTCCAGGGTCTTACGGGTACCGAAATGCCCTGCTGAGGGATGATCGTGGCAAAGTCCCAGGACGGTAACGCGAACCTCTTCCGGGACAAAGATCAGTCCCCCTTTCCACAAGAGACCCTCCTGTGCCTGTAGATTGTCCCTGATGGAACTAGGGGTCCTTACAGTTGCTTGTTTGAGCTGTGACAGGAGGTCCCTCTGTAACAGGAGGAAGTTCCCTGCTGGCAGGATGGTGTACTGTGGAATCTTTAGCATCCTCGTACATCCGTGAGAGGGCATCTGGCTTAATATTCTTGGACCCTGGTCTACAGGTAATATGAAAAAAAGAAGCTTGTGAAGAACAACGCCCATCGGGGCTGGCGGCGTCTCAGACGTTTGGCAGACTTGAGATACTCAAGGTTCTTGTGATCTGTATAGATCAATATTGGGTGTGCTGCCCCTTCCAGCAGGTATCTCCACTCCTCTAAAACGGCTTTGATAGCCAGGAGTTCCCTGTCACCCACGTCGTAGTTCCTTTCAGCCGGAGCAAGTTTCCTTGAGAAAAAGGCCACTGGATGCACTGAGCTCTTGAGACCAGAGCTTTGGAAGAGGACCACCCCTACAGCATTTTCTGAGGCATCTACCTCCAAGATGTAGGGAAGGGCCGGATTAGAGTGGCACAGCACCGGGGCAGAAGGGAATAGTCCTTTTAGTGTTTCAAAGGTGGACTGGGCTTCAGGAGACCAGCGGAACCGGGTTCCCTGCTTGGTGAGCTGGGTGAAAGGCGAGATGATGGCCGAGAAGTTTTTAATGAACTTGGGATAAAAGTTTGAGAACTCAACAAACCGTTGGACTCCCTTTTTATCTGTGGGTGCTGGCCACGACAGTATTGCTGTCACTTTTTGCGGACCCATTTCAATGCCTTCAGGGGAAAGGATCAGACCCAGGAATTGGATGCTCCGACGCTCAAACTCGCACTTCTCGGGTTTGGCGTAGAGGCGATGTTGACGAAGGCGGCAGAGGAGGGCTTTAACATGCCGCTGATGGTCTTCCAGGGAGGAGGAGAAGATAAGAATATCGTCCAAATAGGCTATAACAAAGATATCCAAGAAGTCTCCGAGGATGTTGGAATGTCATTGATAAAAAAACTGAAAAGTAGCTGGAGCATTGCATAAGCCGAAGGGCATAACAAGATACTCGTAGTGGCCGAATCTGGTGCGGAACGCTGTCTTCCACTCATCTCCTTACCTTATACGGATGAGATTGTATGCCCCTCTCATATCCAGCTTAGTGAAGATAGTGGCGGAGAGTAGTCTCTGGAATAGCTCTGGCACCAAGGGTAGTGGGTAATGGTTTTTCACCGTGACCCTATTCAAGTCCTGGTAATCTATACAGAGTCAAAAGGTGCGGTCCTTCTTTTCCACAAAAAATATGCCCGCACCGGCAGGAGAAGTGGAAGGGCATGTGAAGCCCTTCTGTATGTTCTCATCAAGGTATTCCTTCAGCGCTCCCAGTTCCTTTTCAGACAATGGGAATATCCTTCCAAAGGGAATTTCGGCCCCGGGGAGGAGCTTGATCGGGTAATCGTAGGGCCTGTGCGGAGGAAGTGAGTCTGCGCCTTACTTGCTGGTAGGCTCGGGGCACCCTCTGGCAGAGTTCATGGTCCGAGTCCAGGCACAGCAGAGTTGGAGACAAGGGTATTGGAGCGAGGAGACAATGTTCCTGGCAATATGGGGAAAAAAACTGGATAAGCCCGGATTGCCAGTTGATCTGCGGGTTATTGGCTTGGAGCCACGGCAGGGCCAGGGCCAGAATGACAGGAAACATGGGTGAGGTGATAGCGTCCAGACATAACAGTTCCCGATGGCCGGAAAGAGTGGTGGACAGTAGAGCTGGGATCTTTACTATCAGTCCAGATTTAACTCGAGACCCATCGGCCGGGAGCACCGTGAACCCCTGTTCCTTGGGCAGGAGAGGAATACCTTGTTTGGCAGCGAACTTAAGGTCAATGAAACAACTGCATGCTGCTGAGTCGATGATGGCTGTAACTGACACTGTTCCTCCAGGTAGCTGGAAGGACACGGGAAGGGCCAGGTGGACTGAACGTGCAGGCTGAAGTGAGGGTTCTATGGATGACCCGAGGAGGCCCTTTTGCTGTTTGGCTGGGCAGTTGTGTACATAGTGGTTAGCCTCACCACAGTAAAGGCAGAGGTTGCCCAGGCACCAGCGTGAGCGTTCTTGAGAAGAAACGGGGAGTGGGCCGGGGCTTTGGGTAGTGTCCGTGCAGGCTGGGGTGATGGTGCGGAGGCCTCCCATCTGCGTTCACGCAGACGATGGTCGATCTGAATGGAGAGCATAAACAGATCGTCCAGGGAACTTGGAACTCCCACATGGACCAGCTCATCTTTGAGGTCTTCTGACAGACCCAGACGAAATTGATGTCACAATGCTGCGTCATTCCAGCGAGCATCCGCACTCCACCGCCGGAAGTCAGTTACATAGTCCTCTGCGATTCTATCGCCCTGCTGGAGTGCATGGAGCATGGATTCAGCAATGGCGGACCGTTGAGGGTCATCAAATAGTTGTGACATCGCTTGGAACAGCGAGGACAGGGTATTCAGCCGGGTGTCTTGGGTCTCCAATAGGTGGTGAGCCCAGGCTTGGGGTCCGCCTTGCAGCAAAGATATGACAAACCCCACCTTGGTATGTTCTGACTGGAAAGTCTGTGGCGGAAGGGTGAAGTACAGCTCACAGGCATTTAAACAGGCTCTGAACTTGGACCAGTCTCCGGAGAACCTTTCAGGAGTAGGCTCTCAGGGCTCTGAGATGGGCATCACAGTAAGCGGATCAAAGCTAATTGTAGTTGCAGAGCCGGAAGTGGTGGCTACAACTTGCTCCTCGAGGGGCGTGTTTCTCCTGAAGTGCCCTGATGGTTTGTGTGAGGTCCACGAGGTGATGGTTGACCTCATGTAGACCAGAGGCCCCCCCTGCAGGCTCAGCCATGGCTGTCTGATACTGTCACATACCAGGTAGTGAGCCTGACGGTCGGGGGTGGCCTTTCCTATGACTCCGGTTTGAGGGGCCGCTGGAGTTGAGACAGCGGCCACAAGAGCATGGTGGGGTAAGAGTGTCTGTAGAAGTCCAAGAATATCCATCAGCAGGTGGTCAGGAGATGTGCTGGAAGGGTGCTGGTGTTCAGAGTCAGGGACAAGCAGGTTCAGCAACGGGCTGGCAGCGAGGGTCAGGCAGAAGAGTAGTCGAGACAATCGTGGTTCGGGTGCAGGCAGATAACAGAGTAGTTTCAGACAAGCACAGATACAGATAGCAGGCGATCATGGGTTACGCTGTAGATCAGACAGCACCCGCCCTGAGGGCTAGCAGGGTTTAAATGGCCTGTTTGGCACCAATGCGTGCACACACACGCCAACGCACACAAGCGCACCCCAGCGGCAATGGAGTTTTCAGGAGGACCTTTCCTGGGGGGAATCGTGCTGGCGATCTTCCTGACACACCCACTGCATATACAGAGCCCTGAACATGTGTGTGTGTGTGAGTCCATATGGTAATGGTAACTTCAGTCTCTTTGAAGTTAAATATGTTTTGGCATCTTCAGCTAGCGACTACAAGTGTCAGAAAGATAACTATCAGCACTGACGTCTGCATACAGGATTCAATATAACTCCGTCTGTGCACTGTACTTGTTTCCTGCAAATGGGCATAGACAACTTTTAGAAGAAAACCTTGGTAGTGATTACTGACTCTAGGATATATTATCTGTTAAAGAAAGACCTGTGCACAGGATTTTGTAATCCACTAAGAATAATGAGTCTGTACTGACAATAAAGGACCGATAGAAACAACTGAATATACTCATTCAAGTTAGGCTTCAGTCTGCTCACCACTATACCACCCTCGGTCAGCCAATCACAGACGGTCCGGATGCTCAGGCTGTGCTGATAACGCTGAAACTGATGTCTGCTTGTTCTTTGCTATAGGGAAAACAGCTTCTAATGTACTCTATGCAGCTCTCTATCTCTCTCTGGATCAATCGATAAGGCTGCTGCTGTGTCTGCTGCTGCTCTGGAATGGACCCAGATGTCTGTAAGCTGGCTCTGCAGATCACCCACCGGAACACTGTACCACCGCAGCTGGTTGGGACACTGTAGAAATTCAGCTGTTTGGATCTCTGGAAGTAGGCCTCAGGCTGCAGCCCCGCTGCGAAAGACACACAGGGTCCTTACTGATCGACCATGCCATCCCTAGAGACTGAAACAAACTCCTCCCTTCACTTAAATAGGTCTCCCACAAAGCATCATTTCTCCAGGGAGCTTTTCCTGCAGCACAGCACACTGGGAGATCGAGTCTTTCACTTACAGAGTACAATGACAGGTTTCGTCTGTGGTACTACAAATCCCACAAGGCAGCACTTCTCACATGACCACTCTGTTCTGGTGACTGCTGCTTATTAAAGTCCCCCTCATTGGCTTGTGCAACAGCTCCTGCTATAGCCTTTGCTTTGCTTCTGCTTAAAGCAGTAGTAAACCCATCCTTTTAACAGTTTAACCACTTCACCCTCAGAAGGATTTCCCTGTTAGGACCAGAGAACTTTTTGAGATTTGGCACTGCCTCAATTTAACTGACAATTGCACGGTCGTGCGACATTGTAACCAAACTAAATTTGCGTCCTTTTTTTCCCACAAATAGAGCTTTCTTTTGGTGTTATTTGATCCCCTCTGCGTCATTTCTGATTACTGCTATAAACAAAAAAAAGCAACAATTTTGCAAAAAAAAAAAAACATTATTTCTTACTTTTTGCTAAAATACAATCCAAAAAAATGTAAAAAAAACAAATGCATTCATTGGTTTTGGCTGATTTATATTCTTCCTCATATTTTTGGAAAAAGAAAAAAGGCAATCGCGTTTATTGATTGGTTTGCTCAAAAGTTGCCACGTTTACAAACCATGAGAATTAATTTCTGGCATTTTTTTTACTGTTAATGGCGTCGATCTGCAATTTTTATCAGGACTGCGATATTGGGGCGGATATGTTGGACATTTTTGACACTTTTTTTTGGGACCAATGACATTTATACAGCGATCAGAAATTTAAATGTCCACTGATTACTGTATAAATGTCATTGGCAGTGAAGGGGTTAACCTGGGGGGGCGATCTAGGATTTAACGGTGTTCCCTGGGTGTGTTCTAAGTGTGAGGGGGCTGGGCTGTCAGGGGCACCAGAGATCTAACTGATCCCAGTGATAGGGTTGAGCAGATCTCTGTCATGCTGCCTGACAGGGCGGGGAACTGTGTTTCTCCTCTCCTAAACAATCGTGGCTCGCCGGTAGACATTGAGTTCGCCCGAGCCGCAGGCACACTCCTGCAGGGTGGAGTGCGCCGTTTACAGACGGTGATTCGCGGGACGCTACCACTCTGCAGCAGTAAATGTAAGTAGGGAACCAGTTAAAAAACAGTTACATTTCTGGCATGTGCCGGAAATGTAACACTCCCATTGGCTGTGTTCTAAACCAAACGGTCAAACCATCCAATGGCTGGTGTCATAGCTGATCACATGTGCAGCATCATGGCAGTTGTAGTTTAAACAAAGGCCAAGATGGCAGCTTCCTTGGCTTACCTTTTATAAAAATAAAAATAGCCTATGAAGTCAAGGGGTCACAGGATGTAACAAAAACTGTGCTCCTCATAAAAATAATGTAGATGAAGGCTATTTGCATTCCCCCAGACACCCGACCAAAAAAGTCCCATAGTTATCTGCTTGCTGTCCTGCGTGCTCAGCGAGGCTGCATCAGGAGAAGGTACGCTGTGCTTGCGTGGGGGCTACTGTGTCCTTGCAAAAGAACAGGATAGGGTTCAGAAAGCTAATGGCCTACAGGTATTGCATTTACAATATTCAACATTTTTAAAAGCTGAACTGGTTTTCATTCCCTCCTGGGGCCCTTTGGCTGCAAAGACTATTTTTTTAAAAATGTTAACTTAATCGTGGGAAATCCTAGCTTCCCTCCAGGCACAGCGCCTGGCGTGTTTTGCGGTCTTCTCGAGAAAGGTTGTTCTCAAGCTTCTCATTTTCTGAGCTCTAATGCTTGGCCCTTGGCCCTTGACGCAACCAGACGGGTGGTACGGGTTAAATTTTTGGCAAGCGCTAGAGCTGCATCATTATCTTAGAACCTTAGGATCCCTGCACACTTCCGGCGTAGGCTGACACCGTTTGAAATCATACTGCGGGGATAATGATCCTCTACCCCACCCCCTTTCTAAGATGTACATGTTGCTAATCTCCCCTCCGGCTGACTTTATTATTATTGTGTCTGGCCTTAACAAATGAGAGAGGGTTCTTAATAGAACCTTGACATCTAACCAACTGCAGGATATCATCCACCTTGTTCTGAAGTCATCCATATGTGCACGCACTCAGGAAACAAACTATAAATTACTAACGCACTGGTAATGCACCCCATCAGCTCTATGCAAATACTTTCAGGAGGCTTCGGATCATTGCTGGAGATGCCATGAGGAACAGGGGACTCTATTCCATATTTTTTGGACTTGTCCAAAACTTAAACCGTAATGGTCGGATGTGAAAAAGATTACACAACAATTTACCAATTTTACCGGAGGATCCTGCCTTCTTCCTGCTCCACTGCTCACAAATACCTCTTAAGAAATATAAGAAATCAGTCCTTCGTAATATGCTTAATGCTGCCAAAGCTTGTATTACCTTGTGCTGAAAAGACATTATGTGGCTTACTAAAGTCAAGAGCATTAATTCTCTGGAGGACTTATTGCTTGACCACTCAAAATAGGAAAAAGCAATATACCAAAACATGGTCATATTGGGACACGTTTGTATATTCAGATGAGGGGAAGGCCCTTTTTTATTTATTTTTCTTCCCCTTCACCGCCCTTCCCTGTCTGAGTCTTTTCTTTTCAGTGCCTACTGGCGTCCTTTAGCTTCCTTGTTTTCTTTTTTTGTTACCCCAATCTAAAACTACCATAATATCCCAATATCATTTTCCTTCACATTTTTTAATATATAATTACCACCTTTTCATCATCTCTATGATTACAATTACATATAGTGACTCTAAAATTAAATTTCTTTAATTTTTAATTTTCAATTTCTAATTTAACCTTTATATTATTTTATTGTAATTTTAACCTTTATTTTATTAGCATTTGTAATGCTCTTTTTTAAATACTCATTCTTACTATCATTATTGTTGCTTTTGAATTTCCCCATGTAAATAAGACTTTATGGCTCTACAGTGTATTGCTTGTATTTTTATACCCCAAGGCCAATTCCTGCTATGTGGAGTGTTCCCTGGGGTGGGCGGGGCCAGCATGCTGAACCTTGCTGTCCACCTGCACCGCTGCCAATATATAAACGCAACAGAGATGGACGCCTGGGAGGCCTGAAAAAGGAGCACACGTTAGTGATGTCCAGTTCATTAATGCTTCGTTCTTTTGAATCGATTATTTTCAGTGAACTGGATGAATTGATTCATCTGACTGAACTGATAGGTATGAAACAGTTCATTATTGACTGAATAGGAGACAGGTCTGGTAATCTGATCCTAGACTGAGAGCTCAGCCCCTCCCTGCAACCAATCAGCCAGCTCACAGCACACCGACATGCAAGAGAACTGGATACAAAGTTACACCAGTTCAGAGTCAAGAGTACATCGAGTTAAAGAATCAGACTCTCCAGAACAGTTACTGAGTCAAAGAATCATGAGTTGCATTTAGAACACAGTACATTGAAAGATTCATGAGTCACCACCAGTAGAACAAGACATTGAATCAATGATCAGGTAGCAGCAGTGATAAGGTACCTTGGGTCAGTTCACACCACTTGCAGTCCAGTGCATTTTTTTTTTGCATCCGAAATGCATGGAAAGTAGGCTATATGGTTTCCAATGGCATAGTTCACACCAGTGCTTGCAGTTTCAGTATAAAAAAGTAGAAGATGCTGCTTCTTTTTTTTTGCACTGGAATGCGGTAAGGGGCAGTTCACACCATAGAAACGCAGTCCTGATGCTATTAGAAGACTGTACTGAGGGTTTGTTGCACTTGATTGTTGTTTCCTCGTGCTCCCGGAGGAGGCGGGGCAGGGCAGCCCTATTTAAACAGTATGCTTCCTGCATCAAGTGCTGTCCGTTCTACAGCGTGTGAATGTTTCTGAGCGACCTAATTTCCTGTTCATCTGATCCTGAGACCCGGCTTGACCTAGACCTTGTTGATTTCTGCCTGCATCGACCCCCAGCTTGCCCACGACTACTCTTCTCTTGCCTGTCGTGAACTACGTCCTTCGTATGACAAATTTATCCCGACGGGACGGGGCGGAGGAGGCCCTCGTGCTCCTTTGTTGTTAGTTCACGTTGTTTGGGAGTCATGTCAGAAGATTATCGTAGTCCTGACGCAAAGATACCACACTTGACGGGGAATGGCGTAAGGTCACGTTTTTTTTTCTTCGTCGTAGAAGATGAAAAAATATGACTTTGACGTTCGTGACCACACTTGATACGGTAACCTTTGGTATATCGGATGAAAGGTACGTAAAGCCTACGTTTTTTTTTTACGTGACCTGACGTTCACCACACTTGACTGGGTTCCATGGAATAGTGACGACGATGGACTAGTAACTAAGTTACAGAACAAGATGACCACCA